>JARHVA010000247.1:0-282500 GCA_037957365.1 Torreya grandis | reverse complement strand
ATGAAATGAAATGGAATTAAATTATCACACAACATAAAATAAACTAACAAAAAAATGAGAAGTCTTGACCACCAAATCCTTATGAGTGGGCTCTACAATGGTTTGAGTGGAGCTTGAATTCCCTCCTTTGCAGGAAAAAAATAAATCAAGATAATTAATATTATTTATAATATATCTATAGAAATAAAGGAATTGATGAAATCTCATTAAAATTCATGTTCTGATACTATGCTCTAGTTATCTATTCTCTAAGATCTCAATTCTAAATTTTAGCTACCTCTATAAATTGAGACTATTGTTTATATAAAAGAGGAATGGGTATTACTAAATGATACCCATATATTATAAGTTATGATTGTGAGATCATAATAAGATAAAACAAAAAAAATGAAAATAGATGTAAGTATAATTAAGAATAAAACTAGCATTTATAATGTGAAGAAAACCAACAATGATCCAATGGGGGCATCATGGAGTTACAATGACTTTACAACTCGGTACTTGTTTCTCTATGCATGTGAATTTTTGTTAGAGTTGTTAGAAATGAAAATTTAGCTTTAAAATACTTTATTGGGTAAAAATTCACCTATGAACATTGCTATGGTGTGATATAACTATTTGCTATAGGTGGCTGGTTCTAGTTAAGAGGTGACCATGGGTGATGCCATTGCAATGACTACATGTGTAAAAACATTGAGCTGTTTACACTATAATTAATTATGAATTATAATTAAACCTAAATGGATATGTAAACTATTGAAATATGATCTAAAAATAAATAAAAAAATCTACATAATTTATAGAAGTTTTAAATTATTAAAAATAGAAACTAGGGATAGGGTTCGAGAATTATCTTTGAAATTGATTTATATATGACTATATATAACTTTCTATAAGTTTTGACTATATCATAAAACCTGAACACATATATTCATATGAAGATAGTGGCTCACTATTACTGGGAAACATTTTCAAGAGGTGGATAGGAGTGTAATGCATCATTTTCCTCGACTGTGACTTTATATTGTTAGACTAAGTGCTAGATCTATAAATATGGGTTTGTTTACCAACAAATGAATGTGATATGTTTCTATGTGGAACTTGATTTGACATGAAAAATACCTATAAAATTAGAATCCTAGTCTTGGATAAGCACACAAATAAGATCAAATGTAAAATGGGAAAAATTATGGGATGTGGGAATGGTCAAGCTATCCTAAGAAAACCTCTTACTGATCGAGTGCTACCTACATAGACTAAAGGGCCTTAGGTTGATGTAGTTTTCCTTTTAGGGAAGATCATATGAATGAAACTAGTGTATTTTATTTGAATGATTGAAAAAATTATGCCCTCAACCTAAAATAAAATAATTTTAGACTTGGCCAAGGACTGTAAACTTACATCATAATCATAACAAAATTCTATACCTAGAAAGATGCATTTTTAAATTATAAAATAAGTGATATTTTAAGTCAGATCTAGGTCCATTTAAGTGTGACCCTTAACGTTATTTTATTAAAATATATTTTGAATATTTATAATAACCAACTTATTTAAATGTGGGGGAAATCCATTAGAATTTTTTTAAAAGATGATCATTAGAGTGTAGGAGACAAGTTTGCACTACCAGATAAATATGTGTGTATACTTATACGAAAATAACATAATCTTCTGAAATAAGAATGATAGTAAAATACATTCTAATAGGGATAAATATGGATAAGATAAGGAAGTCTATAATATTTTCTCAATAATTGTGAGACTTTAAAGGTTTTCCTAGAGATTGTAGGTTATCATAATGGTGAATTAGCCAAACAAGGTAAAAGTGTTGAGAACAAGCATTATCATGCATTTATTAGTTAAATTTTAGTGTCTATATCCCCCAAAATTTATCATAGTGATGCATAAAATTACTAAAGTAAATAAAATGCAAACCTGATTGTGTATACACACTTTGTCTTTGTCATGGAGGTATGCATGCCCCCTTATTGAGGCATGTGGAGAAGTGCTGAAGATGTGGTGAATTAAGAGTTATCAAGTCTTAGTTTGAAAAATTAGTGAAGATAATTGAATTATAAATATTATATTCTTTAACCCTCATAGGGAAATTTGTAATGCTTGAAGAGATGGGAATCAACAAAGTGGTTTACTAAAGTGAAACTAAGATATGGAATGCCACTAATCTCAAACCTTATTGAATTGAAAATAAGAGGTGAGAATTATACATGTCTCGCTAAAGAATAACCAAGACATGGAGTATCACTAGGCTTAAATGTGATCCACTTAAAAAATAACAATCATAATGTTATAGAAGGATCTAGATTAGAACTATAAATTATTGAAACTTTGAAGCTTGAAAAAGAGATATCTAAAATTTGAAGAGTAAGTAGCTTAGACATGAATGCATATCATACTCACTATACTATATAGAGTGATAATTTGATATTTTATATATTTTTTTAAATATTGTATCAAATAATAGAGTGCATAATTAAGATTAAAGTCCCTATAATAAGAAAATTATAATTTTTGCATATTGTAAACTATCAAATTTGAAATATATTACTTGTGAAAGCTTGGAGATAAGCCCATTATGATGTCCACATTTTGAGATGAGGCATATTTACTAAAAATCACTTGTATAAAAATAAAAAGTGAGGGCATTTTTAAAAAATGTAATCATGTTATAGCATTTAAATATTTGAATTACATTAGAATCATAGAAATGTAAGATTGAAGCATATGAAAATTTTGGATATTGCATTGCATCATTGCAATTAAATATATCATTAAAGGAGTGTATGAAATATGTAGAGAAAGTATTTTATATGTATTGTAAGAATATTACTGAATAAATGAATCATTTGAGGTACATTGTACAAAGTTTCAAATGAAATACTAGCACCAACCCTCTGAATCACTGAATCATATATCTATCTAATCTTGTATCTTTGTGTATGGAAGAAGATGATGTAACCACTTGTACCTATGTAGGATCCTTATGAATAAGCTATGATACTATAAAATACCTTATGTTATGTGCCAATTTATACTTGGGAGTATATATCTTGATTTTTCTAACCAAGGGATCATGCTCATGTGTAATCATATTATGGTCAAAAATAGATGCTCATGACCATGTGAGGAAAATTAAATATGCTCATGCTCATAATTAGGTACAAAAATTGATTTTGGAATAAATTTCTCTAAATTTGAATCATGATTTTGAATAGTTGTATAAACTAGTTCATTACCAATTTGCTCAATAAATGTGCCCACCAACTATTGTCTAGTAAGAGTAAGTACCATTGGTTCCATAAAATAATCATATTGAGTGCCTAAAATTTTAGCCACTTGATTATCATGAATATACTTTAAACATTTGTGAACTGTAGAAAGAAATCTCTAATTTTCTATAACCAAGGTTTCCCTAATAATATATCAAAGACACTCATGCTTGTTAACACTAGGAAAGGAGTAGGCAATACAAGATGTCCCACTTATAAAGGTAATGTAATGCACAAAAGAGAATACTATAAATGACCATGAACTACTTTCATAAGTTTATATGTATGTTGTATATCTTTCTCTTTATAACCAAGAGAATGTATAAGTTTTATGGTTCACACATTTTCACTTGATCCATTTTCTATCATAACAATATGAATTGGTTATATGCCAAAATTTTCTAGAATTAATAATGCATGTCTATCAAAATCATCATCAACAATTTTAAAATCACCAAATTTAATAACTAGGTGTGATGCTAGCCTACCTATAAATATGGAAATGATGATATCAAGTGGATGTCCATATGAAGATGGAGGAGGATGATCATTATATGTATAATGCACTTTAGAATTTTACTTGTTATCTTATGCTTCATGATTTGGAAAAGTATATTTATACATTTTGATATTTTTATTTTCATTTGCTTGTGGCTTAGACTCTTTAAAGGTGTACCAATGTCAGTAATTTTATCATCAATAAGGCATTGAATTTTTTTCTTGAGCTTCATAAATATATTAGTGGAATGTCCAACACATATATGATTGTCATAAAATTCATTCCCATCAAAGCTTATAGATTAAGGTCTACATATAAATTTTTTTCCAATGGTGAAGTGTAATATCATGACATTTAAGGAGATTTTGTAGTATCACATGAGGAGGTGAAGGTAGCCTTGAAAATTTCCTCTTTGGTGGAGCTTGTAGCTGAAGCTTGTGTGGTGGTTGTGATGTACCATTAATTTTAACTTTAGCCTCATTTTGTCTATCATTAACTTTTCTATTATAATTATGATTGCCTTGAAAATTGATAATTGAAATAGAAGGAACATTGCAGTTATAATTGAATTTATTCAATGTAATAATTTTGTCTTCATGTTCTTTAATTGTATGACATAAATCATCAATGGATTTGAACTTATAAAAAATGATAGACTTTTGAAGATAAGTAAGCAAGCTTTGAGTAAAAATACCTTGAAGCTCAATATCAACCATTTTATTTGTCATTTTGGCAATCATAGTTTTATATCTTAGAACATACTCACTAAGTATCTCATTTAGACCTTGTTTGAGCTTTGAAATTTGAGCATAGGATAAATTCTTTCTAATATTGAAATATGTATTGGTTGAAGAGGAAACTCATAACACCATACAAGAGCATAATATTTTATATTTTTAGGAAAAATATTAGTTAAAAATATATCATTATCTATATAATCTTAAAGAACTTCGTAGAAGGCACATAAATGTTGTTTAGGATCACCTTTATTGTCATAAGAAGGAATCTTAGGAGCCACATAACTAACTAGAAAAGGATAGCATACAATTTGAGAATATAAAGGGTTAAAAAATAAGGTACCAAAATCTAATGAAAGACTAGCATGGGAAATGGTTTGATTAATATTAGCTAGCTTGGATTGCAAGAGAAGAAGGGTTTGCTAAAGGGAAGCATTGGTTGTAAGAATGCGAGGGGTAGAGGTTACTAAGGGTGAAAAAATATGGATAAATTTAATGGTAGTAGTAAAAACATTGAAAGGACCATCATAATCTAATTTATTAAGTTCATGTCAAACAATATATATATAAATGAATCAATCTTCTCTGGATGTGCTTGAGCATAATCTCAAATTTCAACATGATTGGTTTTGGCATCAAGGTTAGAGACAACAACCATGATGTTTCCTTTAAGAGGATGAGGGATGGGTACTAAGAAATTTTTTGAGGATAAATACATAACATAGGAATTTTATTATTCCCAAGTCATTAAATATTTAATTAAAATAATAGGAATAACTAGATGACAAGATAAGGTAGAACAAACATTTGGATTAATAAAAAGAGGTAAAGTATGAAAGGGAAATTATTTAATTACCTTATATTAGGCCCATGAAAAGACATAATGAATATCATATTAGAAATAAATGGGATATGCGATAAGGAAATTAAATATGTGATGCAAGACATGAGAAAAACAAGTATATGTTAAACCCATCAAGAATATGAAAATGAAACAAGAAAAACTACTAGCAGAGAATACAATGCAAACAAAAATAAAGGATAAAGGGTGATCTAGGGAAGGCTTTGAAAGATTTGTAAACTCTTATATGTACTTGATTTTTTTTTTATTAATGTCTTCCCAATTTTTAATATCACTAACTATAGTGGTATAACTATGCCTATAACCCACTAACCCCAGTTTTAAGTGTAAGTTGATAGTAACTTCCCTAGGTAATATGCTCTTCTCAAGTGCACCATAAATAATATGGATAAAATATACTTCCTGTTAGTGTAAAAAAGGGATCCTAGGTAATTATTCTATACCATGACACATGTGGAAGTTGAATTCCATGCTATCTTTATGTTATGGCTATGAGTATTGGAGTAAAACCCCTCACACCATAATGTCTATAAACAAAACACTATATAGCCCTTCAAGAAAATAGTTAGGTATTTTTAAAAATACCATAATATAATTTATAAAACAATAAAATACAAATAAAAATAAATTAAAATAAATGTGAAATATTTTTGAATAGGAAAACAACATAATTCAACTTGAAGTCGAAAGAAAAATCCTCTGTGTTGGTATCTATCTAAGGTGAAAAGACAAACTTTTTAAGTGTTAGATTAATCCTAAGTTAAAAATTATGAATCATTATATTATGGATAGTATCCAAGGGTGAGGAATATAATATTTTAGTGTTATTAATTTAAAAAATTAAACTTAAACCCTAAGTTAAAAATCAACAAGCAACAAATAATGTCATAACTAAAGTGGGTTCACCAAAATGTTTACACTATAATTAATTTTGAATTATAATAAAATCTAATTGGATATGTAAAATATCAAAATATGATCTATGATGTTATATAATATTGAATAAAATAAATACAGAGACTACAGAAGTTACAAAAATTGTAAAATGCTTAAAAAAGAAACTAGGGTGAGGGTTAGAGAATTGTCCTTGTAATTGATTTATTTTGTAATGTATAAAAATTTATGTAAGTTGTGATTGTATTATAAAACTTGAAAACAAATATGTATCAAAAAATAGTATATTAATGTCCACCAAAACAAATTTATTTGAAGTAGATATGAGCGTAGTGCATCATTATCCTATACTATGACTTTGTCATGTCAGACTGTGCGCTAGATCTAAAAATTTAGGTTTGTTCACTTGTGGATAAATATGATCTATTTATGAGGAGTTTGATTTTATGTGTATAAGACCTATAAAATCATAATATTAGTCTTGTATAAGCATGTAAAGAAGATAAAATTCAAAAGAGGAAAAATTAGGGGTTGTGGGAATCATTGAGCTATCCTCAGAAAACCATTTATTGACTGAGTGCTACCTATATAGCCCAAAAAGCCTCAAGATGATGTAGTTTTCCATTTAGAGAAGATCATATGAATATAATTAATGAATTTGTATAGAATTCTTGACAAAAGGATGCCCTAAACTTGTCATAAAATAATGTTAAACTTGGTCAAGGACTATAAACTTGTAGCCAAATTACCATATAAGTTTGTACAGATAAGATAATGGCTTTTTTATATCATATAAGAGATTCTTTTTTTAGTGAGAGCTAGGTCCATTCAAGTGTGATCCTTGATGTGATTTTACAGAGATATATTTTGAATATTTATGATAATAAACCTATTGAAATGTGTGGGAAAGTGGTTAGGAAATGTTTCATTTTGAAGAGATGATAGTTAGAATGCAAGAGACAAATCCACACTATTGGATAAATGGGAAATACACTAGTGTCCGCCTAGTGCACATTTTTTAAGAACGAACATAAGCTTTTGAAACAAGAATTAAAGTAAAGTACATGATGAATAGGTATAAATAATGATAAAATGGAGAAGTTGGGAAGATGTTCTCAATAATTATGAGACTTTAAAGGGTTTCCTAGAGATTGTAGGTTATCAAAATGGTGAATTAGCCAAACAAAAAGGTGTTGAGAACAAGCATTGTCAAGCATTTATTGATTAAATTTTAGTGTTTAAATTTACCCCCCATTTATTCTAGTGATGAATAAAATTAATATACTATTGTATACACGTTATATTTATCATGATGTGCATGCTCCTTTGTTGAGGCATGCGGAGAAGTGATGAACTAGTAACAAATTTAGAGTGATCAATTCTAAATTTAAAAATTTAGTGAAGATGATTGATTTGAAAATATTATATGCTCTAAACCTCATATAATACTTTGTAATGCTTGAAGATATGGGAACCAACAAAGTGGTTTGATAAAGCACAACAAAGATGTGGAGCATAACTAAACTCAAATGTAGCTCACTTTTTGACTTAAAAATAAGAGGTGGGAACTGATACATGGATCACTAAAGTGCAACCAAGATGTGGAGCATAACTAAGCTCAAATATGGTCCAATTATAAAATATGAATCACATTATTGTAGATAAATCTATATTTGAACTGTAAAATATTTATACTTTATAAATTTTAAAAATAAATATCTAAAAATTACTGAGTAGTAGCTTGGACATGAATGCATATCATGCCCTCTATATTGTATAGAGTTATTTATTGATATTTTTAAAAATATTTGAAATGTTGTAATTTTACTTTGTACAAGTGTATCTATGCTCAAGTAGTTGTAAGAGTGGAGTGGATAAGTAATCTAAATGCCCCCATAATATCAATATTCTACTTTTTACATATTATAAACTATCAAATCTGAAATGTATTGCTTGTGAAAGCTTGGAGATAAGCCCATTGTGATGCCCCATTTTGAGATTAGGGATATTGATTGAAAATCACTTGTCTCAAAATAAAAAGTAAGATAATTTATGAAAAATGTAATCATGTAATAACATTGAATATTTAAATTATGTTGGAATCCTAAAGATGCAAAAAATTAACATACAAAAAGTTTGAAGATTGCATTGCATCGTTATAATTAAATATATCATTGAGAGAGTGTGTGAAACATGTAGATAACTTGAATATATATATATATATATATATATATATATATATATATATATATATATATATATATATATATATATATAGCATAGTATTGAATAGATGAAGCACTTGAAACACATACATGTAAATAAATTGACCAAGGCTATTGGGTAGAAGACTAGCCCATCAACAAAACCATGTAAAAGTATGCCTTAAGTTTTAAATCTAAGTGATATCTAAATATTTATTTTGATATATAATAAAAATATGTGTAATAGGTCCTTGTGACTATGTTGTAGTTAAAATCATAGATATTAAATTCATAAGGACAAGTCTATATTAGAGGGGAGCAATGCACCTATGTATGACTATTTACTATTTCTATAAAAATATGTCATATTTCACACTTATATACCTTGTGATAATCATTGTGTATTGAAAAGGCAAAAAAATATGCTATGTACTTAACATAAATATAGAGGACATATGAAAATGTGTAGTCTAGCAACATGAAAGTATGCATATAGGTTTCAATTTTAATATTTTTGCTAATATTTTGATTTTTAGAGAGTATATGATTTTTTTTATATTTTTTCATATTTATAAAGTAAAGATATTCATAAGTTAAAGTAAAAAATATTAAAAAAATAAAGATAAATAACAAGGTTTTACAAAGGAATAAGGATAAAGAGATTCAAATAACCCTCAACAAGTATTGGAGTAAAGCATGAAAAGGAGGCAAATGAAATGACCCAAATTTAGGTGTATATGTAGCATAGATGGAAAGCATGGCTATGTAATCTCATGTGAAAACAAATCTATGTGAGCATTAACGTACAAATGAAAGGTAAAACATGTATAGATTTGCAAGTATAAGTAATTTGAATTGTGATGAATGATCTAAATTAAAGGCTTAGTAAGATAATTATTCTTGTTTATTTGAATTGGGTTGAAAATGATAAGGGAATAACTTCCCCAAAATGAAAAATAGAGCTAGGGTCTAGATAAAAATGGATTAGGTTTAGAAGAATAAGCAACAAAATTAAAGAGTAAAGAAGCAATGTACATGTAGGTACTATGCAAAGAAGCTAATCAAGGGCATTGGCCAAATCATGAGTTTTTTTTTTGGGGGGGGGCACGGTGGTAATAACATATGTCTGATAAATGATCTCATAAATAGGATTCTCATGTGTGTATACAACTCTATGATAAGGATCAAACTCTTATACAAGAGAATAAGTGACAAGTAGAGAAGCTTCTGAATGTGAAAAATAAACATGTGATATAAAATAACCCTCTTAATAATTATTCATATATCTATCTAAACATGTATCCTCATACATGGAAGAACATGATGTAACCACTTGTACCTATGTACAAGCCTTATGAGTAACCTATGATGCTATAAAATACCTTGTATTATGTGCCACTTTCAACTTAGGATTAGATATCCTACTTTTACTAACCAAGGGATCATGTTCATGCGTAATCATATTATGTTTAAAAATAGATGGAGAAATTACCATATATTCATGTTCATGACCATGTGAGGAAAATAAAATATGATCATGCTCATAAGTAGGTACAAAAATATATTTTGGAATATGTTGATTTGAATGTGAATCGTTATTTTAAATAGTTGTATAAATTAGTTCATTACTAATTTTCTCAATAATTGTGCCCACCAACTATTGTGTAGTAAGATTAAGTTCCAGTTATTCCATAAGATACTCATATTGAGTGTCTAAAATTTTACCCACTTGTTTATCATGAATATCCTTTAGACATTTGTGAACTATAAAAATAACTGATATGTTATTCTTTAAACAAGGTATCCATAATAACATATCAAAGACACTCATGTTTCATAACACTAGGAAAGGAGTGGGAAATAAGACATTCCCCATTTATAAATGTAATTTAATATTCCTAAGAGTATCCTGTAAATGACTATGAAATGATTTCATAATTCTAGACGTATGTTGTATATCCTGCTCTTTATAACCAAGAGAATGTAGAAGTGTTATGGTGCACACATTTTCAATTGATCCACTATCTATAATAACACTATGGATTGGTTTTATGCCAACATATGCTCAAATTAATGATGTATTTCTATCATAATCATCATCAACAATGTTAGAATCATCAAATGTAATAATTAGGCTTAATGCTAGCTTGCTTGTAACTATACCAATGATGCTATCAAGTGGATGTCCAAATTAAGATGGAGGAGGATGATCATTATATGTATGTACTTCAAAATTTTACTTTTTATCTTATGCTTCATGATTTGGAAAGGGATATTTATACATTTTGAGCTTTTTATTTTTAGTTGTTTGTGCTTAGCCTCTTTAGTAGGTGTACAAATGTCAATAATGTTCTCATCAACGAGGTCTTAAATTTTGTGATGGGTATTCATACATACATACATACATACATACATACATACATACATACATACATACATACATACATACATACATACATACATACATACATACATACATACATACATACATACATACATACATACATACATACATATATATATATATATATATATATATATATATATATATATATATATATATATATATATATATATATATATATATATATATATATATATATATAGTCAAAAAATGTATTCCTAACAAATCTTATATCTTAAGGTCAAGATAGATCTATTTCTAATGGTAGAGGAAGTGTAATATCATGACATTCAATGAGCTTTTGTAGTATCACATGATGAGGTGAAGGTATCCTTTAAAATTTACTCCTTAGTGGATCTTGTAGTTGAAGCTTGTATGGTGGTTGTGATGTATCATTAATATTAATTTTAACCTCATTTTTGCTATCATTAGTTTTGCTCTTATAATTAGGATTGCCTTGAAACTTGATAATTGAAATAGAAGGTGAATTAGAGATATACTTGAATTTATTAAATGTATAATTTTGACTTTAGGTTCCTTAAATGTGTGGAATAAACCATAAAAGGATTTAAAATTATCAAACATGATAGAATATTGAAGAGAAGTAAGCAAGATTTGAGTAAAAATATCTTGAAGCTCAATATTAACCATTTGGTTTGTCATTTTAGCAAGCATAATATTTTATCTTATAACATACTCACTAAGTTTCTTATTTAGACTTTGTTTGAGCTTTAAAATTCAAGCATAGGACAACATATCACCAATATCGATAGATAAATGTGCCAAAAATTGATTTTACAAAGGATTGAATGATGTAATTGATTGAATAGGAATACCATCAAACCATCTTGGATCATAATCTTTGAGACTTTGAGGAAAGGACTTAGTTAAAATTCTATCATTATTTTCATAATCTAGACAAGCTACATGGAAGGCACACAAATGTTATTCATAATCACCTTTATTATCATAAATAGGACGATTAGTAGCTACAAAGCCAACTAGAAAAGGATATGATGCAATTTGAGGAGCCAAATGGTTATGCAATAAGTTAATATTATCTAATGAAAGAATAACACAGGAAATGGTTTGGTCAATATTAGCTAGCTTAGCTTGCAAGAGAAGAAGGGTTTGTTCAAGGGAAGCATTGGTTGTAGTAATAGGAGGGGTATAGGTGAATAAGGGTGCATAAATAGGGAGAGATGTAATGGTATTAGTACCAAAATTGAATGGACTAGTATAAGTTGATTTATTAGATTTATCTTGAGTAATATATATAAATGAATCAATCTTGTCTAGATGTGCCTGAGCATAATCTCAAATTTTAGCATGATTGGTTTTGGTATCAAGGTTGGAGACAAGGGACATGATGTTCCCTTCAAGTGTATGAGGGATGGGTATTAATAAATTTTGTGAGGATAAATGCATAATAGAGGCATTATCTTCCTAAGTAATTGAAGATCTACCAAAAATAATCTAAGAAAACAAATGATTGGATAAGGTAGAACAAACATTTAGATTAAGAAAAAGAGGTAAATTATGAAATGGTACTTCTTTAATTACCTTATATTGGGCCCATGGAAAGATATAATGAATAAAATGTTGGAAAAATGCTAGATGCGACAAGAAACTTCAATATGTGATGCAAGATAGGAGAGAAACATGTATATGATAAACCTGTGATGAATATGAAAATGAAACAAGAAAAGGTACAAGTTAAGAATAAAATGCATGCATAAATCAAGGATAAAGGGTGATCTAGGAAATTTTTTGAATGATTTATAGGCTATAAGATATAATTTATTATTTGTTGGTTAGTTTTGGCCCAATATTTCAAAGCACTAACTACAAAGGTAGGACCATGCCTATAGCCCACTAACCCTAGTTTAGAGGGTAAGTTGATAGTAAATTTCCTAGGTGATACATTCCTCTCAGGTGAACCTCAAATTAGATGGATAAACTAATATTCCTATTATTGTAAACAAGGGATCATAGGTAATTATGATATACTATGAAGCATGTGAAAACTAAATTTTGTGTTTGGCTCTATATTATGGCTATGAGTATTGGAGTAAAACTCCTCATGCCAAAATGTATGTAAATAAAACACCACATAACCATTCACAATAGTAGCTAATTAGTTTTAAAAATACCAAAACATAGTTTATAAAACATTAAAGTATAAATACTCATGAAGCATCACATCACTTTGTCTTTAAAACCTAATCCAAAACCTAATCCTTTGCATTTATTTGGATCTTTAGTAGTAATGGTGATTGGTTCCTCGATGGATGAAGTAGGGGTGCCTCCTAGGTCTTCAAAAAAGGTTGGAAAAGATAAAATGGTGGTTGGTTTTACTAGAGGCCAGCTTGAAATAACTCTTGCCAAATTTGCTATGGTGAATGGGGATGAAAAAAACTCACCTAAGATGGTGAGTAAATTTATCAATAAGGATTTTGATTTTGCTGATACTTTTATGTAGGAAACCCTCATCAGTATTGAGAAACAAATCCTTGTAGAATAATGAAAACTTCTACCTCTAGATGGACCTCCTTACTCACTGATTTGTTACTGATGTTAAGGGGGTCCATCTAGAGGTAGAAGTTTTCATTATTATACAAGGGGCTCATAAATGGTAAGACAAAACTAAGGTTTTACAAAGGAAGATCTAGTATATAGAACATTATCTACTATTGACAAAGCCTTGGGTCCCTTCCTTTAATCTTTTGACTTATTTTTTTAATTTCCAACCTATTTGGGTTTGTTTTCCAAATATGCACCTAAACTTCTGGGCCAAAATTTATCTTTCTACCATTGGAAATTCCTTGGGTGACATGATGGGGATTGACATATATACCATGAGTTATATTCATATCACTTATGCTAGGATTCTAGTCTACTTAGATATGTCTTTTGATTTTCCTGCTTTAATTAAGTTGAATGTTCAGGGCCAGATTTGGATCCAATCTGTTGATTATGAAGGTTTCCCCTTTAGTTGTATATGATGTTATGATACAAGTCATATGTATAAATCATGAAAAATCTATGGGAAAAAATGGGTAATTTTTTGTGGAAGGATGACCTTCCATATCATCTCATAATAAAATCCACAAAAGATTTGTAGTGTAAAGATGAAGATAAAGTTTTAAATTCACAAAGTGAAGTAATCCATTAAGAAGTGAAATCTAAGTAAAAATAGATAGGAATTGAATCTATAAAACACATGAAGGAGAAGGATTCCAAACCATAAAATACTTTATCAAACAATACTTTAATTTCTTTATAGGGTTTGGAGACCCAAAAACCTTTCAAAACTTTGACAGGAGAAGTTTGGACTATTGTGAGCAATAAAAAGGAAAAGAAAGGAAGAAGGTGGACCCTTTAAAAATTAATCTTAGATCCCAAAAATGAAACACTTAGATGTATTGTCTATTGTAACTATAGTGTATTGCTCTATATTGGCTGCATTTATGTTATTTTTGTTACTTTGTTTATCTTTGGCAAGCCTATTACTTTATTTGGTCTCTAGACCTTACCTATTGTTTCTTTGTAGAGGGTAAGGTCCATTTTAAAAACCTATTTTAAAAATATGAAAAATAAGAAAATAAATTAAAATAAAGATGAAATATTTTTGATACGAAAATAATAAAATACAACCTGAAGTCAAAAGAAAGAGCCTTTGTGTTGGTATCTATCTGAGGTGACAAGACAAATGGTTTCAATGTTAAATTAATCCAAAGTTGAAAAAATTATATCTTTATGTTATAAATATTATCCACGATTGAGGACTGTATTATTTTAGTCTTAGTAATTTAAATAATTAAGCTTAAACCCTAATCTAGAAATCAACAAGCAATAAGTAGTGTTCTAACTAAAACAAGTTTACCAAAATGTTTATAGTAGAAATTAATTATGAATTATCAATTAACTCTAATTGGATATGTACATTATTGAAATATGAAATATGAGGTTATATAAGAAAAAATAAAATAAATATATAGATATAAATAAGTTACAAAAATTGTAAAATGCTAAAAATAAAAACTAAGGATAGGGTTAGATAATTGTCCTTGCAATTGATTTTTTCTAACTTTAGAGAAATTTATGTAAGCTATGATTATATAATAAAACATAAAAACATATTTTCATTATAAAACTATCGCTTGTTATATTTTAGGACAAATCTAAATGAGGTGGATAGGAGTGAAGTCCATCGTCATCCTCTACTGTGACTTTGTCCTATCAGACTGTGAGTTGGATTTAAAAATTTGGGGTTGTTCGCCTATAGTTAAATATAATCTATTTATACATGGAATTAAATTTAATATGTGTATTTTATATAAAATTAGAATCCTATTATTTCATAAGTATAAAAATATGATCCAATGCAAAAGGATAAAAAAATGAGGGTTGTACGAATGGCCGAGCTATCTTTAGAAAATAACTAGTTGACTAATTGTTGCCTACATAGCCAAAAAATTCTAGCCTAAGTAGTTCTCCCTTTATGGAAGATCATATGAATGAAATTAGGGAATATTTATATAATTATTTACAAAACTATTCCCTCAACCTATAATAAAATAATGTTAGACTTGGCCAATGACTATAAACTTACATCCAAATTACCTTATAAGTTTGTACTCATAAGATAGATGTTTTTTATATCATAAAAAAATGCTTTTGTTAGTGAGATCTTGGTCTATTCAAGTGTGACTATTGATGTGATTTTATATGGATATTTTTTGAATATTTTTGATTACCAACCTATTGAAATTCATGGGAAAGTGGTTAGGACATGTTTAATTTTAAAAATATGATAGTTAGAGAGTCAAAGACAAGTCCACATTACTGGATAGGTGGGCAATGCACCACTGTCTAGCTAATGAACATTTTTCTAGAAATAAAATAAGCTTCTGAAACAAGAATGAAGTTAAAGTACATGCTAAATAGCGATAAATAAGGATAAAATAGGGAAGTCAAGAAGATGTTATTATTAATTAAAAGACATTGAAGGTTTTCCTAGAGATGGTAGGTTATCAGAATGGTGAATTGGCCAAGGTAAAGGTTTAGTGAACAAGCATTTTAAAGAATTTATTGATTAAATTTTAGTGTTTAAAATTTTCCCTATTTATTTTAATATCATAAAATTACTCACATAAAGGAAATTCGAACCTAGTGTGTATACACACTTTTTATTTGTCATGGAGATGTGCATACCCCTTGTTGAGGAATGTGCAAAAGTGTTGAATTAATGGTGAATTAAGAGTGATTGATTCTAAATTTAAAAAAATATGGAAGATGCTTGAGTTGAAAATATTATATTCTCCAACCCTCATAGAGTACTCTGTAATGCTTGAAGAGATAAGAACCAACAATGTGGTTCACTAAAGTGAAACCAAGATGTGGAGCATCACTAAACTCAAACATGACTCATTTGCTAAACTGAAAAGAAGAAGTGGGAAATGGTACTTGGATTGATAAAGTGAAACCAAAATGTGTAGCATCACTAATATCAAATGTTATCCAATTAAAAAAGATGAATCACTTTGTTATAGATAGATTTGGATTTGAACTGTAAACTATTAAAACTTTGAAACTTGAAAAATAAATATCTAAAAATTACAGAGTAGTAGCTTGAACATGAATTCATATCATGCCCCTTGTACTGTATAGAGTTATAATTTGATATTTTTATAACTATTTTAAATATTATAATTATCCTTTGTACAAGTGTATTTATGATTAAGTGTAAGAGTGGAGTACATAAGTAAGGTAAGTGCCCCATAATCTAAATATTCTAGTTGTTGAATATTGTAAACTATCAAATCTGAAATGTATTGCTTACAAAATATTAGAGATAAGACCATTGTGATGCCTCCCTTTTGAGATGAGGGAAATTTGCTTAAAATCACTTGTCTCAAAATAAAAAGTAAGAGTATTTGTAAAAAATGTAATCATGTAATAACATTAGAATATTTAAATTATTTTGGAATCATAATATGTAACATTGAAGCATATGAAAAGTTTGGAGTTTGCATTTCATCATTGCAATTGAATATATCATTGGAGTGTATTAAACATGTAAAGAACTTGAATGTTTTGTATATATATTTTAAGCATAATATTGAATAGATGAAGCATTTGAATCACCTAATTAGTAAGTGCATTATATGTATCCTGACACCATATATGTGTGTAATATATACTTAGTAGTGCATGATAAACATCATGGCACCATAGTAACAAGTAATGACCATGTAATCAAAGTCACATAGTTTCATGAAAGAAGGCATAAATGGCACATAAAATGGACATGTAATATGTCACATGGAGCTTTAAAATTGTCATAAATATCACACACAATGCCCAAAGGTTGAATATAAGGTGTTAGTGTAGGTTTTTATTTTTCCCTATTATTTAATTAGGGAATATTATATATTTGTGCATACATGGAGTTTTTTACATTTGTGGGATATGCTAGCTTATGTGGAGATGTGTGTCATAGATGTGTCATAGGTGTCATAAGAATGTCATAAGTAACTCCTTTGACCGACTATTTCGGGTATGGGAGTTACTTCTCTATTTTTAACACCTTGTCACCACCTTTCATGGAGGAGTTACAGTCTATTCATGGGGTGCTTTGACCACCATTTGTGGAGGAGGTACTTACTAGCTCTCCTATATGTATTCTTCATTATGGCCATCTCATGTTAATGGAATATTGGCTTTTCTCCAAATTGTCTATGCAATTGTCTCTTATTTGATTTCATTTACTTTAGCATTTTGTGGTGTTCACTTGTTTTTTCCCATGTAACCATGACTTGTGCATCCTCATTATTCGGACCTTAGCAAATCCTTCGATATGGTATCAGAGCCACCTCGATAACTGGTTATCTATTTTGCTATTACTTTCATTAAAATCTAGAGCTTTGTTAATGCATTTTTTTGTGAAATTTGAAAATTTTTAGGAGATATTGCTAGTTATCCGTGCTCTTGTTCTTTCCATGGCTTGTTTGGTCTCTCCATATACATGCAGACGGGATTTTGCAAGATCCAATAATCTTGTTTCTATCAATCAACTTGCATATTTTGTGTTTTAATCAAAATTATAGGTTGTTACATACCTTTGCAATCTTTTAGTAACTGATTCTACCTTTTCATGCCATTTTTTAGTTGCTAGGGTCATTTTTTCTAGCTAAAGGTGCCTGTTTTACACTAGATTTGCATCTTCTGTACATCAACAAGAAAAATTCCTTCTGGGTTTTGTTCGTAACCCAAAAAACCTATCTGGGTATCTTTTAATTTTTTCATACATTCTATATACTTCACAAAAGCATGCTCAAAAAGCTACAGCAAGACCCATCTCTGTTGACAGTTGCAATTTTGAAGGCAGTTTTCAAATGCTCCATTCTTGCTCATATGGACTCATTTTCCCACAATTTTTTTTAAAAAAATTTTGGCTATTTTTTATGCTTTATGCACTAGTATAGACATTTTTTGATTTTGATGCTAATTTTTTTTAGAAATAGTAAATTTTCAGTCGTGACATTGCATAGTTCTCATTTTGGGAACTTCAGAGGATCATAACTTTCACATAAGACCTCATATCGAGATGATTCTTTTTTTGAAAGTACATGATTTTTTGAGTAAATCATAGTGGTGCTATTTATTTCTTTGGATATTATGCCAAAGTTGTATTTTTAGCATATGCTCTTCATGAGGGTTTTGTAATGCATTGAAATCAAGACCACTTAGTATTTCTTGCTAGTGGCAGTTGTAAACACACTAATATAAAGTGCCAAGTCATATTTTTTTGGGGGGTTCTTTGATTGAGCAATATTTGAGTTTTTTTAAAGCTTGTATATTCGATTGTCGAAGATGAAGGGTGAGGCCCGAGTTGGCAGGAGGCCAATTCCCCCTCACAAAGACCTCCTTTGGATTCTTCGCTTCGTGTCGAGTCCAACGAGTGGTTGAAAGGCCACTTTCTCTCTCAAAATAGATATTTTTAAAATATTTTAGTGCTATTCTTTTGTAAAAACACTAGTTTATAGAAAATTGAATCTTTAATATCTTGCAAATGGTAGCTCAAATTTGGGTGCCATTTTTTGAAAAAGTGTTTGTATTTCAATTCTCCATAGTTTAGGCTTGTTATTTGTTAAAAAAACACTAGTTTATAAAGTGCCTAAAATTTGGGTCTCCTGAGACGCATTTTCGACTAAGTCTGACGTCTTGTTTGATTAATGTCTTGTACTAATTACTCTAAGACGCATTCTCAACTAAGCCTGACGTATTTTGAGCATGCACTTACATATTTAGGGGGGGACTCAACATTTTAGAGGGGTGTGATTGCTTTTTAGCACTTGTAATCTTTGCCTTCATTCTCTTTTCTGCATAATTTCATAACTTGCAATCAACACAACTTCACCTAAATTTAGCTTAAAATAGATTCTTTTCAACTTAAGCCCTTAACACCCTTCAACTATCATGAATGAAAGGTCAAAATGTTAATTATTTTTAGAAGCAAAGGGTTGTATAGGATCACCATGGGTACTGAAGTAGATCCTAATACTGATGCTGAAAAGGTCAAGTGGTACAACCGTAGTGATGAAACCTATGGATTATTGAGCTTGTCTATGTCTTTAGAACTTCTCTTTCATTAAAAAACTACCAAGACTCGCAAAGACTTATGGGACACCTTAGAAGTCTTATTTGGGAAGCTTGATGAGATGAGAGGTCATGAGCTCAGAAATGAACTCATAAGTCTAAGTCCTAGAAACTTTGACACCCTACAGGACTTCTTCACTAAGTTTAAGGCCCTCAGATTGCAATTGAAAGAATGCGAGATAGAGAAGAAAGATGATCAACTCATCCTTTCGATTCTCACAAAGTTAGGTCCAAGCTATTTAGTCTTTGTCTCCACTTTCCATGCCACAAAAAGTGCCCTTGGCGCTACATGGAAAATGCCTTCTTTGGATTCATTCATTGCCAACTTGACTAGGGAGCAAGATAAACTAATCTAAATGGGCACAATGAAGTCTACTCAACCCCAAGCTTTGATAGCTAGAAATGGTAAGGATAAGACTTCAACAAAGGAGAAGAAGAAAAAGAACAAGGACCAAGAGAAGAAGAAAGAAAACAACAATCCTGCCAAAAACAACACTGAGTCTTCCTCCTCTAATGCTAAACCTAAGTATGAGAAGGTTAAGTGTGCCTATTGTAAGAAGACAGGGCATGATGAACACAAATGCATGAAAAAACAAATAGATCACCTAACTCATCTTCTAGAGAAGCACAACATAGGTGTTCCTGAGTCCATCAAGCAGAATTCATCTACCCAAGATTCTATTAAGGCAAAAGGCAAGGGTAAGAAGAAAGAAAAGGGCAAGGCCCTTGTAGCTACAGTAACTTCTACATCTTCATGGGTCATTGATTTGGGTGCTTCTCACCACATGGGCTTTTCACTAGTTGAGTTTTCATCTTTAGAGCCTTATAGCATGACTTTAATTAGTTTGGGTGATGACACATCAATTTTCACTGTAGGGAGATGGTCAATTGAAATGGAAGGAGGAACATTCAATAATGTTCTTAGTGTTCCTTCTCTTTCAACCAATCTCCTATCAGTGTACCAAATCACTCACATTGGTCGGGGCATGAGAGTTGAGTTTTCACTAGATTCAGTGGCTATCAGGGAGTTGCATAGTGATACTATAGTGGCAGCGGGTAGGGAAAATAACCAAGCAAGGTTATACACCTTCTCACATTTTTCACCTGATTCTTCTCCGACAACATTGCTGACTCATTTAGATGGAGTAAGAAAATTATGGCATGAGCGGTTTGGCCACCTTCACTACCACTACCTTGAGCAACTTTGCAAACATGACATGGTCATTAGCTTGCCTCGTGTCTAATTCTCAAAAGGACTTTGCGAGGGGTGCTCCCTTGGGAAGCATTCCGAAGCAAAATTTGACAAAGGAAAAGCTTGGAGGGCTTCACAACCTTTGGATTTAGCCCACAGTGATGTATCGGGACCCTTTCCCAAATCATCTTTCACAAGGGCTAAGTACATCCTCACTTTCATTAATGATTTCTCTAGGTACATTTGGATATATTTTCTCAAACAAAAGTCTAAAGTGTTTGAAAATTTTCTAGACTTCAAGGCTCTTGTTGAGAAACAGAGTGAGAAATCCATCAAGGTTCTTCAAACTGATAATAGAGGGGAGTATGTTAGCAACAGGTTTGAGTAGTTTTGCACCATAGAGGGGATTGATTTGCAGTGCACAGGCACTTACAGTCCTTCACATAATGGGGTTAGAGAATACAAACATAGGTTATTGAAAGAGATGGGTAGCTGGATGATTCACTCTAAATCCTTAGCACCACAGTACTAGGCCGAAGCCATCAATTGTGCTTGTTACATTCAAAACAGGGTTCCTCACAAAGCTTTAAAAGAGATAACACTCTTTGAAGCTTGGCATAAAAGGAAACCTTATGTTGAGCACCTTATGGTTTTTGGATCCCCAACCATGGCCCACATACCGAAGAAGAAACACAAAGCTATGGAACATTAGTCCAAGCCTTACATCTTTGTAGGATATCCAAATGGCATTAAGGGGTATCACCTTCTAGATCTGACCACTCATGAGTTGTTCATTGAGAGTAGTGTCCACTTTCAGGAGAGTCCTAGAGACTCAACACTTGGCACTTCTTCTCCCTCATCAAATATACTTCTTCATGATGATTCCTCATCAGATTCAGATCAGCCACAGTAGGTTCTTGAGCTAGAGACATTTTCTTCTTCTTTGAGTTTAGACAGTGAGGACAATGATGCAGGGTCATCCACCTCTAGTCAATTAGAGGATGAGGATTTAGCACTTGACTCAGCCACTTCCAAACCACTTTGGGCTAGACAGACACTTGAGAGTGCTGGCACTTGGGTAGGAGATCCTGTAGATAACAAATGAACTAGGGCGGATTTTTAGAGAGATCTACATGCCTTTTTTGCTTCAGTTTTGGATCCATAGACTTTTTGAGAGGCATCAGGGATACCTGAGTGGGATAGTGCTATGGAGGAAGAATATTCTTCTTTAGTCAAAAATCACACTTGGGATTTGACTTCACTTCCTAAGGGAAGGAAGATGGTTTGATGTAGGTGGATATGTCAGACCAAGTTTGCAGCAGATGGGTCAGTTGATAAGTACAAGGTGCGATTGGTTTCCAAGGGTTTCTCACAGGTGGCAAGCATTGAATACTCAAAGACCTTTGCACCCATTGGAAAGATGACTTTTATCTTACTCACCTTAGCTATTGCCATAGCACATGGTTGGGATGTGCACCAGATGGATGTGAAGAGTGCCTTTCTTCACGGAGACCTAGAGGAGGAGATCTACATGGAGCAACTGCTAGGATTTGTTCAAGATTTTTCTTTAGTATGCAGACTTAAGAAATCTATTTATGGCCTCAAACAAGCCCCTCGAGCATGGTACACCAAGATGGATTCCTTCCTTCTCATAGTGGGTTTCACTAGGTGCCATTTTGATCGTAATGTCTACTTTTTGTGGAAGGATGACTCATTCTTGATTCTGGTTCTTTATGTTGATGACCTTTTGATCACCGAGAGTTCTTCATCAGCTATTGCAGTGGTGAAGGCATCTCTCTAGGATAGATTTGACATGATAGATTGGGTTTGTTACACTACTTCCTTGGCATCGACATCTCATAGTTAGATTCAAGGATTTCTCTTGCACAACCTAAGTATACTCTTGATTTATTGTCTTAGTTTCACATGGCTGATTGCAAGCCATCTCTGACTCCCTTTCTATTAGGAGTCAAGCTTGAGGCTGACTATTCTTCACCATTAGTTGATGCCACTCGGTATCGACAACTTGTTGGTAGTCTCATCTACTTGACTCACACTAGGCCTGACATATCATATGCAGTGGGCCTTGTCTCCAGATTTATGTAGAAACCTCATGAGCTGCATTGGAAAGCAACTAAGAGGATCTTGCATTACATACAGGGTTCACATAGCTACGAGATTCATTATAGATTTGGCATAGAGGTTGACTTGGTTGGATATATAGATTCAGATTGGGGTGGTGATTTACAAACTCACAAGTCCACTTTTGGTTACAGTTTCTCTCTAGGTTCTGGTCTTATCAGTTGGTCTAGCAAGAAGTAGAATGCTATTGCTATATCATCCACAGAGGCAGAGTACAGGGGACCTGTTAATGCAGCTACTAAGGCTATTTAGCTTTAGGGGATACTTTCTAAGTTTGGCATTCCTATCAGGCAGCCCACCATCATTTATTATGACAACCAGAGTACTATTTAGATTTGTAAGAATCTGGTTCAGCACCAATAGACCAAGCACATAGAGATTCACATGCATTTCATTCAGGAGCTTATTCATAGTCAAGTCATTGACTTGATATTTTGCCAGTCTTCAGAGTAGGTTGCAGACATCTTCACCAAGAGTAAGTTCATTCATCTATGAGCTCTTCTTGGGGTGTGGTCCACATCTGCAACAACTTCATCTTCAGGGGGGCCCCACTAGCCTCTTCATTTCTTTTATGTCTCTCTTTTGGGGGGGAGTTTTTTCTTACGGGTTTTCTCCTTTTTTCTTTCTTATGGGAGATTACATTTGTACATGGGTACCTCATCAGGCCTAGTTATCGGGACCCATTTTATATTTCCACACTGCCCACCTAAGCTGTGCTTATGGGGGGCTGTTAGTGTAGGTTTTTATTTTTCCCTATTATTTAATTAGGGAATATTATATATTTATGCATACATGGAGTTTTCCTACATTTGTGGGATAGGCTAGCTTATGTGGAGATGTGTGTCATAGATGTGTCATAGGTGTCATAAGAATGTCATAAGTAACTCCTTTGACTGGCTATTCTGGGTATGGGAGTTACTTCTCTATTCTTAGCACCTTGTCACCACCTTTCATGGAGGAGTTACAGTCTATTCTTGGGGTGCTTTGAACACCATTTGTGGAGGAGTTACTAGCTCTCCTATATTTATTCTTCATTATGACCATCTTATTTTAATGGAATATTGGATTTTCTCCAAATTGTCTATGCAATTGTCTCTTGTTTGATTTCATTTACTTTAGCATTTTGTGGTATTCACTTGCTTCGTCCTGTGCAACCATGACTCGTGCATCCTCGTTATTCAGACTTTGGTGAATCCTCTAATATAAGGGACATGTAAATATCACACACATATATAAGGCTAAGGGATACACACAAATAACATGATTATTCCACGTAAGAAAGAGGGTGTATGTTTGAACATACACAAGGCAACGAGCCACATACAAAATTCAAACAAGTTGAACTATGCCTTGTAATGAAACAACATATGAAAGAAGCATATAGAAGATGAAACTAGCATTTTTTTATTAGATTTATCTATCTAATATTTAACAAATAGCATATTCATCATGGCACATGTAAAGTATGAATTTAATAATAAGATTTTTTTTTCATTATAGTTCAATATGGAAAATGAGTGTGGATAAATAAAACTTACAAGAATGTTCATGTATAAAAATGAGATGCCCCCATGATCTAGAGGATTTTTCATCCTTCATAGTTCCCAAGATCTATCAAAAATAATATATAATGGAAGAGCTTTCCAAGAGCTTTCCATTGCCTATTGGAATGCATAAAATGGAAATTGTATGCTCTAGATATCTTCAGTCAAACTTTGGATCAAAAATGGTCAACAAGTCTATAGTGAAGTGGATGTGTGTAAGGTTTCAAAGTGAAATAATCAACATGTGACACATGGTATTACAATGGTAAAAAGGTTTTTGTTTTTGCCTTCAGTCTTTGACACTCATGTTTAAACAAATGGGTCCCACTATTTACTAGCTGGGGATGGCCAGCTAGGGTTGACACAATATTTTTATGGAGGGGTACCTTTTCCTCTATTACTTCATGTTACCATTGTTACATTTTTTCATATATATGTCTATGTTGTTTATATGTTTCATATGGGGATAATAATCTCAAATTATTAAATTATTACATGTATTTAATTCATAAATTCATGTTATCTCTATGTTGAGTTCAAGATATGCCAATTTTAAATCATTTATGCCACTGAGCTATTCATCTAACTCAAGTCATTATTCCAACTGAGTTCGAAGAATATATTTAGTGGTGATAACTTAACCAACCAATGTTCAAATTCATTTACATGGACTTTCAAAATTATTTGAGTTATTTGAAATGCTCAAAACAAAAGGGCAAGATAGACGTGGTCAAAACCATGATTATAACATCCATGCAAAGAATTTTTAGGATTAATTTAAGTTGAAATACAATGCATGTGGGATATTAATCCTTGCATGGTAAATCAACAACCTAGGTGGTTGGAAGAAACAAAGTCCACCATGGGATTTGAAGCCATGACCTATGGTAAAACAATTAAGTGGACTTACCAATCCACCATGATTTTTCAAATACTATAAAAGACACAAACTTATATTTGTACAAGGTATTTAAAATAACTATGTAAGGATTTTTAATGGTAGAATACAAAGATTTGCTTTTTTGGCTAATCATTGGGCATTTTTAGGTCTTAATGGAAACTAGATAGTTTTTTAAAATTTTAAGATGCTCTATTTGGTATATTTTTCCCCTAATTTGGTGTCTATTTAATATATTTTTTGCTTGATTTAAGTGATGTTTTGATGTAGAATGCTGGAAAGACATTTTTCAAGTGCTTTGGAAAGGTGGATGATGATTATAGAGCATCGTCATAGTCTTTCAAAGGTTTGATGATATGGATTTGTAGGTCTAAATTCCATTTTGATGTACATTTTTAAAAATTGATGATATTTACATCTTTTAATAGATCAGTTTATTGTTTCATGAACCTGAAGATGTAGCCCCTAAATGGGTGAACTTTGTTATCAGATTGGTGTCAATTTTCTTTTTACTATTATGTGTTTCATTTATTAATTTAGTTTGGATAAAATTAATGAGACACTAAAACTAAGTATGGGAAATCATAAAATAACACCAAAATAAGAGTTTAATTTGGAAATAATTTTTTCAAAGTTTTTAATTCACTCATATTCATTTCTAGAACATTAAATCCAGTTTCTATTTGTTAAAAGGAAATTGAGAATATTTTGCATCTAGTTACATGTACTTACAGGAATTAAAAAAATTTAGTATTCAATTTTAAAAACTATTTGATTTATCTAAGGGGGTAAATCATGTTTTTGGATCACCCCAACTGAGATAGGTTGTTGGGTAGAAGGCCAGCCCATCATCAAAACCATGTGAAAGTATGCTTTAAGTTTGATATCTTACTGATATCTAAATATTTATTCTACTCTATGATCAAAATCTATGTAAGAGGTCCTTATGAATATGTTTTAGTTGGAATTATAGATTGAAAATACATAGGGACATGTCTATAATAGAGGATAGGGGCGTAGTGTGTTATTGTTTGACTTGTGAGACTTCATCTTGATTGACTGTATACATGATTTTTTGACTAGGATAACTTATTATATGTATAATTATTTATTATTTTGATAGATATGTATCCTAAGAAAAAATATACCTTGTGAGAAGAATTATGTATAAAAAATGAAATAAATTATTCTATGTATTAAACATAAAGATATATGACATATGCAAAAGTGTAATCCAACAACATGAAAGTATGTGTATAGGTCATGGTTTTTAGATTTTTTGTAACATTTTTATTTTTTTGTATGAATGTTTTTTTATTTATCCATATTTGTAAGTAAATATGTGCATAATTTAAAGTGAAAAAGATTTGAAAATTAAGATAAACAACAAGGTTTGAAAATGAATAAGGAGAGGGCGATTTAAAAAACCCTCAACAAGGTATTAGAGAAAAGCATGAAAATAAGGAAAATGAAATGCCCCAAATGTAGGTGTATATGTAGCATAGATGGCAAACATAGTCATGTAACGTCATGTGAAATGAAATAGACGTGAACATGAAAATACAAGTAGAGATAAAACATGTATAGATGTGTAATAATTAAAATTTTGATTTTTCATGGATGATGTGCATTGAAGGATTAGTAAGATAATTGTATTGGATTGTTAAAATTATGTTAAAATATAAAATGAACAAATTCCACAAAATGAAAAATAGAGCCAAGGGCTAGAATAAAAACAGATTGGGTATAGAAAAATAATCAACAAAATTAAAGAGTAAAGAATTTATGTACAAGGAATGAGGTAAAAAATTAAAGAATAAATAATTTATGTACAAGGAATCAGGTAATGACATGTGTCTAACCAATGATGTAATAAATATGATTCTCATATGTATATCTAACATAATGATAAGAAGGAGAAATCTCTTGCACAAGAGAATAAGTACTGAGTGTAGAAGCTTTTGAATCATAAAAAGAACCATGTGTTATAAAATAACCCTTTGAACCACTACTTATATATCTGTATAAACTTGTATTCTCATGCATGGAAGGACATGATGTAACTACCTGTACTTATGTAGGATTATTTTAAATAACTTATGATTTTGTAAAATAACTTGTGCCATGTGCCATTTTTTAATTAGGAGTATATATTTTTCCTTTGTAACCAAGGGATCATTCTTATTTGTAATCATATTATGATTAAAAATAGAGTGAAAAACTACCATATATTCATACTCATGACTATGGGAGTAAAATAAAATATGTTTTTACTCATAAGTAAGCACAAAAAATGATTTTGGAATATGCCACTTTGAATGTGAATCATGATTTTAGATAGTTGTATAAACTATTTCAATACCAATTTGATCAATAATTATGCTCGCCAACTATTATGGAGTTAGATTAAGTACCATTGGTTCCATAAGATATTCATGTTGAATGCATTAAATTTTAACCACTTGATTATTATGAATATACTTTAAACATTTGTGAATTAGAGAAGGAAATGCTTTGATTTTTCATAACCAAGGTATCCCTAATAACATATAAAAGACACCCATGTTTGGTAACACTAAGAATGGAGTGGGAAATATGATAGGTCCCACTTGTACTGGTAATATTATATGCCCAATATTACCCTGTATATGACTATCAAATTATTTCATAATTCTAGATGTATGTTGTATCTCTTGCTCTTTATAACCAAGAGAATGCATAAATGTTATGGGGTACACATTTTCACTCTATTCATTTTCTATCATAACATTGTATTGGTTGTATAACAACATATGCTCGAATGAATAATGCATGCCTATCAGAATCATCATCAATAATTTTAGAATCATCAAATGTAATATTTGGGCATGATGTTAGCTTGCTTGTAAATATACCAATGATGCTATCAAGTGGATGTCGATATGAATATGGAGTAGTATGAGCATTATATGCATAATATACTTAAACATTTTGTTTTGATATCTTGTGTTTCATGAGTGGGAAATGAATCTTTATACATTTTGATCTCTTCATTTTCATTTGCTTATGGATTAGACTCTTTAGTAGGTGTAACAATGTTAATAATGTTCTCATCAATGAGGTTTTGAATTGTTTGGTTGAGCTTCATACATCTATTAGTTTAATTTCCAATATATCTATGATAATAAAAAATGCATTCCCATAAAAGCTTATAGATTGAGGTCTAGATAGATATATTTCAAATGATTGAGGAAGTGTAATAGCAAGACATTCAAGGATATTTTTTAGTATATATTGGAAATACTATTATCATTTATGTCAAAAGGGACACTATGGATGTCATTGATGTCAAAAGGACCAGGTAGGATTGATGGAAAAAAGAGCATGTTTCAGAGTTGCACTATGAAAAGTTGTCATGATTTTAGAAAGACAATTTATGGTTGTTTAAAGTCAAATATATAGAAGATCTGTTATGGATTTTTCATGAGAATTATAAAAATATGGTCTACAAGTTTAGAGGAGAAGGAATGAGCTCAAAATTGAATCACCTTTGCTCTCAGACTGGATAGGGTTTCTTAGTAAAACCTTAAGGGTTTAGCCATGGTATAAACAAGAAAAGTTCTATTCTAATGTTGAATTGGTATAGCTAGGAACTAGTAACTAAAGTTACAACTTAATTCCATATTATCATTAAGAAACTGGCCCCTCGACTTCGTAATTATCGACTCTGAGCAATGATCAATGGACTTTATATTTTCCCAAGTCTAAGACTTAATATATGTCCCAACTTGAAAAATAACTCATACTTCATCATACATAGATGATACAATAGATATAAGTAAAGTCAAAGTTTCAAAGGTCCCTCTGAGTGAATGCACTAATGCCAAATGTCACAAGAACATGAGTCTATTAAATAGAGGACCAATGAGAGTGATATTGTCAAATATAAAGTTCAAGCTAGTTAGAAGATCAATGGTTCATACTTAATCAGACATTAAAGATCCAATGAATTGAAATGAAGTCAAATTATCAAAAGGAGCTTTGAGTGAATGTGCAAGTGACAAGTGTCAATTCATAGAGTTTGTTAGACAGAGACCTAATGAGTGTATGTTTTTTAGAGTTAATGATTGATCTTATTATAATATTTGACAGTGCATGGGTGATTGTGCAAAGGATCTCTAATGGAGCAAATGGACTCAAATTCTATGAAGTGATCGATGTTTATCGACACAATGACAAGTTAAAGACTGAGTAGGTTTGAGAAGATTGATAGAGTGAAAATGATGCAAAGATGCAAGAAGTAGAGAGATGAGGTCAAAGTGTGAAATTTTAATAACCAATTCAAGGTAAAGTTCATGCAAGTTTGAAGATCAAATGGAACATGGAAGATAGGATTTGGAGATTGATGGACACATTTTAAAGAGTGGAACATTAAAGTTCAACAATGTACAAAGATATGACAAAGCGAGAGAACTTGGAAATGGCGTGAAGAAAGAAATCAAAAGATAGTATTTAAAGTGTTTAAATACAAATGTTCAAGTGAATAAACATGTAGGAACATGAAGGAACTTGTGTATAAGCTCTATATATTAACACAGACAATGAGATTGATCGATCCAACTGATCAAATCTACATTAAAAAGCTTGTACATCAAAAATTGACTCTAACAGATGCTATAGATAGTAAACAAATCTATAATAATGGCATAATGCATGGAATTGAGATGCAAGAAACTAACATTTTATGTCATAATGAACTAAAGTACAAAACTGTCATGATGTGTTACAGTTCAAGTGTGAACACAGAGAAGAAACAAACCCTATATCATTTGTTTATAAATATGATATCTAGGATAAAGGAAAATGCTTCTAGAGTTATTTGAATTGTGTCAAATAGAAAATATAGTGACACAGAGGCTATAAAGAGAGAGAGAGAGAGAGAGAGAGAGAGAGAGAGAGAGAGAGAGAGAGAGAGAGAGAGAGAGAGAGAGAGATGAAGTGTGTCAAATAAATACATATACAAACATAGAGAGAGGGGTAGAGAAGAAGAAAGGCACATAGAGATAATGTGTAGAGAATGAGTAGTTACAGATTAGACTTGTAATAGAGAATAGATATAGATTCATGTATGAATCTAATGTGTAAATTGGATTTGTAGCTCTATATAAATTTTGATAGATTAATTCCATCAGATAAGATGAATGGGTGATAAAATTAGGGAGTGGGTGCTTCATCAGAGTTGGTGCTCTTAAATTAGGGGATTGGTGTCTCCTTAGGATTGGTGTCCTTAAATGTAACTAGTGAGGTTTTTCCAGTGAGGCTTGTAATCAATGAGGTTTTGCCAAGTGAGGTGTTGATTTTGAGGCTAGATTAGAACAATAGATTCTAGTATCTATTCTCACTGTGGTTTTTCCACATATAAATCTAGTGTCACAAGTATTTGTATGTGTATAATATTTGCATATTTGATTTGATCTACATATATCTTTTAATCTATATTAAAATTAATTAAATAACTAGTTTTAATTGATATATTGATTCACCCCCTCTTAGTATCTAGTTGTGTTCCAACAGTATCACATGAGGAGGTGAAGGTAGCCTTAAAAATTACCTCCTTGGTGGATCTTGTAGTTGAAGCTTGTGTGGTGGTTGTGATGTATAATTAACTGTAACTTTAACCTCATTTTTACTATCATTATTTATGCTCTTATAATTAGGCTTGCCTCAAAACTTGGTAGTTTAAGTAGAAGGAAGATTTGATCTACACTTGAGTATTATTAGATATTGTTGATGATCACACCTTCATGTTTGCATTCTTCTTGGCGACCCATTTTTTTTTCTTCTCTCTTTCTAAAATTATTGTATTTCCTATCAAAGGAAATTTCCATTAAGGGGTAATATTATGTGATGTCAACTCCCTTATTTGTTCATATTTTTCTTCTTTTTTGTAACCCTAAATAAAGCTTAAGAAGGAGTGTTTGAGCTAATCCTAAGTATATTTTAGTTGTGTAATTCTTATTATAATAAATTCACTTATTTTATATTTTAAGAGGTGTCACATCTACTCTATCCTTTTCTATGGAATCTTGGAATTACATGTCACATGTAACTCCATCTAGATTTGTCATACACTTCCCCCTCACTTATCAGGATTAAGGATATTTGTCACACACTAAGCAGGTTGTGAAAGTCATGATGGGATTATTTGTAACTCCCTCTTCCTTCCTATAGCTCTATTTAATGGGAAATTTTGTAACTCCCTATTCCCTCTACATATTATATCTTAAGACACTTGTTTATGGCTTGAGTCCCATTTTATTCATCATTTTATTTTCTTCCACTAAGATTATACTTGGAAAATAGTGATATTAAAATATTTATTAATGCAAGTGGGGTTTTCTTTTATTGATTTATTTTCACACTTGATAAATCTTGTGTTGCACATTTATGGTTGCTCACTTTTAAGGGAACATTGTTCCTTGGTGCATTCACTCTTTATTTTTTCAAGGTTATTTTTCATGATCTTGGCATAGTTTCTAACAAGTGCTTTCCAAAAATAAAAAGCTTATATATTCAACATCTTTGTCAAAATTAAAATAGTTAAATATCTGTACATCTTTAGTATTATGATATTCTTTAATTTTACACCTATAATCAAATAGAATTCATTTGTGTTAAATAAAAAATTAGGTATAATATATTAGTGAACGCAAACCAATTGATTTCTAGCCTTTAATTTTCTAATTTGGATTTTCATTTTTTTAGCGACCATGTTCCAATAATTTTAAAATTCACAGGAGTTATCATTCTAGGAAAATCAATCATCCATTTTACCTGAGCCATGGTGTGAGAGGTATTTCCCCAATAATCAATCCATAAAATATCACTATATATAGATTTTGGTTTCCATGTACCTCATGGTACATCAAAAACACTTAGGGTTTTGTTTTTCAGTCACTAGAAGACTTCAACCATTTGATCTTGTAATGTAACAATAAGCATTTATCCCTAAGAAGTTAATCTCAATGTAACCTAGAGATAGGATAGTGAACTTATGGGAAAAATGAAATCCTCCATAGTGCCTTTGCAATTGTGTTCACTATTTATGAATAGGATCAATATATTTAATATCCCACAAATCAATCATAGCCTCCTTAGTTATACTCATTTTCCTATTAGGGTTTTCTATTTTAGGGTTATTCTTTGACTGGATTATTTTTTAATCAGAACTAATCTAATTTTCAAATTATATGAGGTTTTTTTTAGTCATAATGAGTAAATAAAAAACTTGTTTTATTTCTAAAAATAATGTATGGATTTTATGGTAAATTTAATTTACTAGTTTTTAGTAAATCAGACTAGAGGTTGAATAATGTACCTATTTTAAAATTAGTTTTTGGGATTTGTCTATCTACTTATTTTAATTAAAAACCTCTCTTAGATTTTAAAAGTATGTAACATTTCTTGAAATGGTTAGTTGTTTATTTGACCTTATTAAGGTAATCCCTCCATGCTTTTTTAATCATTTGGATTAGGCCTTGCCTCACCCTAGCCACTTATTGACTATGGATTATTTTATTTTTCTCCTCATCCCCATCCACCTCCCATAAACCTATTGATGTTGTTTGTATGGATATTAAATTAGAATTACCTAATGCTTTTACTTGTGAATCTCTTCAAGATAAAAAAATCACTATGAGAGCATATATAAAAGAGTTAAAAAATTGAATAAACAATATTTAATTTTAAGTATCACATCACTTTAAAATAAGATCACATATACAGATAATTTAGATAATGCCAATGTTAATCATATATCTGCATGTCCATTTAGATATTTTGTGACTTAAAAATATTTAACTCAAGATTGGAAGCCAAAATGAGATATATCTACAACTAGTAATTTAAAAACTAAAAAGATCCATCTACATCAAAAAATATTTATTCTATTTGATAGAGGAAGAACACAATGAGTGTAATAAAAATCTACCCATTCTATAATGCAAGATGAAGGCAAAAATACAAAGATATCTAAGTAAGGTCCAAAACTAAAGTGTGGCATAGGTCTGGCAAGATAATGCACAAAAAATAAAGGTAATGTCACTAAAGTGAACCTATCAAAATAATGGCATGGAATATTCATTGAAATAATGTCCATATGAAGTGGAAAGCATGACTCATAAAATAAATAAGGAGAATTCATAGGAAGAAATGAGTTGTTGATGCTGTCAATAAGTGTACTCTCACTAGTATACTCCTCTAAAGTGCAAATATGTGATTGATATAGAAGAGAATCATTTCACATAGAAACTATTGTCAACAAATCTTTCACCATATATGGGTTTGTTCAAGCTTACTCTAAGATCTGGGAAACATTTTAATACTTATAGGTATGTGGGTTTACCTATAGTAGAAGTAGATATCTAGGTTTAAGGGCTAGCTCCCTAAATTTACCTTGAAGTGCTTGTCACCTATAATAACCATTTGTTTATGAAAAAAGGGATAGAATTATGCATGAAATAACTCTAATCTAAGGGGGAAATACACCATGAATATTTACACAATGTTACATACTTTTTTCACTAAGAAACAAGACCTACAAACTAGCTTCAAAGTCCTAAAATGTATTAACATAATTGTTTCAATATAGAGATGATATGCATGAGACAACTTAAGTTAAGTAAACCAGAGATCAAATTGTTGTATCTAAGTACAATTGTATACTTTAAAGGAGCCTAACACATTAGCTACACTCTATATGACCTATTATATTGAGAACTCTTGCATAAACATGAAAGGATAAGGAGAAGTAAGGATAACACTTATCACTAGACCTCACCATTTATCACTTCACACACTTAGATAATATGTTAATGAACTCAAAAACATATTGAATTTATTTTTCAAAGTCAAAGTACAAAAATAAACTAGTAGGGTTTCACCATACATGGAGTGGAATTATGAGACAAGAGCCAAAATGGCTTCTACTTATAGAATTTGAGAGAGGATAGAAGAGAATGAAGTCCAAGGGTCACAAAAAAATTGTCAAGCTAAGAGAAGGATTTAAATTTGTATGAGAAAGGAATATGGAATATACCTATTGACCAATTTTTTATCCACAGGCCAAAATTGTTCACCTTCTTTCTTCGCTATTCAAAGACAGTTTTTTTAGGTTGCACAAGTTCCTTGGAAGTTCAACGGCTTAAGTTCAACAAGTCTGATTCAATATTGATTCATCAGCCTTTTAAGGCTCATCGGCATGCAATGGTTGAACCTTGAACCATTGAACCAATTTTTGGTTCAACAGGTTTGGTTCAACAGAAAAGGTTCAAAGGAAGGGGTTCATGACTCATCGGCATGCTTGATTGAACTGTTGAACCTATCCTTGGTTCAACGGACTTGGTTCAAAGGGATGCCCTTTGGCTGAAGGGGATATTCATGTTTAAATTGACCTTTTAGAGGGTGGATACTTTAATAATTTCAAGGAATTTAGGCCGGCACTTCACAGAAAAGGGGACCCCGACAAATGTTCAAAGCTTAGGTCCAAAGTTCAAGTCTTGATCAAAATCGACTAAGTCCAAATTCCTTCAGACTTTTGCCCAAAGGAATTCCTTTAGACAAAAGTCTGAAGCAATTTGGGCTATTTTAAATGCTAATTCAAATTCTCAGGCAGAATTTCCATGGACCTTTTGTCCATGGGAAATGTTCACAGACAAAAGTCTGTGAAAATACAAAGCGGAAAGCCACAGTCAAAAGACCTAGGGAAATTGACCTGGGAAAATTGTCCATAGATAATTTGTCTACGGGGAGCCCGGGGAGAAGTCCAAAGGTCCAACGACCCTACAAAGAGACCCACTAAAGGACCCCAAAGGGCAGGTGCCCTTGCGGGGGACTTCCAGCCAAGTGTAGAGGGGCATTTCAAAAGGCCCGGGGGGTCACCATCCCTCTAGGAGAATGTGAAGGGTAGTTTCAAAGGCAAAAGGGGTACTCACAAGAAAAAATACAAAACAAAGGTCGATAAGGGATCCGATATGATGCCATGTGTACTCGATGACATCCAAGTAGATATCAAGATTAACAAGATGAAAGATCCATTGGTTCTCAAGTAATGACGTTCGAGAGGCCATCAATTTCAAGAGGGTGAAATATCCATTGATATTCAAAGACATGATGGCTGCAGAGATGTCAAATTTAGCGAAATAGAATAACCATTTGTTTTCAAATGAAGGAAGCGCTGGCCATGGAAAGGAGCTCAAAATGCATTGACCCACCAAGATGTTCACCCCAGGGGCCGAATGAGTCAGATAGGACAAATGGACAAAGTGACAAGGAATGAGTGTGCAGTTGTCCAACTGGTGCTAATTGAAGAAGTGACTTTGGCAGGTGAGATTGTGCCAACAAATTGATCACTTGGCATGCAAGCAGTTAGCAAAGCAACAACCGATTTATCCATTTGCATTTAATGAGAAGGCAAACCATGTAAGTCACCGAAGCAAGAAATGCAGTTCTCGAGTAGGCAAAATGAACAGCTCATTAATATTTTGAGTGACTTGTTCTTTTCATGAAGAGACACATATGCCACTTGTAAAAGCAGTAGCACCAAATGGGCATCTTGGCTTCTCATATATATTATGAACTTGTTCATTTGTAATCATCTTTTCATAATTTTAAAAGGTGCAGCCCTACTAAAATTTCCACCTAAATCTATAAACGCAGTTTTTTACCTCTTCTTAGATAGATATTCTGTGTATGTCTTGAGTGTTGATTTGTGTCTAGTCATTGTCTTTGATGTTGTCACAGGTTCAACACCAATGCACTAGTTATCTAAAAGGCACCATCTGTAGCTGATAGGAGAAGAGTTCTATTCTTGGAGTGTAGAATAGAGGGGATCATCTATAGAGTGCTTCTCACAACACCTTTGGTGAACCTCCCTTTTTGTATCTTTCATTTTTACCTCCCTGTCAAGTTTGTAGATTGTTTCTTTTATCAAGGGTGAAGCGTATAAGTGTGTTTCTCTAATTTTTAGAGTGGGTGTGAGAAGGTCATCTTGTTTTGGTGTATCACCTCCTTAGAGTAGTTTGTTTTCCTGTATTTTCCTCCCTTTTCACCCCCCAATTTATATAGCTGTATATATATCTATACCTTTATTTTTGCACTTGCTGAAACAAACATGATACATCAAAGGGAGCTATCCCTTATCTAGAGACTCTCCTCTCTTGCTTTGCCATCCCACAGGTGAGAGAGGAATTTCCATGTTGTGAGGAGAAGGCAGGAGCTTTTTTTCTTGCCAATGGGTGCACTTTCCTGCGTCAACAGTTTTGGCACACCTAGTGGGACACACTGTTTGATAACTCAGTTAAGTTTAGGATTGATGCTGGTCCTGATACAACCAATTAAAGTTTTAGCATCTGGCGACTCCACTGGTAAGAGCTTTAGTTTTATATTTTCAAAACTAGCTTCTTAATCTTTTATGCCTAAAGTCACCACAAGGTCAGCTTCAAGAGGGGTCCCTTTTGATTTCATTGAGCTGCCTTTAAACTCTGCTAAAAGATTATGATTTGAGAGGACCCATCCTTATCTAGCAATCAATCCTCCTAGGCCTGTTATAAGAAACACAGTTGCAGTAAAACCTCAGTTATAGCCAATTGTAGTCATGGCATTGCCTTTTATGGCTTTTTGTGGTGAGAGACCCTTGAATCTCCTATGCTACAATACAATTATGAGAACAACTCTCAAGAATGTACCTTCTTTCGATGGATTGGGACCTATTACAACCATTGAGCATATTAGGAATATTGCCAACCTTTGCAATATTCATAATATAACAGAAGAAAACATTGCCATCAGACTACTAGCTTTGTCTCTGAAAGGCAAAGCTCTTAACTGGTACAACACCTTGCTTGCGAATTCCATACATTCCTGGGAAAAATTGGGCACTCAATTGATAGATTGTTTTGGGGAAAAGAGTGATGGTCTCTCTCTTGCTGAGCAGATGACGACCATAAAGAGAGCTCCGTACGAGTATATGCAGGACTTCAACACACATTTTCAAAAGACTTGGGATAGAATTCCCATCTTGGTAAGGCTGACTCCTAGCTATGCTTTCTTTTACTATTTAAAGGTGTTAAATAGTGATATTGTTGTGATGATCCAATCCATGGGAGGACATATACTGCCAGCTGCTTATGACATTGCCATAGTAGCTGAAAATTGCTTGGTTCAAGCTAGAAAAATCACCCCTAGGCCTCACATGCCACTATTCCCAAAATTGCTGCCCCCAATTCAAACCATTGCTCCAAAAATTTCTCCCCTACCTACCATTGAGAAGCCAGCTATTGTTTCATCAAATGAGCTTCACAAGGTTAAAATCCTATTGCAAAACATGTCAAACGAACTTGTTACCCTTAAAAGGCAGCAAGCTCAAAACAACAAACTGAATCAGGGATACCAGCAATATGGTCAAGCCCTAGACCCCCCTTTAAAAATTATAACCAAGGTTAGGGGTAGCTCACTACAACTAGGCCATTTCAAAATTACAACACCGGTCCCTCTTCATCATCTAAGGCCATGGTGCCTGTTCAGAACAATTTAGTGTAAGAGCAGCCAAGCTATTCGACCATGGGATATGGTCAAGAATAGGATGTCTACAAAAATGAGATGATGAACTATTTTTAGAATGTAGACAACCAAACAACCACTCAATCTCAGGCCTTTGAGCCTTCAATGCAACCCAGCACGAGTAACAATCAGGCCCAGCCTGATTCTACCCTGATGAATCATTTGGAAGGGGAATTTTATTTAGTGAATTATGTGGGTATTGTAGACAATTAGGTTGATTGTGTTGTAGCTAACATGAGGTTTAAGAGAAGGGCAATGGGAGAAGCCTAGGTTACCACTCAGGTGGTGGTAACACCTCCTCCATTACACTCTAATTCAAATGCCCCAAATTTTAGGCAGCCATTTATACCTTCAGCCCCTCAACCTACAACTCAACTTGAAATCCACCCCAAGGAAAGCTTAAGGCATGGCAGTCCTCAAATTAATATAGTGGATTAGATGAAGAAGCTAAATATGAATATCTCTTTATGGGATTCATTGTCTCTTCTAGGCTAGAAGGATGTGTTGAGAAAGGAATTGCATGAGCTAGATTATCAAACTATCCTAACAAGCACTGATAATGTCTTGATGATAAATGGGCAGCCTTCCACTTCAAGACAGGTAAAGAAGGAAGATAAAACTCCCCCTTTCTATGTATCCTTGGTTATAGGGTATTTCTTGGTACATAATTGCATAATTGATAGCGGGGCCAGCACCTCAGTAATGCCCAAGTGCATTGCAGATAAGATGGGATTGAAGTATGAAGAAATGAACAAAGGAGTCCTACAGCTAGATGGGACACCTAAAAAAATAGTTGGGATTATGAAGGGTTTGGGATTGACATTGCATACTTTCCCAACCTTCTCAATTCCCCATGATATAGTGGTAACGGATGTTCTTCCGTATTTCACAATTTACTTGTCCAGGGACTTCATGTCAAAGAAAGGTAGCTATCTAGCAACGAATTGGTCATATCTAGTTTTCAGAACCAAGTATGGGACCAAGGCAAAAATTGAGTCTGAGCCACTCTACAAGGACCACCTAGAACCATATTCGCCCAAGACAACAAATGTCAGTTACACCATCATCGACCCAGAAGAGTCTCAGACAGACCAATCTCTATCCTCTGCTCTTGAAGGAGTCGCAGACTTACTCTTGGATGAGTGGGGAAATGATAAATTCGAACATGACCCATAAAAATTCATAGAGGAAGCAGACCTTGGATTCTATTGCATGCATGAAGAGGGTGCCTTCATGCCAAATTTAATGAAGGAAAGCAAAGAAGACCTTGGCCTGTGGCAACTATTTTTTGATGGTTCCAAAAGTAAAATAGGCACTGGTGGTGGGGTGATGTTAGTTTCCCCTTCAAAGGAAAGGTAATTTTTAGCTTTCCATTTCCAATTCTCTTGCACGAATAATGTTTCAGAATACGAGTCTTTGATCCATGGCCTTGAATGGGCAAGAAAAAGAGGGATTAAGGAGTTGCAAGTCTTGGGAGACAGTGAGCTGATTGTAAATCAGGTGAAAGGCTAGAATCTAACAAAGAGCTCCTTGTTGAAGTCTTACAAGCATAGAGTTTGGGACTTGGTGGAGGATTTCCTTGCTTTTAATATCACCTCCATTCCCAGAGAATAGAATAGATAGGCTGGCAGCAATTGGCACTCAATTTGATGTTTCAAGGTAAATAAGCTGAGACTGTGGTTCATGCCACTTAAAACTGGTGGTTCAGCCTTCAATCCCAGACAACATTGCAAGTTGGAAGGTCTTCGAAAGTGACCAACAAATAGCTTTCTTCCTACAAGAAGAAGCTGAGTTCACAACACACAACTAGGTGAAATTGCAACAACAATATGGAAATTAGATCATTCAATTGAAGAACATTAAACTCCCTAAAGGTCTGGTCACGCTTGAAATCATTTTCAATGGGGATGACCAATTGAGAAATGACAAGGCATGCATCATAACCAAAGAGGAGAATTACAAAAGGGTTGAAATTTTCAAAGACAAGCTGCTTGCGCTTGGGAAGGTCTGTACGTTTCAAGAAAGGGGAGCTTTTATTCTACTGTGTCAAGAATTCTCTGATGTCTTTGCTTGGGATTACAGTGATTTAAAGGGCTTCAACCCAAGGCTTGCCCAACACACTATTGAATTAGAAGAAGGTGCCAGGCTAGTCACATAAAAGCAAAGGCCTGTCAATCTTACAATTGAGCCCCTCATGTAGAGGGAATTGGTCAAATTGATTGAGTCTAGAATTATATTTCCAATCAAACATTCCTCATGGCTGACCAACCTTGTTCCTGTTAGAAAGAAAAATGGGGAGATCAAGTTGTGTGTCAATTTTAGAGACCTTAATAAAGTCTCTTTACAAGATCATTATCCCCTCTTGAGCATGGAGCAGATCCTCCAAAATGTAACTAGTAGTGAGCGTTTCTCCCTCCTGGATATTTATTCAGGGTATAATCATATTTTAGTGCAAGGCTATGACCAGTACAAAATAGCCTTCAGTACTAAATGGGGAACATTTGCCTACAAGAAGATGCATTTTGGGCTATCCAATGCTGGTGCTACCTTTCATCGAGCCATGGACATGGCTTTTGATGGCTTGATAAATAAAAATGTGCTGGTGTACCTCGATGATGTAACGGTATTCTCCAAGAAAGTGAGCAGACACATAGAACACCTTAGGTAGATTTTTGAAAGGTGCAGGGAATTTGGCATCTCTCTTAATCTAAAGAAGTGTGTGTTCACTGTTCATGAGGGGAAACTCCTTGGCCACATTGTGTCCAAAGAGGGTTTGTCTATTGACCCTGAGAGAGTTCACTCTATCCTGGAGATGTCCCTACCAAAGCAGAAGAAAAGTCTATATATTTTCTTTGGCAGGATCAATTTCATTCAGAGATTCATTTCAAATTTTGCAGAGATAGTCAAGCCACTTACCCCTATGATAAAAAAGGGTGGGGATTTCAAATGGATAGCTCAAAGGAAAGACAACTTTGAGGCCATCAAGCAAGCCATAACCTGGGCTCCCACTTTGATTAGCTCAGACTTCGGCAAGGACTTCAACCTCTATACTTTCAGCAATGAGGAGGTGATATCTGCCATGCTTACCCAAGCTAATGGTGATGGCCTTGAGTAGCCACTTGCTTTCTTTAGCCAAGGGTTAGAGGATTTTGAAGTCAGGTACATGTATGTTGAAAAGTAAGTCCTGGAAATAGTGTGGAGCTTGAATAAATTTAGGCATATGTTGTCTAACAACAGGATTCACCTTATGGTCCCACGTCTTAGTGTCAAGGATTTCTTGACCAATCGAGATTTGAACAAGAAAAGGGCAGGGTGAATCACCAAAGTGATGGAGTACGACATAGACATTAAGATCACCAAGCTGGTGAGGGGAAGAGGCCTGTGTGAATAGCTTGCTACAAAATTAAAACAAGAAAGGAAAGACAGCTTGTTAATCCATGATGTAGCAACTGCAGAAGAACTAGCTATCATAAAGGATTGGACGATGGACATGAGGCATTTTCTTCTCACGGGTGAGTGTCCATAGGGTCTTGATAAGACTAGAAGAAGGTATTTTAAACTCCAGTCTCTTCCTTATGTTCTGGTTGATGAAGTATTGTTTAAAAGGGATTTCTCTGGCATCTTCCTAAGGTGCATTGACCCAAACTAGGCTGATAAGGTATTGGCTGAGTTCCATGATGGGTCAGCAGGTGGTCATTTCGCCCCTAGAGCTACTGCAGTAAGGATAATGAGAGCTGGCTATTTCTAGCCTACTCTCTTCAAGGACACCCATGCTTGGGTAAGAAAGTGCCATAAGTGTACACTTTTTGATGGAAAATAGTGATTGGCTGCCATGCCTCTATAGCCCATTCAAGTTGAGAAACCATTCATGCAGTGGGGCCTGGACTTCATAGGGATGATCAATCCTCCCTCCAGTGTTGGCACAAATGGGTCCTGACTGCTACAAATTATTTCACAAGGTGGGTAGAGGCCATTTCTCTAAAAGAGACAAATGAAAGTGTAGTCCTGGAGTTCTATGAGGACCTGGTAATAAGATTTGGGGTCCCAGCCACCATAATCTTAGATAACACCTTGGCTTTTTTGGGAACCAAAACTAGTGAATGGGTGCTGAAGTATGGCATATATCTCAACACTTCATCAAATTATTATCTACAGGGGAATGGGCTCGCTGAGTCCACCAACAAAAATCTGATCAAAATCATAAAGAGGACTATGGAGGACAATCAAAGAACTTGGCATGCCAAGCTAAAGACAACTCTATGGACTGACCGAATTACTCCAAAAAGAGCAATAAAAAATTCTCCATATACGCTTATGTATGGAAGGGAAGCTAGGCTTCCCATTTCATTTGAATTGCCAGCGTTGGATCTCTCCCACCAATTGCAATTTGAAGAAGGAAATGGCCTAAAGGTCAGGTTGTGTGAGCTAATGGAACTCCAAGAGGTAAGGGATCGGGCTATGGCTTCCATGACTAGTCGCTAACAACAAGTAAAAAGGCACTTTGACAAGAAATCTTTGTCAAGAGATTTCTCTAGAGGAGACATTGTCCTGAAATGGGACAAAGATCGAGCTAAGCTTGGAGAACATGCAAAATTTGATGCCCTATGGAGCAGTCCTTACATGGTCACTCAGTGCAAGTAGCATAATGCATTCCAACTTTTCAAGTTGGATGATGAAGAACTATGTATCCCAGTTAATGGGATACATTTGAAGCATTGCCACTAATTTTTTTGGGTTCGCTTGTACATATTTTTCCCTTGTTTTCTTTCTTGTTTTCCCTAAGTGCTGTTGCACAAAGTAGTAGTTTTCTTAGTCTTGTGTGTGCTTTCTTTGCCTTGGAGGTAGATCTACGTGACTGGTTCTAAGTTTTAATAGAGCTATTTCTGGTTCTCAAGGTTATTATCTGACTCCATGCCCAATGGATTTTTAAGGCAGCTGGATTCTAAGCATGGCAGGCATGCTTCCCCTGTGAGTCGCCATTTGTTGACCAATTTTTTATCCATAAGACAAAATTGTTCACCTTCTTTCTTTGCTATTCAAAGATAGTTGTTTCAGGTTGCACAAGTTCCTTGGAAGTTTAATCGCTTAAGTTTAACAAATCCAGTTCAATATTGATTCATCAGCCTTCTAAGGCTCATCAGCGCGCAATGGTTGAACCTTGAACCATTGAATCAATTTTTGGTTCAATGGGTTCAGTTCAATGAAAAAGGTTCAAAGGAAGGGGTTCATGACTCATCAACACACTTGATTGAACCATTGAACATATCCTTGGTTCAACGAAATTGGTTCAAAGGGATGCCCTTTGGCCGAAGGGGATCTTCCAGTTTAAAGTGCCCTTTCAGAGGGTGGATACTTCAACAATTTCAAGGAATTTGGGCCAGCACTTCATAGAAAAGGGGACCCCGACAAAAGTTTAAAGCTCAGGTCTAAAGTTCAAGTCTTGATCAAAATTGACTATGTCCAAATTCCTTCAGACTTTTGCCCGAAGGAATTCCTTCAGACAAAAGTCTGAAGGAATTCAGGCCATTTTAAATGCTAAGTCAAAAGCTCAAGCAGAATTTCCGTGGACTTTTTGTCCACAGGAAATGTCCATGGACAAAAGTCCACAGAAATACAAAGTAAAAAGCCATAGTCAAAAGACCCAGGGAAATTGACCCAAGAAAATTGTCCCCAGGGAGCCTGGGGAGAAGTCCAAAGGTCCAACGACCCTACAAAGAGACCCGCTGAAGGACCCCAAAGGGCAGGTGCCCTTGCGGGGGACTTCCAGCCAAGTGTGGAGGGGCATTTCAAAAGGCTTAAGGGGTCACCATTGCTCTGAGAGAATGTGAAGAGTAGTTTCAAAGGAGAAAGGGGTACTCACAAGAAAAAATACAAAGCAAAGGCCGATAAGGGATCCGATATGATGCCATGTGTACTCAATGACATCCCGGCAGCTATCAAGATTAACAAGATGAAAGAGCCATTGGTTCTCAAGTAATGACGTTCGAGAGGCCATCAATTTCATGAGGGTGAAATATTCGTTGATATTTAAAGACATGATGGCCGCAGAGACATCAAATTTAGCGAAATAGAATAACCATTTGTTTTCAAATGAAGGAAGTGCTAGCCATGGAAAGGAGCTCAAAATGCAGTGACCCACCAAGATGTTCACCCCAGGGGATGAATGAGTTAGATAGGACAAATGGACAAAGAAACAAGCAAGGAATGAGTGTTGTAGTTGTCCAACTGGGGCTAATTAAAGAAGTGACTTTGGTAAGTGAGATTTTGCCAGCAAATTGATCACTTGGCACGCAAGCAGCTAGCAAAGCAACAACTAATTTTTCCATTTGCGTTTAATGAGAAGGCAAATCGTGTAAGTCACCCAAGCAAGAAATGCAGTTCTTGAGCAGGTAAAATGAATAGCTCATTAATATTTTGAGTAACTTGTTCTCTTCATGAAGAGACACATATGCCACTTGTAAAAGAAGGAGCACCAAATGGGCCTCTTGGCTTCTCATATATATTGCAAACTTGTTCATTTGTAATCATCTTTTCAAAATTTTACAAGGCACAACCATACTAAAATTTCCACTTGAATCTATAAACATAGTTTTTTACCTCTTCTTGGATAGATATTCTGTGTATGTCCTGAGTGTTGATTTGTGTCTAGTCAGTCTTTGATGCTGTCACAGGTTCAACACCAATGCACCAGTTATCTACAAGGTGCCATTTGCAGCTGATAGGAGAAGAGGTCTATTTTTAGAGTGTAGAATAGAGGGGATCATCTATAGAGTACATCTCACAACACCTTTGGTGAACCTCGCTTTTTGTATCTTTCATTTTTACCTCCCTATCAAGTTTGTAGATTGTTTCTTCTGTCAAGGGTGAAGCGTATAAGTGTGTTTCTCTAATTTTGAGAGTGGGTGTGAGAAGGTCATCTTATTTTGGTGTATCACCTCCTTAGAGTAGTTTGTTTTCTTGTATTTTCCTTCCTTTTCACCCCCCAGTTTATATAGCTGTATATATATCTATACCTATATTTTTGCACTTGCTGAAACAAACATGATACATCAAAGGGAGCTAGCCCTTATCTAGAGACTCTCCTCTCCTACTTCGCCATCCCACAGGTGAGAGATGAGTTTCCATGTTACGAGGAGAAGGCAGGAGATTGTTTTCCTACCAATGGGTGGACTTTCTTGCATCAACAATACCATGCAAGGCCTACTTGGACAAATGTCCCTTATAGCATGAAACTCCTAAAATCTGTCATAGGACTCTTTAATTGTTTGCCTAGAAACTACTTTGATCATTTGACCTTATTTGAATGCCCCACAATATACTAGGGATAGATGAGATCATTTTAATATGAATTAGGGGTTATAAACATGCTCCAAAATTTATTGGATGTGTCCCTAATCATCAATATTCTTCTATCCAAGTGATCTCATTGCCTATAGTCATAATCACTCTTCTTTAGACCTATCTTCACATTTGACACTAAGATGCTCATCAATTTATCAAAAAAATAATTATAGGGGAGGGTATGAAACTTTTCAAGGGTTATCATGTCTTTTTATCCATTAGGTAGAACTTAAAAGGCCTCCCAATTGGAACTATCACCTTCTGACTAGGTTATCACTCTTCATTCACTATGTCATTTTGGACTGGCTGAGATGAAGGTACTAGCATAGATGTGTGTGATCTCTCCTAAAGTAATATATTTATATTATAGGTTATATTATGTCACATTATACCTCTCAAAGTGATTTTAATCTTTTAAAACCCTTTTGTACCTACAAAACATCAAAAATTATCAAATAAACTAGTTTTGTACCCTATTCATACAAGTAGGGTAGAATCCAAATTTATGGGAAAGGGCCCTAGATATTCCTATACAAGTTATAATCATCTTCCTACTCAAATGATCCCATATGGATGACTTTCCTCCTTCATCTTTCCCATCAGGGCCTTAACAAGGGTTTTAGAGGGTTTTAGGTGGGTTTGACCTCTAAGGATTGTTCATAAAGTTGTAACATCCAATCCTTAGAAAAATTTCATAAAATGCAAGTTAAAGACTCTGTCCAACATCTCCTACCTCCCTGAGTTCCCATGATAAGCCTTTGTATAGGTGTGAGCTTTCAAATTTGGCCTCTTGATTCTTTTCCTTCATTCTATGTACCCTATCATGCTTCTAAGACAAGAAATGTCTTTTTTAAAAATTGAAGGTTCTAACACACCTCATATATCCATATGAACATGTTACAATTATTTTGAATTCTTAGTTAGTGTTAAAAATGGAAAGGACCCCCATTTAGGCATTAGGCCTAGACTAGGCCTAATGGACTTTAACTGCACCCATGTGGGTTTAGGACATTAGGTTAGACTCCTATAACCTATGAGTATTTATCATGCTTGTTAATATTGAAAGAAACCTACTAAACCTTTCTTTAGAGTTCCCATAACTCTCAACTCATCTTCTTTCCATTTTCATGCTAAGTCTATAGGGTTTAGTTCTTTGGGAGTGCCCTCTATTTGAGACATAATAGAGGGCACTTCCCTTATTGCCTCAAGAAAAACAAACCTAAGAGAGGATTGAGAAATTAATGGGGAAGTTATTTACTATATTTTAGGTTTGGATGATATCACTTGACCCTTCAAATCTTAAAAACCCTCAAGGTAGGCTTCTAGGATGTTAACTGACTGTGTAGGTTTATATGCTCACTATAGTTGTTATTGAGAACCCTTACATGCCCTATTTTAATTATATGAGAGTTTCATGAAATGGATACTATCATTTCTAAGGTTATCTTAGATATGTTAACACTTTACAAATTTTTCAAACTCTTCATTGCATATCCTCCACTTGACTTGACACAAGTGGCTATGTGTGACTGTGTTTCACCTCATAAAAGAGGTGTCTATAGGTGTGAAATATATGTTTATGCCTTATTTAATTGCCTAAAAACCTTATTTAAGTCCTCAAGGTCAATTTAAGTTCATTTGGACTTGTTTCATCATGCACAAAGACTTATGATTAGACTAAACAATCATATGTTTGTACAATGTCACCCTACGACTAAATGTAGGTGACTTCTCTGAGAGCAACAAAGGTCTTAAAGATGCTTTATCACTCTTATAAATTTCAATTAAAACCCTAGGATAATTTTGAGATACTGAAACCAAATCCAAATCCAATGACAAATGTTTCATGTTTTCACCTCTAGGTTCACAACATGGACTTGTGCGTACCTATGAACAGGTTGTAGGTGATTTTTCTATGCAAAAATACACTTGTAGGTGTGTATATAGGTCAAAAACCTTGTAATATAACCCTAATCAATGTTATTTCAATCCTTAATTTGCCTTTAACCTCAATAAGATCATTCAACGTGGTAATATGCTCATATTTTCTTTCCAAAGGCTATAAGGTCACTTAGAATTGAACATACTATAGAGAATACTAACTTTATATACTAAAGAATTGCATGATTTTGAAACCTTATAACATCATGCCTCTTTGTACAATATCTATGATATTTTGAAAGGTATCTTACCTATGAAAGAGATTCATAATGTAGGGATTCAAATTCATCTAGATCCTATGCCACATTACTATATGATAGCATCAAAAGTGGTAAAGGATTTGTTTCAGATCTTTAAGGAAACTTGTTCCTAAACTTAGTTTCTCCATGTTGAACATAATGTTTTAAGCCTTCCTGCCAATCTATTGCTTCACTATGACTCTTATGATATTACTCATCTCCACAAACTTAAGGAAGGTCTCAAACATGTTTAAACATCTCTACGAAACACTTTCAAGTTTCTGTGAGGCACACTTGTAGGTGTTCATGCAGGTCATAGGGCAGTGAGAATCAGATATGGATAGTATGAATGATGTATGCTTATTTAACTAGTTATAAACCTTAATAAATTAATCAAATACATTCTTTATACCTTGGAGGACCTCAAACCAATTAAAATAATTTACTTCAACATGATCAACCTCTTCTAAGGCACCTGTAGGTGCATATCAATAGTGTAGGACTGTGTAAAGTTAAACTAGTTGTCATAGTTAGTCACATGGAATTTAAAGGGTTTAACTTGTTTTTTAATGATCCAATAAGGTGTAAAATATCTTGATACTTATCATTGAATCTTCATGAACATTCTCAAAAATTCACACATCTCATTCACCATGACTTTAGATGGAAACTTGCAGGAAGTTAATTGTGTGAAACATGACTGCAACTTCATAGATGCTAGTTTATGAGACTGAGCTTGGAAATAAGGAAGTTAACTTGATGAAATGATAGACATTAAATAAAACCTATCACCCTCATATTAAATCACTAAAAGGATAAGAACCTTTACAATTAGTGTAACATGCTTGCAACTAACAATGGTGGTCTTAACTTGCAACTTAAACTATTTGGCTCATAAATTCATCTCCAAAAATGAAAAAAATATTATATCCATGAGATAAGCATTTATACCTACTATAAAATCATTTTAATCAATTGGTTTATATGGACTAGCTCAAATAGAAGCAAAACCTGTAGGGTGTGTGGATTAACAAGTAAAATGAAATAGTCAAATTATTAAGAATAGTTCATAAAGTATATCAAAAAATTATTCTAAATACTACCATGAAAATTAAGTATACCAAGTTTAATATTTATCACCAAGATCATTTGAATTGAAACCTCTCCTACTAGCCATACCATCAAAAGACCTGCTCATCAATTTTGCATGTCTAATGGAATTATGAAGGAGCATAATGGTTTTCATACATTTTTGATGTTTAAAAATTAGATCAAGCATGGAAATTAAGTTAGTTAATTTTAATATCCATTACATAAACTTTTACCATGTGCCACTCTCCTCTAAATGTTGTACAACTACCAAAAATCCTTCTTTTCACTTGTTTTCTTGATTTCAGTTAGGAACCTACAAGTTTTAGTTAGGACTAACATTATTGACAAGGAATATAACATATTAAACATTGGAAGATATTTTATAACACTTTTATATCCAATAAAACCTTATAACCTTCATTTATGACCCAAATATGACCCTTAAAGTGACATAGAATGACTTAGGACTAGATTTAAATATGACCAAGGCTAATAACATATTAAATGACATAAAATTTACCATTACATACCCTATAGCATGATAATAAACCCCTATATCAATTATTTTACTATAGGGGGTTGACCTATTTTGACTTATGGTCAAAATAGTTAACATTATTGGTGATTTCCTAGGTGTGGTATGCTTGTTATGCCAAGACCAGTAGCCTAATTCTATCTATTAGGACATGGAGTCACATATACATAGGTTTGACATTGATTTTGCCTTTGAAACCAAAACAAACAACAAGAAAGACACACAAAATAAGACACACCAAAGGAAATAAACATGTTTTCAACTAGAACACTTATGGAACACACACACAACTAAAAGAAAGACACACACACCTAATCTACTATTTAGAAGACCTCACTCTTGAGGTGAAAACATCATATCATACTTCAACTAGGGTAAAATATGGTTCTTCTTGTATCATTTTCACTATATAAAGGAAATATAACATGTGAAACATGCTCATCATTAACCACTTGAATGTGTAGATAGTCAAGAATATTACCATATGTAGATCTCCTCATGTCTACAAGTGGACTATTCAGATCCTTCATGAATGCTCTCTCTTTATTTCCAAGGGTCTTGATTAGGGATAGAACTATTGTGATCTTTATCATATCTATTAGATGTTATTCAAATTGTAGATTAGAAGTCATGATAGCTACCTCAACCTTTCCATCCTCTTGGGTAGAATGTGTTTGATGTAGATGATCATCAAGTCCCTATTCACCATGTTCCAATACCTTTGAACAAGTTTCAACTTCATGTAGAGAACTTGATTGCTCTTCAAGCATAAACATGACTACCTTGACTTCACTAGGCTTCTCTATAACTACATGCTCTTGAACAATAATATGAAATTCACCTTCATGTTTGATTAAACACTCAACAACTTGCTCATTAATCTCATTAGAAATCTTGGCATCATTTATGCAATCTCTTTGATAAAAAGGAGTCTTACCCAACTAATCAAATTCTTGGGATATGGCATTGAAAATTTGCCATAGTTCATCCTCATTCATAACATGACACTATTTTTCATGATTGATGAAACACTCAACATCATGTTTGTTAGACTGATTAGCAAACACATCAGATATAGAATTCTTAGGAGGGGAAGTAACATTAATTAACAGATCAAATTCTTGACATATGGCATTGAAACTTTGCCATAAGTCATCTTTCTCTTCCTCATGAATGTCATCGTCAAGGGCAACTTCATCAATATTAGGTAGAAAGACATCATTCTTCTCACTATGGTGATCAATTGGGTTCTTCAATCTATCATCATCATATACATGGATCAAGTAGTTACTCTCAATAGCTTGTGAGAAAGAATGTTTAACACTTACCTCAACTTTCTCAAATGGTTCTTCATGGATAATATAGGTGCCAAGGTCAATTTTATCAAAGTATGTGTATGGATCATGCATATAATCATCTTCACCATACTCATCTAGAAATAAGTCAGCTATACCTTCAAGATTATAAGATGAACCATCATCCATAATAGACTCCTCCTTCTCATTGATGACACAATTCAAGTTTGAGCTTACCCCTACATAAGGTTCTATGTGGAATATTTCTAGTGGTTGAGTTATTATGGTCACCTTGGTTCCATATCTTGTCCTAAAGTCTAAGAAGGACTAGTTAATTGAGAGGTATCCACCTATCTTGGTTGTAAAATCTCTTGAAAGGCAGACTGCAAAATGGGTAGGCAAGTCAACAACAACAATGTCTTGAAGGATAGGAAAACTAGGATAACCATGGAGGAAAACCTTCAAATTTTTTATCAAACCTTTTATCTTAGTATTTTTACCATTTAAATGAATCACTCCCTTTCTATGTGGTTCATACTTTAGGCCCAAATTATTATCTAAAACTTTGGGCATGACTGATGTAGAGGCTCCACTATCAACTATGCAATTATGAACTAGTTTATCACCCATAATGAGAGTGAGGTAGAAATCTAGAGGATTCTTAGGTTTGGTAGATGGTTCTAAATTTTTTTTAGGGGAATTGGTAATAGATACATGACCATGACCATTATTTAAATATGAAGGACTAGTAGGGATAGTGGATAACTATTTTTGTAAGAGCTCTTTTTGGCTAGGCATATGAAGGACATCCCAAAGGGGAATGGATGCCTTAGCATTATTCAATGAATCCAATATGTTTAGAGAAAAATTACTTACTTTTAATTGAATCTTTGGAGGAAAGGAAGTTTTTAGAACTTGAGGAATTAAAACACCTTGAGCAGACCTTACCACATTTTGACTTGATGAAGGTGTAGGAGTGTTAGGGACTACCATACCTACAATCATGCTTTGATGTCTTATAGTAGGATTAGATGAACTTGTAGGAATTTTATTACCATCTCTTAGATCCTTCCTCTTGGATTTTATATTTTCTATAATATAGGTTCCTTGATTGAGCACAAAGGTATCCTCAACTAGAAAATTGCTGAAACTTTATCTTTAAGGCTACCAACCTTCACTTGCTTGCATCATGACTTCATATTCAACTGATAGTATAGGAGTGAATCCTCCTTAAGAAACTAAAACTTGTTATCTTCCTTCATTATCATCCATAAATTGGCCTTATTTCCACTCTTCCCCTTATACCAAGTTGCTATACACTGATACCATCTCTCTTATGTTGGAAGTAGAATTAAGATTGTATGCATTGACAGGCTTGTTAAAGTTAGGCCGCCCTTGAACTCTCCCTCTTCCATATTGTTGACTAGATTAATTATAATATGGATAGGATTTTTTATTATAACCTATTTTCATATTGTCTTGCCTAAGTTTAACTCTTAACATTTGAATTTTTGTATCTTTATCTATGGCATCATCTACCTTTTTAGGAGTAGTATTTGGCTTAGCATTTGCACTTCAAACTTGGGAAAAATTTGGAGCAGTAACAGATATGTTAGGAAAAAAATAATAGACACTTTAGGAGGAAAATTTCCTTATTTAATGAGGCCATTCTCAACTCTAATGGTAAGTTCATATGCTTTGAGAAGAGTGAAACCACCCATGGATTGTAGCCTGATGGCAATATCAGTACCAGTGGCTCTTAAGTATGTATGAAACACAAAGCTAATGGGTGGTCTCATGGGAGGAGGTAATCTATACCAAGTCTTTTGAAACCTCTCATTAAATTCATGCATTTTTTCCTTGGGGTCTATTTGTATTACACTGAGTTGATGTATGAGTGAATTATTTTCACTTTCATCCTCGAATCTTCAAGTTAGCAACACTCCAAAGTCATCCCATGTTGTGATGCATCCATCAGGTAAATTTTGATACCAGTCAAGTTCTTTCCCTTTAAGGTACAAGGAAAGGAGTCTAATTAGAATAATTTCTCAATGACATTGTGTAAACTACAAAAATTGGAGATATCCTAGATGTGTTCACTAGGTGTGATATGATCTTCACCATCAAAATGTAGGCACACTCTTTGTGGTATTCAGGGGAATGGAATCATATGCATAAAGATGGATTGGATTCAAAGTGTTCAAGGATAAAAAGGCATGTTTTCTATCCATGATTTTTTCAAGTTGTTCACTTTCTTGGCTAGTAAAATCCTCTTGCTCTTCAAAGGACAGAATAGGTTGAGGGTGTTGAAATTGAAGAGGAAGTTCAGGCTAAAAAGGTGGATTGATATGATTGAACACTCTAATATAAGATGACTTAGTAAGGACCATGAAGTATGAGAGCAAATATATGGCAAAACAATGGTTTACAACTAGATTTTTTCCTTTAATGGAGTCAACAAATACTGTGTATCACACCAATATGTAGCTGTTGTTGTTAAGACTAGAATTCACCTTAACAAGTTATCTTTAGGATAATGTGTCCCAATAGACATGCCATAACTATTTTCACCAAATATTGTACCCTAGAGGATGTTGTTAAAGCCTACTTTAAGATTTGGGCAACATTGGAATACTTCTAGGCATGTCAGTTTACCTATAGTAGAATTATACCTCTAAGTTTAAGTGATAGCTCCCTTGATTATTACCTTGAAGTGCTTATCATATATACTAACTATTTTTTTGTGGGAAAATGGATATAATTATTCATGAAATAAATCTACTCTAGGGGGTGATACACCATGAATATTTCCATAATGCTATCTTACTTCTTTCACTAAGAAATAATACCTAAAAACCATCTTAAAAGTGTTAGAGGTACAATCACTAAGAGGGAGGTGAATAAATGAGCCCAGATAATCCATCTTCAAATTCAAACCTTTCAAAACTATTAATTATTTACCAAAAGCATTCATGAATCATACGCATAATTCATATTAATGAATAATAAAAATAATGCAAGATCAAGCACATAACACATTACATATGTGGGAAACCCTCTTAGGGAAGAAAACCCACTAGAACTTGAAATTGGACTACTATCCTATAATAAAAAAGAAACAATTTATACTTGATGGAATTGATCAAGGAACTACCATCCATTATTTAATGATACTACAATCCCACAAGGTGATACAACACCTTTCTAGCTAAGCTGCCACAACAACTAGACCTTTAGCAAGTTTCACCTTGTAAGGAGGTTGTAACCCCCTAGATGTTGAGCTGCCACTCCAACACCTATGAATAACACATCTCTTGAACACTGATTATTTTCCAATATAATGAAGACACAAAGTGTATTAGCTCTCTTCAACTCTACACACTCAATGAATTCAAAGCCACTTTTTGGATCACCCTAGACCTCTTTGCTTATCCTCAATGTGCAAGAACATTATTATGAAATTCGTAACATGACCCAAAATTCATACACATAGTACTCAATATAACCTTCTTCTTAACTCATCTACTGGGCACTTTACCTCTCCTTCACTCCATAAATCTCACACATATGTCTCATACAAGTTTTCTACAAATCTAGAAACCATCATCTTTGGTTTCACTATTTATAGAGAATTCATGATTATCAACACCTTGGTTGGACATTGGGCTTGCCTCAATGCTTAATTCATCTATCACATCAAGACATGGATCAAAAACATCTATGGGTCACCCTTAAGCAACTACACCTATCAAATAGAACCTTGTAGCCCTTATAGATCTCATGGAGACCTAATCACCCATTTAACACTTCATCAAACAAAATAAGAACATATAACCCATTTAAATTGATAGGTCCATTCTATATTACCCATTTGACATGATAAAATGATTACAATCATCTCTACTCATCTCTACATATGTTCAATCAACTCAAATAATGACTTTGTACATAGAAACACAATGAATGAAAACACAATCAAATTATAACCCTTTGTTCATATTTCATATAATTTGTCAAACCTTCATAATGCATAAATATGGTCTTTATGGAGTCTAAAACACTTCCCAATATCTAATTCAATAAGAGATATTGAAACAATATCAAAACAAGATCAAATAATCTTCTCGGGTCACTTGAAGGACATACATGAAACAATAGTCAAATTTAAAACTCAATATATTTGATTGTATACACTTTTAGATCATCAAATCTATATTCACAAATTAAAATTTGATAACTTTACATGTTTTTTTAACACCATGGACAAATATTTCTTGGATCAAAAGATATAGCCAAAATATAGAGAACTATTTTTTTCCTTTGTTAAATTCAAATATTCAAATGTAAATGATCACAGTTAAAACATCGACCACTTTGCTCATATCTCATGTCCTTACATATTCAGATTAAGTGTGAAACATTGATATTATTTTAAATTTAATTCATAGTTTTCCAATTCCCAAATTTTAAACTTCAAATAGTTGACCTCATCTCATGCAATCTGACAACTTTGACCTCATACAGTTCATCGATCTCTTCAAGCTTGTCCTTGATTTAACAATGATATACAACTATGACTTTGACCTATTGAATTTAATGGAAACCATTTATTTTGATTAGTGAAATACCCACTCACCGTTTATCCTTGGAATAATCTTGATATTTATCTCTTCTTAATGTTAAACTTTAAACACTTGTTCTCATCTCATTGTTTCCTGACAACTTAGAATGAACACGCTCCATTGATCCTTTTGTAAGGAGATTGATATTTAAATTAATTAAATAATAAACACTTTAATATCTTTGATGTTTTTCACACCATATATATTCATTTTATGATCACTCATGAACCATTGGATTTGCATCTAGTCCTGATCTTTAACTTCATGCAAAATAGACTAAGTATGGGAACCATTGCTTATCTGCCTAGAAGGCCAACTTTGGACCTGTTGGAAATTTTTTGGCCCACATGTCAAAGATTACCTAATTATGGAAAGGGATATTTTATGTAAGAAAATGGTAAGCCTTTGGGAGAACTTCAAGTTTTCTAGTAGTGACAACTTCAATTTTTTAAAGGCATAGTGCACTTCGAGTTTCCAACAATGTTTGATTTCTAAATGTTTTATAAGTAGAAGTAATTTGGGTTGAAGAACCCAAATTACTCATAGACAGTGTATTTTAGGTTGTCAAGGGAGCACTACTTGATTACTTCATAAGTTATGAGTATTCAGAAGCTTGAAATGAGTAAAGGTGCTCAATAAACTTGATTTGGTCTTGGAAAGTAATACTTCTAAGGTTCTTCAAGAGATGAGTCTTTTTCAAAAAACTGAAGGGAATTTATAAAATTACAAAGGGTATTTTAAAGGTAAAAGGGACCAATCAACTTTCTCAAAGGTACACTTCAACTTTTTTGAAGGTTTTTTCTTCTCCAAGTGCATAGTTTTAATTTTCCCAAAGGGTATGTTACCCTTCGAGAGGACCATTTAAAAATTCTAAAAGGGTATCTTTCTCTTTAGGAGGATCATTTTCAAAAATTTAAGGGGACATGTAGAAATTTCAAAGGGTCTCTTACCCTTTGGGAATTTGCATTATGAAAAGCCCAAAGGGTAGTTTCCAAAGACAGAGGCAGATAAAAAGTCTGAAGGAATTCCTTCAGATAAATTGCTTAAAGAAATTCCTTCGAGAGATTTTCCCAAAATAAATAAGCCAATAGAGAAGCCTGAGACCAAGTTTCCAAAGGAAATGATGTGCCAATAGATGTCAAAATTAGGATAAGTGACCAGCCTTTGCAAGTAACTAGGTTTGAAAAGCCTGAGGTCTTAAGGCTTGGGAACTAAAAAAGTGAGAAGACTTCAAAATGGACAAGCCCAAAGTAAGTAGGCTTAGAGAACCTGAATTACTCTGCATAGAGTAAATCAAGATTCTCAAAGTAATCTACTTAAAAGGATTTATAAGTGAAGGATCTGGGAAATTCCAAAGTCTAAGAGGCCAAAGAACCTAAATTACTCTACATAGAGTAAATCAAGATTCTCCAAGGGCTCAACTTAATCTTGGTCTGACAATGCTAGAATCATGATGTAATTAATGGAAGGCTACCACATAGCATAATTGGAGTAGAAAGGGCCAATCAGTAAAAGATAAGTGGCATAAGGATGTTCAATAAACATGGGAGAGGCTAAGTGACTAGTAGCTAGAAGTTATGAAGGCTCTTATCTGCCATGGTTCATTGCCCGCAATCATCATTCGATGTTTAAATATGTCATGCTAAGAAGATACATTCCAACTACTCATAGCATGAATTTTTAGGCACACCAAATAAAGTCTTAAAGATGAGAGGGGCTCAAGAGTATTGGGTGGTTATCTAGAATGGTGCATTTAAGAACATCAAGGAAGGACAATAGGGGTTCCAACCATCTACAACTTCTTCTTTCCTCCCTTTCTCTCTTCGACCTTTTCTTTATAAATAGAGGCTTTGGAGCCTAGAAATGTATCGCTGGACTGGTGATAAAATCACTTTGTAGAAATTGCTTTGTAAAAGACTCTTTTAAATAAATATAAGGAATTTTTTTATATTTATTGTCAAAGAGAAGTGTGTATTTTTGGTTTTATTTGCAGAATGTATGATTATTGTTCATCACCTACATTTTCTCTAAGAACCTTGATTTTGACTCTTTCAAATTTATACAGGATTACATGAAGTGTCTGTGTGTCTAGTTCCCTTTAAAGTTTACTAACTCAATGTTTCCCATAGACCTATTTTATTATTCTTTAAAGTGTAAAGCTCTCCTTCAACCTCCACACAAAATCTCCCTACTTATGGCCTTGAGATAGAACCAAAATAAGCCTGCATCTTGTTTAACTTCATTAGTAGTTTGCTCTTTTCCAAACCAAGTGGATCACTCTCTTTTAGTGCATCACCTCCCATTAGCTTAGGTTTCTACTCAATTAATAATTCTACACTTTTTTCTTGGCCATTAGTATAGTTTAGTATAGAAGTCAAGGAGTTGAAGTGAAGCACCTGAGGAACTAGCCTCATAAAAAGTCTAGAGGTTCAACCTCATCATAAGACACCCATATCCTAAGTTTTTTCCCGTGCTTATAGCTGTAAGTGAGAGAGCCTAAAGAACTCTCTCATAAGGGTAAAAATCCATTCTATAACAATTTTATCATGCCCAGTAGGATAACTACCATTTCACTTCCATTTTTATGGAATATTGGTCAAATTTGATGCTATTTTGATTAGTTTGTAGCAGTGGTAGCTTTCATCCTTCAATATATGGTGACTCCAAAGAATACCTAGCTATTTAGTGGTAGAGTAGTAGCTATCTTCCATGCCAAAGGTGACTACAAGATCAAATTCTATAGGTATTCATTTTGAGTTTGTTGAATTACCTTTAAACTCAGTAAGAAGGTTAAGGTTTGCCCATACTCACCCTTATGTAAGAAGCTATCATTCTAAACTAGTAATAAGGTATACCTACACAAGAAGATCCTTATCAGCCCCTCTTGTTGTTATGATTCCCCAAAGATATTTTATGGTCTTCAGTATCCAAATCCCTTTGAACTTACCACAATATGATCCTATGCTAGTAGCATCTCTCAAAAGTGTTCCTTATTACTTAGGAGACCAAGCTGTAACTGCTACTGAGCACATAACAAATATATCCAACTTATGCAACACTCATAATATCATGGTGGAGAAAGTGGATGTTAGGATATTGGATATGTCCTTTAAAGGAAGGGCATTATAATAGTATAGGGGCCTTGATCCTAATTCTATCGACTCATGGGATGAGCTGGGAGTAGCCCTGTGCAAAAGATTTGTAGATAAGAGTGACCACATGTCACTTTTAGAGCATCTAACCACCATCAAGAGAGCTCCTCATGAAGTCATGCAAGACTTTAATACAAGATTTTAGAAGGAATGGAATAGGATTCTAGTAGCTATTAGACCATCTCCAATTTTTTCTTTCTTGTATTACTTGAAAGCTCTCAACAGTGACATAACTATAATGATTCAGTCTATGGGAGGAGACATACTACTAGATGCATATGAAGTGGCTATCAAGGTAGAAAATTACCTAGTTTATGCTGGGAAGCTTACTCCTAGACCTCTAATGCCTCTTTTTCTAGAGATCATAACACCTCTTGTAGTGATTCTTCCACTCAATGTTATACTTCTAATGCCAAAAATTACTATTATACCTTCACCTAAGAAAGAGAAGGCCTTTACTAGTAGATCTAATGACTCCAAAGAGTAGAGAAATTACTTAGAGTTGAAGAGCATGCTCCAATCCTTAGGAAATGATGTGGTTAATGTTAAGAGGCAAGCTTATAACAAGCCTTATCAAACTCCATATCAGCCTTAACATCAACCTTATAAAGCAAATAAGCCACCCTACAAAGGAGGTTTCTAAGGACAGAGGCAACCTAACTATGTTAGACAAAATAATTACAATTTGAATGCTACAAGCCCTTCCAACTCCTTGGTCCCAGTTTAGAATAATGTGGCTCAAGAAGTTGAAGTGACAATGCCATAGAATCAATCTTTTGGGTAGTCCATTATCTCAACTAATGGATCCAATTAGGCACTTAATGATTAATGGTAGTAGGTTGTTGCTTATAGATACAAACAACCTCTTATGTCCTAAAGGATGAAGGTACCTACAATAATGAAAAAAGAACAACCTCCACAAGAGAAATGCTTGAATCGAGGATCAAACTAGCTATAATCCTCAATGGTCATTAGTGAGCAAAAGGAGTGCTATGCATTTAATCAGTAAGCCATGCCCAGTCTAGCTCACATACCCATCTCAAAAAATACAAAGTTCAAGAGAAGGAATATGGGTGATAATCAGGGAGCTTTCAAATAACCTATTGTCACCACTCCTTCATTGACAAAGCCAATAGTAGTAGCTCCCAAAGTTTAGGTAAAATTTGGTGGTACACTAATCAACATTGTGTAGCAAATGAAGAAATCCAGTGTGAGTGTGCCAATGTGGGACATTTTTTACCTACCTGGCCAAGTAGACATTTTGTAGGAAGGATTGTCCAAGATGGGTGTTACTAAATCTACAGGTAAATCACCAAGCAAGGTAGCTGAAGTCCTCACTAATTCAGTCAAGAGTCATGTGGGAAAAGGTTCAAGTATTGTGATTAAGCCCCCCCATTCTACATATATTTGATCATTGGTGATTCCTTGGTGCACAACTAATTAGTGGATAGTGGGGCTAACACCTTAGTCATGCCAAAGTCTATTACTGACCAGCTGAACCTCAACTATGAACCTCACACTAAAGGAGTCCTAAAACTTGATGGTTCTTCCATAAAGCCATCAAGAATTTGAGCCTAACCTTACATGTTTTTCCTAGTATATCCATGGTGAAAGACATGCTAATTCTAGATATTAATCCTTGATTTGCCTTGTGTCTTTTCAAAGAGTTCACATCCAAGATTGGGGGCTACCTTGTAGTTGATTGGTATTACATGGTGTTCAAAACAATGTTGGGGATCAACCAACAATGGATTACACTTGTGAAAGCAATGAATGCAGAAATAAATCAGATAGATAAGTAACTAAAATGATAAATAGCACAGAACAAGATATACAAGAAAACACCCTGAAAACTTGTATTAAAAACTCTTTACAATAGGAATACAAATGAAGAACTTCGTTCTTCCACACCTCTCTCAGATGCACACAAGATCTCTCACTAGATCTCTATTCCTCAAGAGCTCTCTCTCAAGTACTGTCCTTCAAACATTCACAATGTTCTACTCTTACACTTCAACTCTCATACACACACAATAGCTTAGAAGATCTCTCCTACATATAGAAAATAGGAAACTTGAGCATGCTCTTACAACAAACAGTTAAGCCTCTTCAACAAGGGCTCTAAAAATAATATTGCTAATAATAGAGACGTGAGCTTGAGTCTACAACTCAAACTCATCATGAAAACACTCGCTTCTATCCTCGGAAATCGCTTTCTGGACACACAGGTAACCGACGTCAGTTCTTGCCTGTTCGCCTGTGACCGTCGCCGGCCGACTCTACTGCCGACGTCGGTGCCTCTACAACTGCAACTGACCGACGTCGGTCGCTCCTGACCAATGCCGGCGTCTGTGTAGACCCAAACCTGTTTGTGTGCTCCTTGGTGAAGCTTTTAGCTCCACACACCTAACAATCTCCCACTTGGAGATAAACCAGCTGCACCAGTACCTGTACAGCAACATCTTCTAGCTCCTCCATCTTCAACTCAATCATGAAGACCAACAGAAGTTGAATGAAGATTCAACTTCTCCTTAGTAACCAGCTTTGTTAGCATATCAGCAGGATTCTTGTCTGTATGGATCTTCTCCAGCTTCAACTCACCATCTTCCAATACCTGCCGTATGAAGTGGTACCTTAGCTGTATGTGCTTGGTTCTAGAATGAAAGGCTGAGTTCTTAGCCAAATGGATTGCACTCTGACTATCACTATGCAATCTGCAACTCCCATGCTCCCTTCCAAGCTCTTCCATGAACCGTGTCATCCATATCATCTCCTTGCTAGCTTCTGTAGCTGCAATATACTCTGCTTCTGTAGTTGACAAGGCTACAACCTTCTGCAACTTAGATATCCAACTAACTGCCATTCCACCTACAGTAAAAACATAACCTGTGGTGCTCCTCCTGCCATCCAAATCTCCTACCATATCTGAATCTACGTAGCCATGTAGAGAAGTATCTGAACCTCCATAGCACAAGTGTCTACTGCTGGTTCCTCTCAGATATCTAAGGATCCATTGTACTGCTTTCCAATGTTCCTTTCCTGGATTGGCCATATACCTGCTTACTACTCCCACTGCTTGGGCAATATCCGGTCTAGTACACACCATTGCATACATCAAACTTCCTACCGTGGAAGAATATGGAACCTTACTCATGTACTCTACCTCATCATGTGAATTGGGACATTGTTCTTTACTCAACTTGAAATGTCCAGCCAAAGGTGTGCTTACCGATTTCGCATCCTGCATATTGAACTGTTTCAACACCTTGTCCACATAATCTTCTTGAGACAATATCAACTTGTGATTTTTCTTGTCTCTCTTAATGCTCATGCCAAGGATTTTCTTCGCTGCTCCCAAATCCTTCATAGGAAACGTTTGAGCTAATTTTACCTTAAGCTCAGAGATATCCTACATGTGAGATCCTATAACCAGCATATCATCTACATACAACAATAGAATAATGTATCTACCATTATCAAATCTCTTAAAATATACACAATGGTCGGATTGACACCTACTGTAGCCATGCTCAGTCATAAATCTATCAAATTTCAAGTACCATTGCCTAGGAGCTTGCTTGAGGCCATACAAGCTTTTCTTCAACCTGCACACTAGTTTCTCCTTACCCTTGACCTCAAAACCTTCTGGCTGTTCCATGTAAATTTCCTCATCCAAATCTCCATGAAGAAATGCTATCTTAACATCTAGCTGCTCAAGATGCAAATCCTCAAAAGCAACCAAAGACAATACAACCCTTATAGAAGTCATCTTAACAATCGGAGAAAAAATCTCACCAAAGTCAATACCTGGCTTTTGTGTAAATCCTTTCACAACCAATCTGGCCTTATACCTCACCTGTCCATCCTCACCTTCTTTCAACCTGTAGGTCCACCTGTTCTTCAGTGTTCTCTTACCAGCTGGAAATTCAACCAAATCTCATGTTTGGTTCTCCCTTAAGGACTCCATCTCCTCAACCATGCCACGCTCCCACTTACTCCTGGACTCCACCTGTAAAGCTTCTTCAAAACTTTCTGGTTCTCCACCATCGGTTAGCAATAAATAATATAAAGAAGGAGAATATCTAATTGGAGGCTTACTTACCCTTTCAGACCTCCTGATTGGTGTCTTGGACTCGTTCTCAACAATCTGTCCACCCAAATTTTCTGACAGTGATCGACCTCGGCCACCTGTAGACCTGTTACTGGCCGACGCCAGTTCTTCCTGGCCAACGCCGGTGCCTAGTCTGTCGACGTCGGTCTTTGTATGATTGACATCAGTTTCTGTACTACCGATGTCGGTTCCAAACCTGCCGACGTCGGTCTCTGTGTTTTCCTGTAAGTGATTATTTCTTTTTCCCGCGAGCTCATTTTGGACCATAACTTCGTCCAACTCATTATTGCTCTGCCCAGCTTGATCTAGCTTCCTTATCTGATCACTGTACATCACTCTTTCATTGAAAACAACATCATGGCTCCTAATTACCTTGTTAGTTCCTAGATTCCAAAATCTGAAACCAAAATCATCTGAGCCATAGCCTATAAACGTGCACCTCATAGACTTAGCATCAAGCTTCTTTCTATTTTTCTTATCTACGTGCACAAAGGCTTCACAACCAAAAACTTTGAGATATGAGAGATCTACCTTTTTACCTGTCCATGCCTCTTCTGGAATTCCACCATCCAGAGTTGTAGAGGGTCCTCTGTTGATCAGGTACACTGCGGTGTCAACTGCTTCTGTCCAAAACTCTAAGGGCAACCCTGCATGCAATCTCATATATCTTGCACGCTCCATAATAGTTCTGTTCATCCTTTTAGCAATACCATTCTGCTGAGGTGTCCTTGGAACCGTCCTTTGTCTTTGGATTCCACGAGTGTAACAATACCAGTTAAACTTAAGACTGCAGAATTCACCGCCATTATCAGATCTCAAGCACTTTAATCTTTTGCCTGTTTCATTCTCAACCATGGCTTTCCAAATCTTAAAAGTCTCAAAAACATCAGATTTCTTTTTTATACAGTAGATCCATACCTTTCTTGTGGCGTCATCTATGAATGTAACATAGTACTGTGATCTGCCAATAGAGGCTACCTGAGCCGGTCCCCACACGTCTGTGTGAACAAGCTGCAACTTCTGCCTTTTCTTAGTAGACCCAGTCTTTAGAAAACTAACCCTTTTCTATTTTCCAAATACACAATGCTCACAAAATTCTAGATCCATACTTTTCAAATCTGAAAGCATACCTTTAGACTTAAGGATTGACATCCCCTTCTCACTCATGTGGCCAAGCCTTGAGTGCCACAATTTAGCATCCACATCTGAAGTAGATAAAACTGAAGGAGATTTGTTAGTAACACAATTACACAAATAGAGAGTACCTTCTCTCTTACCTCTGGCCATAACAAGTGCACCCTTGGTCACCTTCCAAGAATCTGCTGTGAGAGTTACTGTACAACCCTCATCACCTAGCTTACCTGCAGAAATCAAATTTCTCTTCAAACTAGGAACATGCATCACATCTCTCAACACCCATGTGTTGCCATTCTACATCTTTAGCTGCACTTTACCTTTGCCAATAATCTTACAAGGCTCATCATCCCCTAAGTACACTATTCCAAAATCTCCATGGACATAGTCACTGAAATATTCTCTGTTAGGGGTAGCATGGAAAGATGCACCAGAATCTAATACCCAAGATTCGATATTATTATGCAAAGAGAAAATAAGAGCATCCTGTGCAATACCTGCAACCTTTGTCTCTTCCTTTCCTTCGTGCTGATTGTCCTCCTTAGGCTTTGACCAGCAATCTCTACTTATGTGCCCCAACTTTCCACAGTTCCAGCATTGTGGCCTTCTGCCATTCCTGGATTTGGATCTGCCTCTTCCCTTAGACTTAGATCTTGATCTCCTCTTGCTCTTTTCTTTTTTCCTTCCCCTGCTCTCAAGATTTAAAGCATTCCCAGATGTCCCAGATGTCTCTTCTATGCTTTTCCTGCGAATTTCCTCATTCAAAATAACACTAACCACATCCTCTACTTTTAAAATATTCGAAGCAGAAGCAGTATTAGAAATTGCCATTACCAAGCCATGCCAGCTTTCAGGCAAAGAACATAATATTAAAAGAGCCTTTATTTCATCTTCAAATACAATATTGACAAAACTTAACTGATTAACAATACCATGGAAATCATTCAGGTGATTAGAAACAGATCCACCTTCTTGCATATGCAAATTAAATAACTGCTTCATTAAGTATACCTTATTTGAAGTGGAGGGTTTTTCATACAAATTTGCTAACGTGGTCATTAACTCTACCGTAGTTTTTGCCTGTGACAAATTAGATATCACAGTGGAGGCCAGACTCAGTCTTATAGACCCAAGAGCCTTTCTGTCAAGAACTTCCCATTCTTCATCCTCCATGTCCTTGGGCTTCTTTGCTATCCCACCTAACAGTAAGTAAAGATCCTTCTGATATAGATAGTCCTCTATCTGCATTCTCCAGTGCTGATAGTTCTTGCCATTAAACTTTTCCATTCTCAACTTACTTTCTTCTGCCATTGCTTCTCCCACTCAAACAGAAATCCCTGTGAGCAACCTGTAATCCGAACACACTACACAGATCTGAACCACCTGTTAGTGAACCTGAGCTCTGATACCACTTGTTGGGGATCAACCAACAATGGATTACACTTGTGAAAGCAATGAATGTGGAAATAAATTAGATAGATAAGTAACTGAAATGATAAATAGCACAGAACAAGATATACAAGAAAACACCCTGAAAACTTGTATTAAAAACTCTTTACAATAGGAATACAAATGAAGAACTTCGTTCTTCCACACCTCTCTCAGATGCACATGAGATCTCTCACTAGATCTCTATTCCTCAAGAGCTCTCTCTCAAGTACTGTCCTTCAAACATTCACAATGTTCTACTCTTACAGTTCAACTCTCATACACACACAATAGCTTAGAAGATCTCTCCTACATATAGAAAATAGGAAACTTGAGCATGCTCTTACAACAAACAGTTAAGCCTCTTCAACAAGGGCTCTAAAAATAATATTGCTAACAATAGAGACGCGAGCTTGAGTCTACAACTCAAACTCATCATGCAAACACTCACTTCTGTCCTCGGAAATCGCTTTCTGGACACACAGGTAACCGACGTCGGTTCCTGCCTGTTCGCCTGTGACCGTCGCCGGCTGACTCTACTGCTGACGTCGGCGCCTCTACAACTGCAACTGACCGACGTCGGTCGCTCCTGACCGACGCCGGCATCTGTGTAGACCCGAACCTGTTTGTGTGCTCCTTGGTGAAGCTTTTAGCTCCACACACCTAACAAACAAGGTATGGGACTAAGGTCTTAATCACCCCATCAGCCAGATAATATAAGCCTTAATTGTACCATCCTTGATGAGGATGAGTTTATAATTTTCCAAGAGCTAAACACTCATTCTAAAGAAGTTTCAAACTTGTTCTTGGATGAGTTATGGGGAGATAACCAATTTTTAAATCCTTTGGAAGGTGTTGAGGAAAAATACATGGGTGTCTACCTACTGTATGTAGAGAATCAACCCATGCCATCACTCATTAGACCTAAAGAAGACCCCAATGGTTTATGAAAGTTGTTCTTTGATGGCTCAAGGAACAAGAATGGCATAGGTGTTGGGGCAATGTTGTTTTCACCCTTAGGTAACAAGATTTTCTCTTCTTATAGGTTTCATTTCAACTACTCTTCAAATGTAGTAGAATATGAAGGCTTGATCTGTGGACTTTAATGGGCCACCAAGAGAGAAATCAAACTACTGCAAGCCTATGGAGACAATGAGCTGATAGTTATCCAAGTTAGAGGATTGAATGTCATAAAGAATGCTTTGATTAGGTCCTACAAAAAAAGAGTGTGGGACCTGATTGAATATTTTGAAGCCTTTAACATTCAAGTTATCCCAAGAGATCAAACTAGAATGCTAACAGTTTGATACCCATAGGAGCTCAATTTGACATTCCAAGTGAGCTAAAAGAAACCAAGGTTCAACCACATGTCAAGGTGGTGGTGAGACTGTCAGTGCTAGATAATGAAGCCCATTGGCAAGTTTTGGAGAGTGATAAGAAAATTATTTATTTTTTGTAGTAAGAAACCAAATTCTCTTCCTTCAACTAAGATAAATTATAGCATCAGTATGAGAATTAGATTGTTCAGCTAAAGTCAAACAAACTTCCTAAGGGGTTGGTTACACTTGAGGGCCTTCTTCATGAAGGAGACCATATGAGGAAAGAGAAGGTAGTAATGTCTACTAATGAGGAAAATTATGAGAGAGTCCTCATCTTCAAGGACAAATTTCTAAATCTGGGGAAGGTAAGTAGCAAGGTTGAGAGGCATGCTTTCATATCACTTTGCCAAGAGTATGCAAATATTTTTTCTTGGGATTACAATGATCTAAAAGGTTTTGATCCTAAACTAGTGAGCACACCATAGAGTTAGAGGCCAATGACAAGTGTCATTTAACTCCTCATTTAATCAATATTCAATTGATGTATTATTAACTAGGGCTGGTGTCTAAAGCTATCTACAGTAAGGTATGGGATGGTAGATCTAGAAGGCTACTTATGGGGGTATTTGATTGTCTTATTCTAACTTTGACTAAAGAAAGAAATGTGTCCTAAACTATGTGATTCATTCTTTTTTTGAAAAGGAAGAAATCAAATCAATCCACTCTTTTGCTAAAAGTAAAAGATCACACTCCTATTTACGCTTGCATGGAAAGTAAAATCACACTCTTCACTAACAAAAGAAAATTTGTTTCACACATTTGCTATAAAGGAAAACACACATTGCTTAGAAGGAAATGACTTTGAAATAAGAAAATGGTTTTTAAATTATGAATTTATTTGATGTTTTTATGAATAAATGTAAATATTAACAAGATTCTAATTAATTATAATAACAAATTAGTAAAACATAACATAAATACTATACACAGTTCCTGGTTCCAAGGAGTGTGGGCCCTTGCTCCTCTCGGACTCAGGAACAAAGATTAATCAATGATGGAAATTGAAGTATTAATTCATAAAATTGAAATGATTGCAATCTGTTTGAAACTTGTAATATGCTTGTATAAATATTTTCCTCTATTATCTACTCTCTATCATCTGATATCTATTATTTATAATATATGAAAATCTTATATTTTATACTAATATAATCATCTCAAAATAAGATGTAAAGGAATAGGATTCCTTGGTCGATCCATTCATCCAAATATAGAAGATTATATTTATAAGAGATATAAGTATTTTTATAAAATAGATATCCTATCATATAATAATTCTAAGATCTAAATATATATACATCTGTATCAAAAGAAAATCCTAAAAAACAATAGGCAATTATTTTCCTTATTTGATTCCAGCTGGAATGATTCTCTCTTATCCTATCTGGCCACCAGCTTCCCCATTTGTAGCTTCATCCTTATAGAATTCTTGGAATTGAACCTATAGAGTTGGGAGGAATGAACCTACAGAGTCTATAGAAACAAGCCTACAGATTCCATAGAAATAAGCCTGTAGAGTATGTAGAAATGATCTTGCAGACTCCATAGAAACAATCCTGCAGAGTCCATAGAAACAAGCCTATAGAGTCTGTAGAAACAAGCTTGTAGAGTCCATAGTTCTACTGGATGAAGATCAAAATTTCACCTTCACTATAAATTTCCTGTGTCTTTTTTTTGAGCATTCTTCACAACAAAAATTACTAAAACATGCTATTTATTAGACATTAATGACAAAGTAAAGGTTTAGTCTTTGGTTCAATATAAACAAGATAAATATCTATTTTCCATGTAATAGCTATCTAAAAATCTAAGATTTTCATAAGATAATATCCTTTGAGAGATGAATTGAGGTTAATAACATGTCAATAGTGAATGATATTCTGAGCTCATCATCTCCCCCAAGCTTTACCTTTTGCAAGTCCCATTACAAACATTTGTTGGCTTTCATAGCTCTGGTTTCTACTTTCCACACTCTAACTCAATTCATATTCATCAAATTCATATATTATATGTTTATTTAAATTTCCTATAAATCCTTGATGTGCTTGAATCATTTGTTTCCATATATTAAATTGCTCGTCTGATTATGGAGCCCAACTCTTCCATCCTGGAATAGGTATGATCAACAAAGGGGGTCTATATCTCATGCCAATTATTTATGCTCTCCCCCTAAGTTTATTACCTCTATTAAGATTTCCAAAATTGAGGACGCTCTCCTCATACTCCATCTTAAGTTATTTGGGGAAATGACCTCTCATCTTTTAAGAGGCACTGAAAGTTGGTCCCATCTATTTACACTTGCAGTCACCACTGAATCAAAACTTTATCTTGAAAACAAATCAAAATAAATAGCATAATCATATAAATCCCATAAATAATGAATTTTAACCTCATAATCTAACAAATCACAGTTAAAATTCTATTTGATCAATCTGAGAATAGGAAAGGCTGGTCGGACACACAATCTCGTAGTCTTAGCATGATTTGTATAGTACTCAAATCTAATTTTCCATGCTATTTGATTTTTGAATGAAGAATGTAATGCCCTTAGTTGAACTTCTCCTACATGAAGGTTTCTCAAAAATTTATTATGCTCATGGTCTCCTCGAATGAAATCATGTAAATAAAATTCACAAAGCAAATCTTGTTGATCTGATTTAGCACTATAGAAAATTTCCAAAAATGTTGTTGGCTATAAAATTTTGTAAGGAAGATGACAAGAGATCTGCAAAAGATGCCATCTATAAAATTGTTCAAATAAAAACAAACTGTATGCAAAAGAAGGATTCCTACATGCCAAAAGGGTTTCCCTTAATTTGCATGCATCCTACAAATTTTCTTCTAAATTTTGGACTTTAGCTTCTAATTCTTTCTTTTCATTTTCCAAGAGTTTGTTTGAATAAGTTACATCTTTGTTTTTATATTTTAGTACAAAATATTATTCTTTAACTTGATGTAGTATTTTCAAGGGAGGAATACCTGGATCACTTGTTTGACAACCATGGTCAACAAATACCTTAGGAGGAGGAGGTGCAATATCAAGTGCTTTAGAAGAGTTTACCAAACTCTACAATCTCCTATTTTCTTTCTTTAGACTTTCTATATATATCCAAAGATCTATTTGTTCAATTTCATGTTCCTTTATTGTTTCCTCTAATCTATGGATTTTTGTTGCATGATCAACAGATGCTGTATCTAATTTTTGCACCAAAAATGAGTTGAGATGATCCTTGTTCTGTAATTGACTGATCAAGTCAACAATGTCAGCTATTTGTTGTTGTTTAAGAGCTTGAGCTTGAGAAAGCTGTAAAGTTAATTACAAAATAGTATCATTTAGATTATATGATTCACCTTTTGCATTGGTACATACAATTTTCCTTTTAATCCATTATATTTTCAACTAGAATAGGTGGTTGTTCTGCCATACTTGATTCCTCTACTGTGTGTGGCTCTTCCTCTAGAATTGGCTCCTCCATTATGATTGGAGAGTTTCTTTTGGAAGGAATTTATTCAATATCTATAGGTGCAGAGATATTTTTATGTATGGGGGAATGAGATACCATTTTAAGACTTTTCAAAATTTCTATAACTTCTTGTTTATCTTCATCTATCAGAATGAGCCTTCTCCTTCTTTTGGTCACTCTTTGAGCTACACTTGGTTAGATTTCTTTTTCAACCATCAATCCCTTGGTCTTCTTAGGTTCTGTAGCAACCTTTCATGTCAATTTTCTTCTTCTTGACAAGGGAATTAGTTGTACTACAGATTCATGAGGTTCTTGTGGAGACCTTGAAACTTCAAGGATTTGAGACCTTGTGATTCTTCTTCTTGAAGAAGAAAGTATTTCTATTGGGACTACATTCTGTGATTTATTCCTTGGTGTTGTTTTCTTAGTTGATGTAGCAAGTGGAGATGAGAATTCTTATGGAGGCAAATTTGGAATTTGTTGTGCTATACTATTATGAAATTCCTACCAGATCTCTTGTCCTTGTTGAAGGAAGTGATGTTGGATAATGAGATGAATAATGCCATGATGCCTAAGAGTAGCATTAGGGGTTGTAGACATAACTTGTAGAGCACCATATAAGAAGTATGGTAGGTTAAGTTTGTACTGAGGGTTTTGTCTCCCATGCTTAAGATGTGTTAACATTTTCATGGCATCTCCCCCTAAAAGACTGTGTGGCCCTTCACCAATGATATACTTGAGCACCCACTTGGCTACATATTTCTAAGGTTCAAGAAGTGAATTTATACTAATTCCTTTTGATTTTATTTTGGAATCTACTAGACATGAAGTCCTAGTCTACTAATTACCATTAAACTAACTAATTAAATCACTAAATAAAATTTTGCCTATAGCTCTCATTCCCTCTTCTGGAATTTGTATAATTTGTCTTATAACTTGAGTTGTAACAGGAATAAAAATGCCTTTCACGATTGAAAATTCAAGGGTGAAATTAGTGATGAATTCACTTATCATTATTTCATCGAAACCTTGAAACTTTTTAATGAAAGGTAGCCAGCCATTGGCTCTAAACACTACCACAAAATCTTTGTCTCTATGAAACTTTGTTGTATCCTTCAGCTCTGATCTTGTCTTCTGTCCCATTTATATGCAAATTTACAGTCAATTCTATTCCTTTAACTTAGATTGAGGTGTAGACTAGTCTTTTCTTGAAATTAGTAGGCAATAGTCATTAAGGATTTTTAGGCGACAATCATGGAGGATCTATAGACTAGATTTTGTTGAAGTCTATAGAAATAAAATGGTTCATATGAAATGTGATAGCTATATGAGTTCATAGTTTGATATGATGACTTGATATAGTTAGGCACCACACATTTTTATGGAATGTGCCAACCATTTTATCTCATTAATACAAGTTGGGTGAAATGATGACATGTCACATTGATGGTGATAGTGATTCATTACTTCATTTAAAACCCCTTTTTATGATGCCTCATCATTATGATATTTGATGACTCAATTGATTATATCAAAGTTACACACTTATCCATACACCTTTGGTGGATCAGTTGCATGCTTTTTCATTATGGAATGTGTCATCTCATTCCATTTTAGAAGATTCAAATTTGGGTCATCTCCATAGAATATTACTTAATTAAATAAAAAATAATTAGTTAACTAAACATAGATAAATAAAATATATGTCTTACTTACTTTGACTTTAGATGTTATCCTTTGCTTACCATGTATCCTGCACAAATAAGTTTGCATGGATTAGTTTATTGCATGGAAATGACCAATCATAGTGACATGATGAGATTTTTTTTATAATTTTTTGTTTTTTCCCTTTGGCTAGCCATTGTTAGTTTTTTAGCCAAAGCCCTTTTTGCAATGCATAGTCAGCCAGTAAGCTATTTTTTGGGCATGCATTGTTAATAGCATTCCTGGAAGGATTTTCACTATTGATATATTTTTTATTTTATTTTGTTTTTTTATTTTTATTTATTTTTTAGTTTATATATTGTTGGACTATAGGATTATCAAGGATCATCTTCACTGAAAGAATCAGAGCTCTCTAGAACAACTACTTGATCCTTTACCTTTTGAAAAAAATCTTCTTTATTGAGAGGTTTCTGATAAAACTTCAATCTATGTCCATTGACTAGCAGAGCTCTTCTACTATCATCAATAAGTATTAGCTTAACAGAACCATTTTCATAAACCTCATCAATCTGATAAGGTCCCAACCACCTTATTTGTATTTTTCCTTTGAACTGTTGGAATTTGGAATCAAACAATAGTGCCTAATTTCCTTGCTGAAACTTCCATTGCTTGATTTGTGAATCATGCCAAAATTTTCTTTGATGTTGTACCAATTCAATTCTTTGTAGTGCTTCCATCCTCATCTCATCAAGTTGATTAAGCTGTAGGAGTCTTTCTTTCTATATTTATTCTAATTCAATTCCTACTTCTATATCTATTTTCAAAGTTTGTAATTCAAATTCAATAGAGAATAAAGTCTTCTTACCATAAACCAATTCATAAGGTGAATGTTGTTTTCTATGTAGTATTATAGGCCCAAACAACTTATGGTACCTTATCTGCCTAATCCTTTCTTCTAGAATTAACAACCTTGGTTAAAATGGTTTCTAGTTTTCTATTGGTGACTTCACCTTACCTATTAACCTACAGATGGTATGGAGATGTTTTTATGTGTTGCGTTTGATATACTTGCATGAAGTGCTTTATCATGTTTGACATGAATTTCGGTCCTTGATATGAGATTATCTCTCTTGGAGCACCAAATCTTTGCAAGATTTTGAAATATAAGAAATCAACTACCATCTCTTCTCTTGCATGAGTTAATGCTTCCACTTCTACCCACTTGGTCACATAGTCTGTACATACTAGGAGATATTATCTTCCTATAGAAGGAGGATCCATTAGACCTATAAAATCAATTCCCTATTTCTCAAATGGTTCTAAAACCAATTGAGGATGAGGGTGAAGAGGCATCTCTATTGAAAGAGTAGGCTGTCCAATTCTCTGACAAGCATCACAATGTTTGACATATCTTTTTACTTGCTGATGAAGGTGAGGCCAATAGTATCCTACTCCCAAGATTTTATGTATGGTTCTTTGAGCTGAGTAATTACCTCCTCCTAATTCATCATGACAAGATAAGATGATATCATAAGATTCATAATTTGTCACACACCTATGAAACACATGGTCAGACCCAAGTTTAAATAACATTCCATTAATCCATTTGAAAGAAGATCTTTCTTTGATTAAACATTTCTTTTCTTTTTATGAAAATTGTAGAGGAAAATTCCCTATGGTGAGTTAATTGGCTATATCATCAAACCACAGAGATTTTGATGAAATAGAAAATATTTGTTCATCTAGAAAGTCATCTTCCACTAGTTATTCTTCACCTGTAGTGTTTATTCTTGACAAGAAAATAGCCACCACATTAGACTTCCCTAGTTTATCTATAATAGTAACATCAAATTATTGTAAGAGCAATAGCCATCTAATAAGATTACCTCCCACAATTAGTTTATTGGTAAGATATCTAATAATTGAATGGTCTGTATAGAAAAATACCTTGTAGCCTGTTATGTAGTGTCTAAATTTGTTAATTGCATAGATTATAGCTAGAAATTCCCTCTCAATTATGGTGTAATTTCTCTCAACAGGTGTCATGTTTTTTCTAATATAATATATAGCATACATGTTTCCATCTTCATCCTTTTATCCAAGGACTACTCCTAGTGTTTTATTGGAAGCATCTATGTATATATGAAATGGCTTAGTCTAATCTGGTTCTCTCAAGATTGGAGCAGTAACAAGTTTAGCTTTTATGGTCTCAAAGGCCTACTGAAAACTATCACTCCATTTGAATGTACTATATTTTGTAATCAAGGCAAACATAAGGGTGTCTATTTGGCTAAACTTATCTATGAAGCATTTTTAGTAACCATCATATCCCAAAAAAACTCTTAATTTTAGTTTGTGTTTATGGAATAGGTAAATTTGAGATTATTTTGACTTTCTTTGAATCTACTTGAATGCCTTTTGTAGAAATATGGTGTCCCAAGACTATTCCTTCATCCATAATCAATAAACATTTCTAATTGCTCAAAGATAATTGATGTTCCTCACATATTATCAATACTCTTTCCAGGTTGGTACGAGCCTATTCATAAGTTTCACCATAAATGGTGAAATCATTCATATATACTTCAACACAATCATTTGTACAGTCAGAGAATATTGCCATAATTGCTCTTTGGAAGGTTGATGGAGCATTACAGAGTCCAAATGGAATTACTCAGTAAGTAAAATTTCCCCAAGGGTAGGTAAACATGGTTTTATCTTGATCTTCAGCTACTACTGTTATCTAGTTATACCCACTAAACCCATCTAGGAAATAAAAAAATCTCTTTCCTACCAAGTTGTCAAGAACTTGATCAATGAAAGGTAAAGGAAAGTAATCTTTAAGTGTTACTTTGTTAAATTATCTATAATATACACATACCCTTAATTTTTCATTTTTATTGGGCATAATTACCAGAGGTGAAACCCACTGGCTGTCTGAGATGGGGTAAATAAACCTAGCTTCCAACAACTTTTAGATTTCTATTTTGTCTATTTTCTTTAATGCTGGGTTTATTCTTCTTTGTGGTTGTTTGACCAGTTTGATAGATTCTTTGTAAATGTGATGAGTTCATATACTGGGGTGAATTCCCTTCAAGTTAGTATAATCCCAAGCAAAATCCTTGGTATGTCTTTCCAATACTTCAAAGAGTTGATCTTCCTATTCATTTGTTAACCAACTATTGATGTTCAAAATATTTCTAAGTAATACCATGATTGGTTTTGTACTTGGGTAGTTGGATTGTATTTTCTTAAACTCACTAATCAATGAGTTTAGAGGACATGGATGAGGAAGTAGCTTATGAAACATAGTTACATTATCAACAAACTCTTTTCTAGGAGGAATCAGTCTTGCTAAAGAACAATAGAATGCATCTAAGAAATGAGTTTGATGTTGTTCTGCCAATTTCCACACACTTTTTTGAATCAATCCATGATCATATGGTGAAGAAATAATAAAAGTAAAAGTGGAGGTTTTAGAATATTCTGTTTAACCCAAGAATAAACTAAGGTAGTCTATATTTTTTAGACTAGCTGAGTCCATAGCTTTTAGACTGGCAGAGTCTGTAGATTCTGGGTATATGTCTCCATTCAATTCTTCCAAGTGTCTCTTAACTATGATCATAGCTAATGAGGAAATGTTATTTAATGTATTGTCTAATTCATCCACCCAAAGTTCTTGTATGTAATTTATTGATGGTTTTGCAGAAGGAACAAAGAAATGCATTTGGACTTTATCCCATTAGAAATGGTCATGTCTCCTGACCTGCAATCAATCAATGCTACTACAGTAGCCAACCATGGTCTACCTAGGATTATGGGATATCCTAGATTCTTTATTTTGGGTTGTAAAACCATGAAATCTACTAGATACTCCCAAGATTCTATTAGTACTTCAACATTTTCTATAGTCCCTTCTAGTTTCATTACAGACTGGTCTGCCATTTGAAGAATGGTAGTTGTGGGTTGCATTCTCATAAGAGATAATGCATGGAGAGTATCAGTTATCATAACATTGATTACTACTCCCAAATTTACCAAAACATTAGGAATTTCTTTACCTCCGATTGTAACTATGATCACTGGGCTTCTCAGATCTGCATATTTTATAACTAATAGTTTTCCTACTAATAAATCATCAACTTTTTCGTCAACATGAATGGTTCCTAGATATTTTGATTTCTTCCCAAGTGTCTTGATACAAAGGTTTTTGATGATCTTATTTAATTCAGGTATATCCCTAATAGCTTGTAGAAGGGGTACCTCAATATCGATCTTTTTCAACTCATAGACCAAGTTTAATTCTGGTTTAATACCCATTTCTTTTAATCTTTCAAGAAAAGGAACTACTGGGGTAGTAGTTTTTTTTGTTTACTTTAGGGCTCATTTTGATTTTGGCCTCTCTAGTGCTTAATTGAGATGATTCTATTTTTTCATTTTCATCAAGTATCTTAGAAATAAGAATAGGAGGTTTTTGTATAGTTTTCCCTGATCTCAAATGTATGTCCGAAAACTCAATAGCTCCAACATTGATTGTTTCTTCCTATTCATTAACATAAATAGGTGCTAGTTGTTTATTTTTTAGATTTTATATTGGTTGTGTAGGCATTGAGGGTTGATTAATTTATCCTTGTTACTGAATAACTAGGGGTGGCATAATAGTTTGCTATTGAAGTGGTCTTCTTGGTTGGGTGAATTATGAATGTGGGTTCCACTATTGATTCTAATTTTGATATAAATGTGGCATCCATTATTGTAGTGGTACCCATTGTTGTTGTGGCTATGACACCATCCATAAGGGTGTTGGCATCTAATCTTGTCTTGCCCATAGATTTTGAATTGATGGAATTTGGGGTTGATTCCAAAATGATGAAGAAACTAAAACATTCCATGGTGTCATCCATGGATTAACTAGATTTCTTTCATTAAACTATTCTTGAGCCTGATTTTATGGGGCAAAGTTTTGTCTTTGAATATAATTTATTTCTTCAGTGGACTGGACTTGTGTTTTCATTTGATTCTTTAAAATAGGTAGAAGGGTACAATGTTTGGTATCATGATCTGTTGCATCACAGATCCTACATGATGAAACATTGGTTCTATCTAAGGGATAGTCTCTAAGAGTGTGTTTTTATCTACACTTAGGACAATAGATTGCTAAGAATTCTATTGCATTTGCATTAGCTTGTAGGCCATCCAAGGTACTATTTAGTGTAGCTAGGATATCTGTTTTTAGATTAGCAAATTCTTCCATTAACTTACCCACTTCATTAGATTTCCTAAATCTTCCTTTCCTAATTCCAAGTTTTGTTCAAGAGTAGTTGGTACAAAGCTCATAAATTTGATCAAAATCTAACTTATTTATATCTCCTCCTCCCATCATATTTAAGGGATCTCTAGTGTCTTTGTCCAACCCTTTCAAGAACACCAATTTCTGAACATCTTCAGTGAGTGGATAATTGCTTCTTTTATGAGTGAACATGAATCTATCCAAATAATCTTCTAAATATTCATCCTCATTCTATTTGATTTTGAAGAAATCTTCTTTTCTTTCTCACACTCAGAAGTAATCTTGGTATTTGTTCAATAATTCTATTTCCATGTCATCCCACATTCTAATAGAATCACCAGGTAAATCCATGAACCATCTCATAGTCACATCTTTAAGTGTAGAGGGAAATAGTTTTAATTTCTGGCCATCTTTTGTGTAATCATAGGTTTGACATAACACCTTAAACTCAAACAAGAATTAAATAGGATCTTTTGTATATCTTCCCTAAAAATTTGGTAGATTAGCTGGTGAAATATTTTTCATGGGGGTTTAATCACTAGGATCTACAACAATAGGAAAGGAGAAAGTCCTTCCTAGTTGTGCAAGTTGTTGATTTTGTTGGAGAGCCATTTCTTCTTCTGATGATGTTTCAAAGCTGGGATGATCTTCCCACTGAATATTTGTGGTATTAGTTGTGGGTTGTTCAAAATTTTCTTCAGTTACAGATTTTTGAAATGATAATTCTAAATCCTTGGCAGCTTCTAAATAGTGTCTTCCTGTAAGAGATTGATCTCGACGAATTTGTCTTATGGGGCTTGCTTATGGTAATGGCCTGGTTTCTATCCAATTTTTAGAAGATTCTTGCAGATAGGTTTCACTTTTAACTTTTGGTTCACTACTCAGAGATGTTGAAGGAGTGTCCACTTGTGTTGTTGGTGGAAACTTTGGGATAAATTGTCCTTCAAAATCTCTAGGATGGTACATCAATTTATTGAATTTTTATAGGATTTTATGGGTTTTTACAATGTTTTATATTTTTCACTCTAGACCAATAATTATTACCTTATTAACACCTTATATCCCTGGCAATGGCACCAAAAATGACGAGTGTCATTTAACTCCTCATTTAATCAATATTCAATTGATGTCTTATCAACCAGGGCTGGTATCCAAAGCTGTCTACAGTAAGGTATGGGATGGTAGATCTAGAAGGATGCTTATGGGGGTGTTTGATTTTCCTATTCTAACTTTGACTAAAGAAATAAATGTGTTCTAAACTATGTGTTTCACTCTTTTATTGAAAAGGAAGAAATCAAATCAATCCACTCTTTTGCTAAAAGTAAAATATCACACTCTTATTTACACTTGCATGGAAAGTAAAATCACACTCTTCACTAACAAAAGGAAATTTGTTTCACACGTTTGTTGTAAAGGAAATGACTTTGAAATAAGAAAATGTTTTTAAAACTATGATTTTTTTTTATTTTTTTATGAATAAATGTAAATATTAACAAGATTCTAATTAATTATAACAATGAATTAGTAAAATATAACATAAATACCATACACAATTCCTGGTTCCAAGGAGACTGGGCCCTTACTTCTCTCGAACTAAGGAACAAAGATTAATCAATGCTGAAAACTAAAGTATTAATTCATAAAATTGAAATGATTATAATCTGTCTGAAACTTGTAATATGCTTGTACAAATCTTTTCCTCTATTATCTGCGCTCTATAATTTGATATCTATTATTTATAATATATGAAAATCTTACATTTTATACTAATATAATCATCTCAAAATAGGATGCAATTGAATAGGATTCCTTGGTTGATCCATTCATCCAAAGATAGAAGATTGGATTTCTAAGAGATCCAAGTATTCCAATAAAATAGATATCCTATCCTATAATAATCTTAAGATCAAAATATATATACATCTTTATCAAAAACAAATCCTACAAAACAACAAACGATTATTTTCCATATTTGATTCTAGCTGGAATGATTCTCTCTTATCCTATGTAACCGCTAGCTTCCCCATTTATAGCTTCATCCTTATAGAATTGTTAGAATTGACCTTGCAGAGTTAGGAGGAACGAACCTACAGAGTCTGTAGAAACAAGCCTACAAATTCCATAAAAATAAGCCTATGGAGTCCATAGAAATGAGCCTATAGATTCTATAGAAAGAAGCCAATAAAGTTCATAGAAGTAAGCTTGTAGAGTCCATAGAAACAAGCTTGTAGAGTCCATAGAAATAAGCCTATAGAGTATGTAGAAACAAGCCTGCAGAGTCCATAGTTCTGCTGGATGAAGATTAAAATTGCACGTTCACTATACATTACCTGTGTCTTTTTTCTAAGTATTTTTCACAAAAAAAATCACTAAAACATGCTATGCATTATACATTAATGACAAACTAAAGTTTTAGTCTTTGGTTCAATATAAACAAGACAAATATCTATTTTCCATGTAATAACTATCTAATAATCTAAGATTTGCATAAGATAATATCCTTCAAGAGATGAATTGAGGGAAATAAAATGTCAATAATGAGCCATATTCTGAGCTCATCAACCAATGCCAAGCATGTAAAGCAAAATAAAAGACTGGTTAACCCCAAGATTATGGAGATAATAAGGAAGGAACTAACCAAGTTGATCGAGTTTAAGATCATCTTTCCCATCAAACACTCATCATGGGCACCAAATAATAAAAAAGAGTGGGGAGAGTAAGCTTTGCATGGATTTCAAATATTTGAACAAAGTATCCTTGAAAGATCACTATCCCCTACCATCTGTGGAGCAGATCCTTCAAGTAGTTGCCAGTTCAGAATGTTTTTCCTTATTGGATGATTTTTCTGGCTACAACTAAGTCTAGGTGAAGGATGAGGATCAATACAAGACTACCTTCACCAATAAATAGGGAATGTATGCATACCAAAATATGCCTTTTGGTCTGTCAAATGATGGTGCTACCTTCCCAAGAGCCATAGACATGTATTTCAAAGGGTTGCTGAACCAAATGGTGCTGGTATACTTAGATGACATCACAATTTTCTCCAAGAATGCTAGTGAACACATGGACCACTTGAGGATAATTTTTGAAAGGGACAGAGAGTATGGGATTTCATTTAATCCAAAGAAGTGTGTGTTTACCATGTATAAAGGCAAGCTAATGGGCTACATCATCTCAAAATAAGGGTTTCCCATTGATCTTGAGAGAATAAGTGCCATCTTGGCCTTATCCTTGACCAACCATAAGAAAGGACTCTAGAGTTTCTTTGGAAAGATAAACTTCATAAGAAGATTTATCCTTGGTTTTACAAATTTAGTCAATCCCATCACTGCTATGTTGAAGAATAACCAAGTCTTCACATGGTCAAATGAAGGCAAGTTAGCATTCAAAGCTATCAAGCAAGCTATTGTTTAAGCACCCACACTTATGGATCCTAATTTCTCAAGGGATTTAATTTTGTATGCTTTTTCCATTATTGATAATATATAAGCTATGTTGATGCAAAGAAATGGTAAAAGACTCAAGTAGCCATTAGCTTTTTTCAGTTAGGGTCTTGAAGGGTATGAGGTAAGATACACTTTTGTATAAAACAAGTCCTTACAAGAATAATAAGGCTCAAGAATTTTAGGCCAATGCTATCCAACAACAAAATCCACCTTATGGTGTCTCATCCTAAAGTAAGACACTTCCTTCTTAACAAGAATTTGAGTAGAAAAAAGCTAGTTGGATTACTAATGTCATGGATTATGACATGGGGATCAATGTCACTACGCTAGTAAGAGGTAAAGGCTTATGTGAGCATATGGCTGAGGATCTTCTTGAAGACAAAGAGGTCATCTTGGTAACATAAGATAAATTACAAGTAGATGCACCTCCCCCTCACACTAGTTGGCTCCTTGATATGACTCACTTTTTGCTAATAAGTGAGTGCCCTCAAGGTATATACAAAGTAAAAATAAGGTATTTCAGACTTTAGTCCATACCTTATGTTTTATTTGATAGGGTTTTGTTTAAAATAGACCTCAATAGAGTGATCTTGAGGTGCGTAGATGATGATCAAGCTACCAAAATTTTGGAGCATTTCCATGATGGGCCTGTAGGAGGCCATTTTCCCCCAAAGACTACTATAGCAAAGATCATGAGGGTTGGTTACTACTGGACCAGCCTCTTCAAGGACACTTATGTATGGGTGAGGAAGTGTCAGGAATGTGCTCTCTTCTTGGGAAAGCAAAGGTTAGCAGCTCTTCGTCTCAACCTGATGTAAGTGGAGCAACCATTCATACAATGGGGTTTAAACTTCATTAGAGTAATTAACCCTCCATCAAGTATAGGTCATAAGTGGGTTCTTACTACAACTAATTACTTAACTAGGTGGGTGGAAGCCATTACATTGAAGGAAGCCAATGAAAATAAAATTTTAGATTTCTACGATAGCATTGTGACCAATTTTGGTGTTCCAACCACTATCATATCTAATAATGCTTTAGCTTTCCTTGGTTTGAGAAAAAGTAAATGGGCTCTCAAGATGGGCATCTACCTCAACATTTCCTCAAACGATTATCCTCAAGGCAATAGGTTGGCTGAGTCCAAAAATAAGAATTTATTGAGGATCATTAGGAGGACTATGGAGGAGAACTAGAGGACATGGCACACCAAGTTAAAGATAGCCTTGTGGGCTGTTTGGGTAACTCCTAAATATACTATTATCAATTCTCAATATGTTTTAGTATATGGAAGGGAGGCCATGTTACCCATTTATCTTGAGCTACCTGTATTAGAGTTAGCCCATTAGTTGGAGCTATTAGAAGATGAACCTATGAATGTGAGATTGGTATAACTCACAGAGCTTGAGGAGATAAGGGACCTTGTAATGAAAATATTAGAGGCACATCAAGCTCATGTCAAGAAGGCTTTTGACAAGATAGCTACAACAAGGAATTTCAAGGAAGGAAACCTGGTTCTCAAATGGGACTCAAACAAGGCCAAACAAGACAACCATACCGAGTTTGATATCTTGTGGAGTGGTCCTTACTTGATCCAAAAATGCAAATAACATAACTCCTTCTAGCTTGCTCAATTATATAGAGAGGTATTGCCAATCCCATTTAATGGGATTCATCTAAAGCCTTGATATTGAGAGTTTGTAGTTGTTGTATATATTTTTATACACTTATTTTAGTTTTTTTTGTGTTTTTCTCCAAATGCCTAGTGCACATCTTTTTCAGTTATGTTTTCAATTCCCTAAGTACAATGGACATAGTTTGTTTCATTTTGGTTATCCTTTTTACTTCAAGGGAGATTTATAGAAAGAGATAGCTTCATGCAAAAGTAGTGACTCCACACCCAATGAATCAAACAAAGCAAATGAGTTGGGTTCTCAAGAATAGTAGGCATGCTTCCTTGTGAATCACTACAAATGTTGGCCATTTTTTGGCCCACATGTCAAATTTTACCTAAGTATGGAAAGGGAGCTTTCAGGAAAGAAAATGGTAAGCCTTTGGGAGAACTTTGTGTTTTCTAGCAATGACAACTTTGAGTTTTTTGAAGGCACGATACACTTCAGGTTTCCAACAGTGCTTGGCTTCTAAATATTTTATAAGTAGAATTAATTCAGGTTAAAGAACCTAAATTACTCATAGATAGTGTATTTTGGGTTCTCCAAGGAGCACTACTTGATTAATTCATAATTTGTGAGCATTCAGAAGCCCAAAATGAGTAAAGGTGCTCAATAAACCCGATTTAGTCTTGAAAAGTAATACTTCTTAGGTTCTTCAAGAGATGAGTCTATTTAAAAAATATGAAGGGAATTTTCAAAATTCCAAAGGGTCTTTTTATGGTAAAAGGAACTAGTCAATGTTCTCAAAGGTACACTTCAACTTTTCTAAAGGGCTTTTTCTTCTCTAAGTGGATAGTTGCAATTTTCCTGAAGGGTATGTTACCCTTCGAGAGGACCATTTAAAAATTCCCAAAGGGTATCTTTCCCTTTGAGAGGATCATTTGAAAAAATCTAAGGGGACATGCAAAAATATCGAAGGGTCTCTTACCCTTGGAGAAAGTCCATTATGAAAAGCCTGAAGGGTAGTTTCCAAAGATAGACGTGGATAAAAAGTCTAAAGGAATTTCTTCAGACAAATTGTCTAAAAAAATTCCTTCAGGAGATTTGCCCAAAATAAATAAGCCAAGAGAGAAGCCTAAGACCAAGTGTGTAAAGGAAATTATGGGTTAATGGACATAAAAATCAAGATAAGTGACTAGCCATTAGAAGTAACTAGGTTTGAAAAGCCTAAGGTCTTAAGGCTTAGTAAGCAGCAAAGTGAGAAGACTTCAAGATGGAAAAGCCTAAAGTAAGTAAGATTAGAGAAATCAAATTACTATACATAGAGTAAATTATGTTTCTCAAAGTACTATACTTAAAAGGATTTATAAGCAAAGGATCTGGGAAAGTCCAAAGTTGGAAAGGCTAAAGAACCCAAATTACTATGTATAGAGTAAATTGAGATTCTCTAAGGGCTCAAATTAATCTTGGTCTGGCAACACTAGAATCATGATGAAATGAATGGAAGGCTACCACATGGCATAACTAGAGCAAAAAGGGCCAATAAATAAAGGACAAGTGGCACAAGGATGTTCAATAAGAATGGGAGAGTTTGAGTGGCCGGTAGCTAGAAGTTATGAAGGCTCCCATCCACCATGGTTCATTACCCACAATCATTGTTTGATGCTTAAATTCATCACACCAAGAAGAAACATTATAAATGCTCATAACATGAATTTTTAGATGTGCCAAAGAAAGTATTAAATATGAGAGGGGCTGATAGTATTGGGAGGTGATCTAGAACAGTGCATTTATAAACATCAAGGAAGGACAATAGGAGGTTCCAACTATATGTGACTTTTTCTTTCCTCCCTTTCTCTCTTCCCCCTTTTCTTTATAAATAGAGGCCTTGGAGACAAGAATTGCATCCCCAAACTAGTGATAAAATCACTCTACAAAAATTGCTTTGTAAAAGACTCTTTTAAAGCAATATAAGGAAAAAATTTCTATTTTTGGTTAAAGAGAAGTGTGCATTTTTGGTTTTATTTGTATAATGTATGATTGTTGTTCATCACCTATGTTTTCTCTAAGCTCCTTGCTTTTGACTCTTTTGGTTTTATGTAGGATTGCATGAAGTGTCTGTGTGTCTAGTTCCATTTGAAGTTTATTAACTCAGTGTTTCCTGTAGACCTATTTTGTTATTCTTCAAAGTGTAAATCTCTCCTTTGACCTCCACACAAAATCTCCCTGCCTACAACCCTGAGATAGAACCAGAATAAGCCTACATATTATTTAGCTTCATCAATAGTTTTCTCTTTTCTAGACCAAGTGGATCACTCTCTTTTGGTGCATCACCTCTCATTAGCTTAGGTTTCTTCTCAAGTAATCTTCCTACCCCTTTTTATTGTCCATTAATATAGTTTAGTGTAGAAATCAAGGAGTTGAAGTGAAGCACCTGAGGAAATAGCCTCATAAAAAGTCTAGAGGTTCAACCTCATCATAGGACACCCAAATCCTAAGGTTTTTCCATGTTTATAACTGGAAGTGAGAGAGCCTGAATAAATCTCTCACAAAGGTGCAAATCCAATCTATAACAAGACCTCAATAATGTTTGCTGTACTTAGACACATGATCTAAACTTTAGACCATATGATATCCTCAATAATTAAAATCCAACCATAAGTAAAAATAATACTAAAACCTTCACACATGTGAGATATAAATCCATTAATATATTCACTAAATTTTTTCTATCATAGAGCCAATTATGTCAAAAACTTTCTTGAAAGGTCAACTTTGCACATGCATATCTTTTGATGCGCTTCATCGCATGAACTAAAAATTAGAAAAAATCAACTAGGAACAAAATTAAACAAACCCATATGATCATTTTATATCTCACCATCACATGTGTGAACTATAATAATATAAAATTCCTACTTAGCTTTTCTTTCCACATTGCAAATTTAGCTAAGTATGAGAAAACATTGCAAACTGCCTAGGATCCCAACTTTGCACTTGCATAAATTATGTCATGCTTCATTGAATGACTTGAAATTTAGTGAATATAAAATAGGAATAAATTTTATCACAAAAATATTAACAACTTACCTTGACTCATCCACACGTGGAAATGGTGATGTCAATAAACTACCTACTCAGATTTTTTGCCATTGGACCTGAAATGTCTAATTGAAAATTATGGACTACTAGATGAATTCCAATCATGGACACAAGAAATCAAAGAATATAATACATATTATAGGACATATTTAACATCCTTAAATCACCATATTCATCCTTTAACATCTCTAACCATGTCAAAACTAAAGATCAACCAAGCATACTAAGACAAGAACATTGTACATTTTGTCATTATCACTTAGACTATCAAGGCACTTCATCCCCTCACTTGGACACCTTCATGACATCACCATGACATAATTTAAAAATCTCTAATAATTTCCTCAATTTTCATTTATGTCAACACCCATCATATAGCAATATACAACTCATCTTCATTCTCTCTCTTCAAGCACTCCCTCAACAGGAACTTTCTCCCCCTTTGACACAATGACAAAGTGGGTTTCAACTAATCCTAAAGACCTAAAAATACCATCAAAAAGAGATTACCACATTATAAAGATGATATAAACTCCCCCTTACCTTGATCTTACCTCTTCTTTCCTTGATAACTTCCTCTTTGTCTAAGTCAACACTATCTTCAACCAAGCACTACAACCAATGAAGAAAGAACACACAAAACACTGAAATATGATGGAACTTCACAAAAAAAAATCTGAGAGGGACCCTCCCTAATAATTTTGAGTGATTTCATCTTCAAATCTCCATACACCATGAAAAACCACCACATAAGCATATTAGCCTTCTCTTTTCAAACCATCTCAAAGACCATCAACAAAACTTCATGCCATTCACCAAATAGGACACATGCTCTCAAACAAAATTAAAAATCTCATTGAAACATACATACCTTTCTCTTTTTTAAATACTAATAAAAAATATCAAAACTTCATACTAGGCCTACCTTGACTCTTTGTAACCCTACTTAGAACTTGCAAAGCCCACAAATATTATTAGACACACCTTCAAGACATGAAACTTCATATCTAGAGCACTCTCATATGACCCCTTAGACAAACCAATTTTAATCACCTATATCAATTTATGTAACATACTTCCTTCACAAACCAACTTGCTAATTAAGCCTCCATCTTGACAAAAACTTGAAATCAAAAAACCTAAAAATCTCTATGAAGCTTGATTTGACAACCCATTTAGCCCATTAAATATATTAGGAAGCCTTAGACCTCAAATCACAAGGTAAACTACTTTTATAGTAGAGCCTAAAAACCTAGAATCTCAAAATAAATAAGGCCAACAAACCTCCTTCTGGTCAATGCCCTCCTCTAATTTTTTTTCACACCTTAAGATAATCATCAGACAATTTTGGACCAAAAATTGAGCCTCTATAACTTTGGGAACATAGACTTCCTATAACCCATTTTAGGCTTGCTTGCCCTTAAGCCAAAACTTAGAAAGTTGAGAGCACTTAAAATTCTTTAATTAGCACCAATCGGATCATCAAGAGATAAAACTACCTAGAACACATCACAAATAAGTATATAGAAATTTTTGAGTACTAAAATCTTCTTAACATTCCATCAATCTCATTAAGCCACCTAGAAATACCCATTCTAACCTTGTACTATAGCTCCTCCATAAATCTATAGAACAAGCTTATGAACTTGTTGCTCCCTCTTAACCAATGACCTTCAAAGATCAAATAAATCTCTATACATATTATAATTATGATCTTGAGCACACAAACTTGCTTCTCCATAAGAAAGATGTCTCCTAAGAAGCATAGGAAGAGACACTCTACTTCATAAAGTCCTAAACAATGTGAAACTAAGAGTTGCCCATAACTCTTCATATTCCTTGTCCTCCTTAGTCATATGATACTTTTAATTATTATTCTTCTTCTTAGGCTTAATAGAAGTAACATAATCAACCACTACAACATCATCCTTCTCTTTTATGATTGAATTGACAATACATGGAGACAACAAAGATTCATGACATACCTTTTCATCTATAGAATCTTCCTTAAAACTTGGAACCTCATCACTAGGTTCTAAAAAATGATGTTCTTTGAATGAGACATGTTCAACAATAACAGGATGTTCAATTGGATCCATACACACCTCAAAACTAGCCTCAACTAATACCTTGGTATTTTCCTTGAGCTTGGTCTCTTTATTCTCAACATGAGCAAATAATGAGACCCCTTGGTACTATTCAACTTTTGTATATTTTCCACCATAAAAAATAGATTACTTGGACCTATAGACTTGTCATGACTCATAATATTCACCTTTGGCTTCCATAAGTTAACTTTACTTATTTATTACACTCTAGGAGCCTATTTAAACCTATTCTATCTTGTAGGTCTTTGCTTGCATAATCTATCAATGTGACCTCTTTGTTGACAATTGAAGGACACTATACCTTTTCGAGAAATGTATCTAGCCTTACCGTATTTGGATAAAAACTTACAATGTGTCCTATGTCATGACAAATGAAACAACCTCCTCTTTTTAAAGATGTCTCACCTTATTTAATCTTGTGTGGATAATGGTTTTCAAAGTGTCCCTCATTAAGATAGTTGAATCACTTAAATTTTTTCACACTTTTTGATTGAATACCCCCATCATAGTTCCATGAAAACTCATTTATAACATGTCTCCTGAATTTTTTAGCTCTATGCCCAAATTAATTACATGTGTAATACTAACCATTGAATCTTGCATACCTCATAACATTTGGTTGTCTGATCTGATTTTTATTCAAAGTATGTTTATCATTATTCACATTAGTTTTCATATTGTCTTTAGTTACATTATTTTATTCTTCTTCATATCCAAGACTAGTTCTATTACTAGCAAGATTTTAACCACTCAGAATATTGTCTATATCACTTGATCTATTTTCAAATATCACAAATGACTTCAACTTGATTGAAAACTTTTCTAACTCATCTTGTAAAGACTTATTTTTAGAAACATACCTTGAACATTCATCTTCTTTAGATTTCAAGCTTGTAGATATAATGTCTAATTGACAACTTAGATGCTTGACAATATATTCATGCTCCTTGATGTCTTCATTCATTCTTGCTTCAAACATAATGAATTTCTCCTCATAGTCCTTGAGTTTAGATTTCATCTTCTTATTGATCTTCTTATAAATATTTAGTTCTTTAAGAGCATTCAAAAATTTAATCTTACAGTCCACCTCATCTTTATCATCATCTAAATCACTCCAAGTAGACTCCTTTTGACATGAGCAACTTCCTTCCTCAGGTATGAATAAGGCTTCATCTTCAACAGGACCATCATCTTCATGATCATACTTTGAGTCATTATCTTCACTCTCATTTGATAAGCTGCAATATTCTTTTGTGTAGAGAGTCTTCTTATTCTTGAAGGACTTCTTCTTGTTATTATACATTATGAATCCTTTCTTCTTGTATGTCTTCTTATCTTCATTTTGGCCTTCACCATGATTTTCATGACCATTCTTATCATTCTTATGAGGGAAAATTATGAGAAAAATGTCCTATCTCTCCAAAGTTGAAATTTTTGAAGGGTAGTTTACCCTTGTACTTCTTTGATGCTGTGTTCAATTTACTAGTAATCAAACCAATTAGTTCATCCTCATCAATGTCAGATATGTCACCCTCTTTGGGTTTCTTACATTGGAACTTCTTCTTTGGCTTCATTTTTATCTTGAATGATGCTTCCTTATTTTGTGGTATATCATCATTTACTCTGATCTCATAGGTAGTAAGGGTATCATGCAATTGATCCATATTTAACTAAGTAAGATTATGAATTTCTTCTATAGCAAATTTTTTTAAATCAAACTTGAGAGATAGAGACCTTAATACCTTTTGAAATATAGTAGATTCTTCAAGGTTCTCTCCAAGACCTTTGATGATGTCCACAGTCTCATCAATTCTTTATAGAAAGGATGACACAAAATATTCTTCCTTCATCTTAAGACTTTATATTTGCCTTCTATGTGTCTATATCTTAGCAAGCTTGACCTTTTAATCTCCTTCATGAATGATATGCAATTTGTCTCGTGTCTTTTTAGAAAATTTATAGTGGATTACCTTGGTGAACCAGGTCTCTATAAGACCACATGTTATGGCATTCATTTCCTTATAATTATTCTCTAATAGATTCTTATCTACAACACTATATGAGAAGTAGTAAGAGCAACATAAACATCCACAATAAAAAGTCATACATCAAACCCTAGGGACATAATGTATGTCCTCATCCTTTCACTCCAAAAAGCATAATTAGATCCATTGAGCATTGGTACTTTCTTAGTAGAAAATCTTGCTTGATGACTATCCATATTTTACCTTGGACCACCTTTAAGTTATCAAGCCTTTGCCAAAGGTGCTTCTCTGATACTAATTGTTAGAGGTACAATCATTGGTGGGGGTGAATTAGTGAGCCCAAATAATCCAAATTCAAATTAAAACATTTCAAAACTCTTAATTAGGTACCATAATCATTAATTAATCATACACATCATTCATATCAATGAAAAATAAAAATAATACAAGATTAAGCACATAACACATGGCATATGTGAGAAACCCTCTTGGGGGAAAAACCCACAAGAACCTACAATTGGAATATTATCTTATAATAATAAGAACCAATTTAGACAAATGGAAATTGATCAAGGAAATACCATCCCTTATTTAGTGAGACTACAATCCCACATGGTACTACAACACCTGTCTAGCTAAACTACCATAAAAACTAGACCTTTAGCAAGTTTCACCTTAAAAAGAGGCTAAAAACCCTAGATGTTGAGATACCACAACAAAACATATGAAAAATACATGTATTAAATATTAATTTCTTACCAATATAATTTAGACACAAATTAAATTATCTCTTTTCAACTCTGCACACTCAATGCATCCAAAGCCACCTTTTAGAACACCCTAGACCTCTTCACTTATACTCAACTTGTAAGAGCACTATTCTAACATCAGTAACATGAACCAAAGGTCATACACATATTACTCAATATTCTCTAATTATCAGCTCATCTACTGGGAACTCTACCTCTCCTTCACTCCATAACTCTCATACACATTTCTCATACAAGTCTTCCACAAATCTAAAAACCATCATCTTTGGTTTCACTATTTATAGAGAATTCATGATTATCAACACCTTTTTCAGTCATTAGGCATGATTTAAACTTTAATTTATCTCTCACATAAAATCAAAACTCAAAAAAAATATTCATAGGTCATCCATATCATCTATGGGGCACCCTTAAGCAACTACACCTATCAAATAGGCCCTTGTAGCCCTTATAGGTCTCATGGATACCTAATCACCCATTTATCACTTCATAGAGAAAAATAAGAACATATAACCTTTTTAAATTGCATAGGTCCACTCTAAATTACCCTTTTTACATTTTAAAATGATCACAATCATATTTACTCACCTATGCGTATGCTCAATCAACTCAAGTAATGACCTTGTATAGAGAAACACCATGAATGAAAACATAATCAAATTCTAACCCTTTATTCATACTAAATTTTATTTTTAAAACCTTAATTATTCACATATATTATCCTAATGGAGTCTAAAGACTTAAAAATATCCAATTTAACAAGAGATATCGAAACAATATCAAAACAAGCTCGAATAATGTTCTCGGATCACTTGTAAGACATACACAAAAACACTGTCAAATTTGAACCTTAATATATTTTATTGTACACAATTTCAGATCATAAAATTTGTATATATATATGTATCTTGTATTCTTATATAATTTTTATTTTTATACCATGAGCAAATTAGTCTTGGATCAAAAGATATAGACAAAATATAGAACACTAGTTTTTTCCTTTTTTAAATTCAAATATTCAAATGCAAATGCTCACAGTTAAAAAATTGACCACTTTTATCACATATAATATCCTAAAATATTCATATTAAATTAAAACCATCAATATTATTCAAACTTTAATGCATAATTTTTCAATAACCAAATGTTAAACTTTGAACAGTTGACCTCATCTCATGCAATATGGTAACTTTAACCTCATATGCTCTGTCGATCTCTTCAAGATTGTCCTTGCTTTAAAAATTATATAAAACTATCACTTTGACCTATTGAATTTAATTTAAAACATTTATATCTATCATTATGAACACTCACTTATCGTTGATCCTTGGAAGAAGCTCGATATTTATCTCTACTCAACATTAAACTTTGAACAGTTGTCCTCATCTTGTTGCTTCTTAACAACCTGGAATGAAAATTATCTATTGATCATTTTATAAGGATATAAATATTTAAATTCATTAAAAAAAATACTTTTACCTCTTTTAATTAATTCACATTATATATATTCACTGTATGATCACTTGTGAACCATTAGATCTGCTTATCTGCCTGGAAGGCTAACTTTGGATCTCAATAACTTTTGTTACACTTAGATACATGATCTAAAATTTGGACCATGTGATCTCCTAAAAAATTATTATACAAACATGTGTAAAAATTCTCCTAAAAACTTCACATGTTTTATATATAACTCCATTAATCTTCTCACTTAGATTTTTCTACCATAGAGCAAACTATGTCAAAAACTTGTCTGAAAGGCCAACTTTGCACATGCATATATTTTAATGTGCTTCATCACATGATATAAAAATTAGAAAAAATAAACTAGGCACATAATCAAACAAACCCATATGATCATTTTTTCCTCTCACCATCACACATTTGAACTATAACAACATCAAAATACCTACTCAACTTTTCTTGCCACATTATAAATTTGGCTAATTATGGGAAAACACTGTCAGGCTGCCTGAGAGCCCTAATTTATAGTTGCATAAATTATGTTTTGATTCATCACATGAACTAAAAGTTATTATATAGTAACTAGGCAAATATTTTATCAAAACCATATGACCAACTTCCCCTAACTCATCCACACATGACAATGGTGACATCAACAAACTGCCTACTGAGATTTTCTACCATTGGACCCAAAATGTCTAGATGAAAACTATGGACTAATAGATTAATTAAAATCATGCACAAAAACACTAAAATCATAAAATACATCTTATAGGACCTATTTCACATCCTTAAATCACCATATTCATATTAAAACATCTCTAACCATACCAAAAGTAAAGATCAACCAAACATACTTCAAGGATACTAAGACAATCACATTGAAAACTTTGTCATTATGAGTTAGAATATTAAGGAAATTCATCCACTCACATGGAAACCTCCATGAAATCACCATTACATCATTAACCACACTCCAACATAAAGTCCTAGGATGTTCTAACATAAGTGTTTCAATATAGAGGTGATATACATGAGACAACTTAAGGTAAGTAGACTATAGATCATATTATTGTATTTGAGGACACTTGTACACTTGAAGGGATCCTAACACACTATTTACACTCTATATGATATGTTATAATGATAAATATGAAAGGATAGGGAGAAGTAAGGATATAACTTATCACTAGACCTCACCATTCATCACTTCACACACTTAGACAAAATGTTCATGAAATCAAAACTAGATTTAATTTATTGTTCAAAGGAAAAGTTAAAAAACAAACCAATAGGGATTCACCATACATGGAGTGGAATTATGAGACAAGAGCCAAAATGGCTACTACTTATAGAATTTGAGAGAGGAGAGAAGATAATGAATTCCAAGAGTAACAAAAACACTTTCCAAGATGAGATGAGTTAAATATATAGTAAAAAGGAATATATAATAGACCATATAAGTTCTAGTTAGAAAAATATCCCTCAAAGCATGAAAATCTTGAAATTTGGCATAGGAATCTTCAATTGCTTGCCTATAAATTGCCTTCATCATTTGGCCTTCTTTGAATACCCCAAATTAGACTAGGGATAGATGAGATAATTTAAATATGAGGGATTGGTTATAAAAATTCTCTAAAATTCATTATATGTATCCCTAATCATCAATATTCTTTTGGCCAAGTGTTCTCATTGCCTGTAGTCACAATCACTCTTCTTTAGACCAATCTTCACACTTAACACTAAGATGCTCATCATTTTCCCAAAAAAATCCATAAAAGGGAGGTAATGACACTTATAAAGGGTGATAAAGTCTCTATATCCATCAAGAAGACCTCAAAAGGCCTCCTAATTGGAGTTATCACCTTCTCACTAGCTGATCACTCTTCATTCACTATGTCATCTTGAACTAGCTAAGATGAAGGTACTAGCAGAGATGATTGAGATATATTTTGAAGAAATAAGTGTATATTAAAGGTTATATTAAGTCCCTTTATACCTCAAAAAGTGGTTTGCATATTTTAAAACCCTTATATACCTAAAAAAACATAAAAGACTATCAAATAAACTAGTTTTTTACTCTATTAATACAAGTAGGGTAGAACACAAATTTATGGTAAAGGTCCTTGGGGAGTACTATACAAGTTAAAATCATCTCCCCACTCAAAATATCCCATCTAGATGCCTTTCCTACTTCATATTTCCCATCAGGTCTTTAGCAAGGGTTTTAGGTGGTTTTGACTTCTAAAGATTGTTCATAAATTTATGATGTCCAATCCTTAGAAAAATTTCACAAAATTAAATTTTAAGACCCTCTCCAACATCTCTTACCCCTTTTATCTCTCATTATAAGCCTCTGTACAGGTGTGAGCTTTCAAATTTGGCCTCTCAAGTCCTTTCCTTCATTCTATGCACCCTATCATGCTTCTAAGCCAATAAATGTCTTTCCTATGACCTTACATACAAATTTAAGGTTATAAAACAAATAATATCTCAATATTAACATTTTATAGTTCTTTTTAATGCTTATTTAGTGTTAGAAATGGAAAGGACTCTGATTTAGACATTAGGCCTAGACTAGGCCTAGTGGACTTCGACTGCACCCATGTGGGTTTAGGCCATTAGGTCAGAATCCTATTAACTATAAGGCTTTAGTAAATTTTTTAATATTTAAAACAACCTATTAAACCTTTTTATATATTTTTAATATCTTTTAAGTCATCTTCTTGCTAGTTGCAAGCTAAACCTATAGGGTTTAGTTCTTTGGGAGTGCCCTCTATCTGAGATAGAATAAAGGGTACTTCCCCTATTACCTTAGGAATAATAATCATATGAGAGGATTTAAAAAGTGATTGGAAATTTTTATACTATATTTTATGTTTAGCTCACATCATTTTCCCCTTTAAATCTTTAAAACCCTCAAGGCAGGCTTCTGGGATGTTTACTGATTGTGCAGGGTTTATATGCTGACTGTAGTTGTTATTGATAACCATTACATGCCATATTTTAATTATATGAGAGTTTAATTAAATGTATACTATTATTTCTAAGGTTATCTTAGACATATCAACACTTTTCAATGTTTCCAAACTCTTCATTGCATACCCTCCACTTGACTTGACACAAGTGGCTGACTATGTGTGACTATGTTTCACCTTAGAAAAGAGGTGTCTATAATTGTGAAGTGTATTTTAAGCCTTTTTTCATTGAAAAAAAACCTTATTTAAGTCCTCAAGGTCAATTAAAATTCATTTTTACCTATTTCATCATGAACAAAGACTTGTGATTAGACTAAAAAATCACATGTTAGTACAATGGCACACTACAACTGACTGTAGGTGACTTCTCTTAGAGAAATAGAGGACTTGAAGATGCATTATCACTATTAGACATTGAAATTAACACCCTAAGATAATTTTTATATCTTGAAACCAATTCCAATGATAAATGTTTCATGTTTGTAGGTTTTCACCTCTAGGTTCACAACATGGCCTTATGAGTACCTACAAGTAGGTTGTAGGTGACTTTTATGAGAAAAGGTACACTTGTAGGTGTGTATAGAGGTTAAAAACCTTGTAATAAAACCCTCTTAAATTTTATTTGGATATTTAATGTGCCTTTACCCTCAATAGTATCATTCAACATGGTGATATGCTCCTGTTTGCTTTGCAAAGGCTATAAGGTCACTTGGAATTGAACATACTGCAGAGAATACTGACTTTCTACAATAAATAATTGCATGATTTTAAAACCTTATAACATCATACCTCTTTGTCCAACATCCATGATATTTTTTAAGGTACCTTACCTATGATATGTATTCATAATGGAGGCATTCAACTTCATCTAGATCCTATACCACATTATTATATGGTAGCATCAAAAGTTGTCAAGGTTCTATTTTAGAGATTTTAAGGAAACTTGTCCTTGAACTCATTTTCTCCATGTTGAACATAACTTTTCAAGCCTTCCTAAAAATCTATTGCTTCACCATGACCCTTTTTATAATATTCATTTCCTCAACCTTAAGGAATGTCTCAAACATGTTTAAACATCTCTATGCAACACTTTCAATTTTCTATGAGGCACACCTGTAGGTGTTCATGCAAGTCATAGGGCAATGAGAATCAGATATGGATAGTATGCATGGTTTATGCTTATATAACTAGTTATAAACCTTTAAAAATTCTTTAAGTGAATCCTTTATACCTTGAAGGACCTCAAACTAGTTCAAATGCTTCACTTCAATGTGATCAACCTCTTCTAAGGCACCTGTAGGTACATATCAATAGTGCAAGACTATGTGTAGAGTTGAACTACTTGTCATAGTTAGTCACAAGATATTTTAAGGGATTTCTCGAATAAGGTGTCCAACATATTTATTCTTATCATTTCATCTTCATGAACATTCTCATAACTTCACACATCTCATTCACCATGACTATAGATGGAAATTTGTAGGAAATTGACTATGTGAAACGTGACTGTAACTTCATAGATGCTAGTTTGTGAGACTAATATTTTAAGGAAATATGTGAATGACATGACATGAGAGACATAAAATAAAACCTATAATCCTCATTTTAAACCACCAAAAATACAAAAACCTCTACAATTTGTGTAACATGCCTACAACTAGCAACAGTGGTTTTAACCTACAACTTGAACTATTTAGCTCATCAAGTCATCTCCAAACATGAAAAAAAATATGAGAGACATTATATAAGGATGTATAACTACTATATAATAATTTTCATTGATTTATTTTTACAAACTAGCTTAAATTAAAGTAAAACTTACATGGTATGGGGATTACCAAGAAAAATGAGATAGTCAGCTTCTTAAGAATAGTTCACAAGTATATACAACCATTATTCATAATAATACCATGAAAATTAATTATATCAAGTTTAATTTATACCACCAAGATCATTTGACTTGAAACTTCTCCTACTGGTTTACCCTCAGAAGACTTGACTAATTTTTCATGTCTAGTGGAGTGATGAAGGAGTAGAATGGGTTTTAGACATTTTTTATGTTTCCAAAGTAGATCAAGTGTGTAATTGAAATAATAGTAGTTGAATATCCATTCCATAAGCTTATCCTACATACCACTCTTCTCTATAGGCCGCACAACTACCAAAACCCCTTTTTTTCACTTATTTTCTTAATTTTAGTTAGGAACCTGCAAGTTTCAGTTAGGACTGACATTCTTGACAAGAAATATGACATATTGGACATTAGAAGAGAGTTTAGAACACTTTTCTATCCAATAAAATTTGACAACCTTTATTTATGACCCAAATATGACCCTTCAAGTGACATAAAATGACTTATAACTAGATTTAACTATGACCAAGGCTAATAACACATTAAATGACATCAAATTTAGTATGACACACCCTATAACATGATAATAGACCTCTATATAAAGTTTAATACTATAAGGGGTTGAAATATTTTGACTTGTGGTCAAAATAGTCAACATGAATGAATGTGGATTCTATAATAGGTTGAAATATTTTGACTTGTGGTCAAAATAGTCAACATGAATGAATGTGGATTCTATAATAGGATAACTAAGATCAGAGATAATCTTATCCTATTATGGTGGCTTGATATAATAAAGAGAACTATCCATTAGGAATGTGTCATCATAAAAAATAGAAGTAGGAGGAGAGAGTAAAATAATATCCAAAGAGACAAAGGAATAGGAGGAGGAGGAGTGATAAAAATCTCAACATAATTTCTAGAAAGAGTTTGAAGAGTGCTCCAAATAGTGGAGGGACATTTTGTGTACTCCACATGGTAGTATAGATCCCATGAAATGTGCATCAATAAGTGACCATAGACACAATCACAAGATTTAGCGTAATCATTTTATTGATTTAGGTTAGTGGAGATATGAACCTATCCATATAGGAATGGAATAAGGTCATGTTCCATATACATATGTCATGAAGAAAATTTATTCTTTCCAAGAAGAGCCAATGGCATAAAATCAACTATCCTCATCTAGTATCTCTCAATTGGATCTAGGTGAGTTGATATGACCATAAGTAACTATTTTAGAGAAATTTTGATTATATTTTTTGGAAGAAAGATAAAATAAACCTAAGAAGGGTATGGTAGAAAAACATGATATGTTGTGCACATATTGATCTAGATGATTATATATGATCCTCTTTGGCTTGTGAGGAATGACCTGTAGATAAGAAATTAATAAATAAATGTTTGATTAGTTAGATAGTAGGGTGGATTACCTAGCAAGCTATATCTAAGAAGTAGGAGCTTCTTTGGAGGCTATCAATCCATGCTTTTAAAAAAACAAGTTCTGAAAGACAAGTAGTTACATAAATGAAAGAAGGTACTAAAATCAAATAAAAGAAGTGCTTGATAAATGAATAGTTTAATTTTACTAATTATAGTAATAAATATATTGATATTAATGCTAAATAAATTAGGTATTGTCTAGAAAATAGGGTGAGGATCTGTGATTAGGTAGAGGTAAAGAAAGTTGGATTTCATTAAAGTTTAGTGGGTAAAAATAGCTTATTATTTATTTGTCATTTAATGACCATCGATAGTTAGGGTGACCATCAATAGTTGGGAAACTATTGATAGTTATGGATAAACCATCGATGGTCAGGGTGATCATCGATAGTTACTGTGGGTTCTAGTTTGGTTTAATAAATTGTTCTGATGAGGTTACATAATGGATTTATAGAAAGTGGCTTTGGGCTAGGTTGGTTGTGAAATAGAAACAAAGTAACTAATTAGTGAAAATAGATACTTAGTTTGTTGGTTTTTGATTTAAGTTGGGGTGGCTCAGAACTTGTTGGTGGAGCCTAGGGAAATTCCAAAAGAGTAATTATACTTAGCTATTGGCTAATAGATGACAACACTTTAGATCTCTATCACACTTGCTAGTTTTTTGGTTTGCTAGAAGAAGACCTACAAAAGGAAGTAATGATGTAAGAGGCTTTACTTCTGGATCTATATGATGATGGATTGATTGAAATTTTTTTACCTCCTCTTCCTCTCTTTTTATAGGAAGGAAGGAGAGGTGAAACAATATGTTAATAAGAGGTTCAACAATTAGTTTAAATTTAGTTTTCACATGCATTGGATCAAACATAAATTAGAAAAGATAAATATAAGAAAATAAGCTAGAGTTGACTATTTAGGCAATTGGAACCTAACCGTCAGTAGTCAAGCCTAACTAGTAGTGGTTAGGGTGAACATTGGTGGTCAAGGGTAAGGTTAAGTTGGTCAAATGTTAACTATGGTAAGTTAGTTTACTTAACTTAGGCTTGTGTTCTAAAGGTTGTAGAAGAGTCCCTAAGGGGGTCTTGAGGTGGTTTAGGGGTGAGTTTGACATCTAGAACCATCATGTGTGGTTTTTTAGATTCTACATTTCCCCCCTTTTTATTATGCAGTTTGTATCAGAAAGCTATAAAACAAAAATATATTGTGGGTCAAAGGTTAAATTTCCCCAAGCATGGGAGGAGGTGTTCCCCCTCAAACCAAAAATCAATGAGGTGAAATAGAATCGAGTGTGGATTTGAAAATTGGGTGAGTTGGTGAAAAAATGGGTGGTAGGTTGGGCATTAAAGCATAAACACACACACAAAGTATAACCAATTATGATAGCCAAAATCACATAATAACTAGGTTGCCATGGTTGGTAAAAAAGGTTAGCACTAAAAAGACAAGTGACAAGTGAAACACATGACCGTATGTGATGGTTGGGATACACTTATAAATGTAAGTCTCTTAGACAAGGTTAGTGTTTTTGTGGGTATCCAAGGTAGGATGTTCTCTCGTGAAGACACAAGTTGGTTGAGTGTGTGTGATGTAGTGCAAGTTCAAAATGTTTAACATGGTAATGTATTTGGTGTGGTCAAAAGGACTAAGGCAAGGTCATCACAAAACATGTGATATTCAAGCCAAAATGGCTAATGAAAAGGTTGATATGGTATAGTTATGTTTGTTGGAGAAGGCGATCTCCATTGGTGAGCAGTTTGGATATGGTTTTAGGTTAAATTTTTTTCTTGAGAATTAAGGGTGAGTGGAAAAATCCCTAAAATGTTGACCATCATTAATCATGGAGGATCCTCAGGGTTGACCATTGGTGGTCATATATCAGCCCTAAAAGGGTATAGACAAAGAACCACTAAGGGATTTATTAGTTATTTGGAAACCATTGATGATTTCTCTCTCTGGCATGTTGAGCAAAGTAGTGGTGATGGTTAGCAATTTGCTAAGAGGTTAGAGTGAGTGATTGAGTGCACTAAGAGATTTTTTAGAGGTTAGATCATATTAAGATGTAGCATGGATGATGGAGGGTATGAGGTCAGGTGGGTGTGGTCCCTAGGGTTCCTCCTTGATGATGGTTAAGGAATGAGGTAGGTAGTGTTATTAAATTGGTAGTTTGTAGTTGAATTATTAATTGAATGCTTAGTGAATTGGGATAATTTTTAATGTTTGTTTGGGTGTGGGTCTTTTTTGACATAGGATTAGTTGTTTGGGAGTTTTGTCATTGAATTTAGGAATGTAAAATTATATTGTCAAGTGTAGGGTAGATAGGGGAGGTTAGAGTAAAGAGTAGGCAAGCTATTTGAGTAGTTGGTTATGTTTGGTATGTAGATTTGGAGGGTACAGTGAGGTTTAATTAATAGTGGTCACTACACAATGATCATCAATAGTGGGTTTTAGCCATTGGTAATCATGATCAACCATCAATAGTTGATAAGTGACCATTGATAGATCATTTGGTAGTGACCATCGATGGTTGGTTGTTTAACCATCAATGGTCAAGTATTGGAAGAATTGATAATTGATGGCTGATGAAAGGTGGCTAAGGTTAGAGTATAAAGGTTAGTTATGAGGGTTTAAGTTTAAGGGTAAGTTTACTGGTAATGTTGTAAAGAGTTAAGGTCAAGGGATGAATGTTTGAGTAATGGTTGGAGATTATAGGTTGAGAGGTAATAGTTGAAGGTTTTAGGTTTAAATTTAATAGTTAAAGGTTGTAGGTTGATTGTTTAAAAGTTTAGATAAGATAGGTTAAGGGTTTTGATTTGTCAATAATTTGTAGGTATAGGTTATAGTAGTCAAATTGTCTAAGTTGAATATAATAGGAGGTCAGTGTGATAGATAGAGTTCATAGGTAGAGTATGTTAGTGGACTAAGGTTTTTGTTTGTATCAAACCCTACAAGCATGGGAGAGGATAAAAATGTGGGACATAGTGGCCTATATACTAGATGAGATTTAGTGTGGGATGATTGATGATTATTAGGATCACATGTAGGATGTGGGCCTTGGAGGTATGAGGTATTACCAACATGTACCTTAATATACAGTGACATTAGTGACACTCATTAAGAGATGGGACACTACCACTAACACCTTCTTGATTCTCATAGGTAAGCTAACTATCTTTCCTAAGGACCTCCATATGATAGTGTAGCTACCCATTTGAGGTGAGCCAATTTAACACATTAAGAGTGATGAGTTGGATGGATAGATGGAGCTCTTATACAAAGATGACCTCAATTTTGTAAGGTGGCACTAAGGAGGCTTTCACTACATGCCACTATTTTAGAGAGATATGGATGCATAGAGGATTTTCATAATGATGATGATAATGATTATATGTTATGTATTATCAAATTCACGTAGTGGGAGGTTATTATATTTATTTTTGGGGGTGTTCATGTAGATGTGGTTGGGTCACATAGTGTTTTTATGGGAACCTATGTTATTAGTCTAGATTTATTGAGAATTATGGGGATTTCACACCCATAAGAAATATGGGATCAGTGTCAGGTTTATTCTTCATTTCTAGGTTTATGAGCACATTAGGGTGTTGAGACTTATGGCATTATAATGGGAGGGATTGGTTAGTGGGATTATAGGATCAAATATATGAGGTGGATAGGTGATTATGCCCTCTCAGCTCCTTTGAGGGGGATCACATGATATAGATTGGCACAAGGGCCAACTAGATGCCTTAGTCATGGGATACATGATATGGAGACCTTATATCAGGTTTCTAGGCTAGGTATACTATAGGAAGTATACTTTGTATCTTTAGAGATAAATATGGATCTATATAAGGCAAGATCATGAGATAGAATTCATTCCATTTGATAAGGTATGAAGGAAGTTGGCCTCATGTAAGATATACCTAGGGCTTTCCCAAGATATAGGAGGGAGGATGCAAAGTTTCCAATGCCCACTCCACAACCAATGCATGATTTTATTTATAACAAGGAGTTAATTATGAGGATATATGTGGATGATGAAAGTGTGACAAATGGCTATCCTGTATGGTACCAGGCACACTATGCCATGGCTAATTTTGGTGGTGATGATAGTGGTACGTAGGATATGGATATCGATGCTAAAAGAGAAGGTTAATAGGTGTAGGTGTAGGGGGTTTCCATAGATGTACAAATAATGACCATAAAGAGGGACTAGGCATGAGTAGCTCTCTATATAGCTCAGGCATCTCTAGTAGTGGAACAAGCATCCTTGGTATTAGTGTAGGGTCAGGTGGCCACTTTGATAGGGGAGAGATATCAAGCTAAGTCTCAACTAGCCTTAGTGATGTAGGAGAGAGATTATATCCTTTAATAGGAGGTGGAGTATTAGTAGCTATAGGACTAACAAGTACTATCTCAATGCAAAGATAAGTAGTGACTATAGAGGAGCTATGGTATTATGAGTCCTTAGTCTTCAGGCATTTACTAGATGAGCCTTGATGGGGTGAGTACAAGGCTAGTATTGTAGTATATGCTAGCACAATGACACTAGGCTAGTGGGCCACATCTATAGGTGGATAGGCAAGTGGAAAAGGGTAGGTTCTAGGAGGCAGTGGTGCCCTCAGATCATATATTTATAATGAGACATGATATTTTGATGTATTTTATGATTTTGATATTGGATTGCAAGTTGATGTAGTGATATATATATTTGTTTTGAGAGACATGTATATTTTATATACATTATGATGATTATTTATGAGATATAGATGTGATCCTTTGATATGGTGTGTGGTTCATGGTTGTGATTTTCATGTTGATCATTGATGATGTCATGTTGATATGATTATGCTTATGAGATTTTGATGTAGACTCACCTAGCTAGGCATGTGATGATATGTTTCTTTAAGCTATGTTTATGATGATGTTTGATATGGATTGATGTGATGATTATGATGACCGTGATATGATTATGTGGTGTTAATTTGATGATTATGATGATGGTTATGATGCTATTATTATGGTATTTTATGGATGTGAACATTTAATTTCATGTTTGAGATGATCATATTTATGATATTAATATGACTATGGTTATGGCTACTAATTATCCTTAGGTGGACAAGGTTATGATGTGATTATTGTTATGGTTATGGATTATGGATCATAGTTATATGGATGTGATAAATGGTAGGATGTTGATGATGTTATGATGATGTTTATGATTATGGTGTTCATATGGAAATCTAATGATTACATGCTTCTTCATTTAGATTTAGACATGTGGTGGATATGGTATATGTGATTATGAGGATGTGATGGTTGATATTTAATTTATTTATGGAGGTGGTGATTATGATAACTATGCCTATTTGTGTTTATGATGTGATTATGATTTTTATGTGATGTGGTTATGCTTATGGTCATTTTGTGTAGATTAAGGTGAAGCACATAAAGTAAGTTAAAAAACAAAACTAGGTGTGAAAAGGAGAATACAATCTGAGTGAATGTATCAAGCTTTGTCAGATAATAAGGAGGTATAATTCTTCTTATTTGGTAAGAATGAAAATAAACTAAAGTTATACTAGCTTAAGGACTGCTTCACATTAGCATTTTTAAGTTGGTTTAGAAAGGTGTCTTGATCACATAATACCAAGTAAGCTCAAAATACCATGCTTATAGTGTATAAAGGGGAGATGGCTAAGGGTAAAACCTTCTTATGAGACTAGCTTGCCTTTTTTAAAGGTCACCAAAGAGTTAGTATAAACAATTCCATGTCATATAAGGTATAGATTGATCGATGCGAGAAGTCTACTTATGAGAGCTGATTATGGATTTCAAAATTACTTTGCTATTTCTAATGTCTGATAATGGGTCTTTTGCTATTTTTTTATTGTTTTTAGGGTTGGGGGAAGATAATCGGTGTGGGAATCTTTAGAAAAAAATTATATGCTATGACAAATGCTTTACTCAGCCATCCTCAAGGGCATGGTCTAAGTTTTGTGTGTTTTGTTTAAGGATTTTGATAGCTATCATTTAAGGGACCAATTTACCTTATATTGAGAAATTTTGATATATTTGTGCACCTCTCCTTCAAGGGATTAGTTTGTGAATTCTAGAGAGTGACCCATATGGGTTATTTTGATTTTTCTTTTGATGTTTGATTTTGATGTCATGGACTTGCTTATATAGGCTTAAAGGGCCACATTTTATGAATGCAAAACTAAAAGCACAAGAAGGTTGATTAGGTATAATAGATGTTTAGGTGACAATGACCATGGGAATCTATCTGATTAAAGGGGTGTAAATTACCATGAGAATCATGCCATGGGTAGATCCATGGTACCCATTGTTTAAGATTAGGCTATGGTTGTGATAGATAATCACATGATTCAATTTTAATCAGTTGTTCCTAAAATAAGGAGATGAATGTGGTTTGAAAAAAAGGGATGAGCTTAAGTTCGGCAAAAGGTGAGTTTGATCCTATTTTAACAAAAGAAAGGACCCAAATGTGAAACATTGAGAGGCTCAAGTTCTGGGTTCCCTTCAAGAGAGGATAAATGGTAAGCTCTTGATCCATACTTATGGGTTATTATATAAGGTCCAAGCCAATTAAAAGAAAAACTTGCCTCAATTTATTTTCTCCATATTGGTGACATGTTGATTTTATTTGAGGATGAGGTCTTTGATATTGAATTATTGCACTTTAAGGTGTTTTTTATAAGTAAGTTTGATGCATTATTGATAGACATGAAGATGAGTGAGTGTTGTTAAATGATGTTCATCAAGTATCTCAAGTTGGGATAAATTTTCTTGATGATAGTGGATATTAGAGATGAGATCTCAAAAAGATATGCAAAGAGAAGGAATTTGGATTTCTAGAGGCAAGGCAGCCTCTGCTCTAAAAATGAAAGAAAAAGGGGTAGTACCCATAAGGGTTCAAATTCTAGTACAATATGCCTATAAGGTGAAAGGGATGTGTAAATGCCAATCCTAACTAGATGTATTAACCATTTTAATTAGCATGTTATTATGAGTTTTGTTATAGGCTTCCACCTATCCATTCGCTTGTGGATGATAGTGTGATGAGAAACTTAAATTGATATCAAATGCATCACAAAGACCTTAGAATTATTTGTTTTTAAAAGATTTTCCATTGTGGGTGATAATTTTGTAAGGAACACCAAAATGACAGATGATATGATGGTTGATAAAGTCAATAATATTTTTGAATTTAGTTGAGACAAGAGGAATAGCCTCTACTCATTTGGTAAAATATTCAGTTGCAATGATGATAGAATGATGTCATTGTGAAGAATGGGGGTTAATTTACCCAATGAAATCCATACCCCATTATGAGAAGGCCCTAAAATATTTGGATATACAAAGACTATGGCTAAGAGTGTGATGTAAATTGGTGTGTTGTTGACATTTGATACACTTTTTCACATAATAAAAATAATCTTGGTTAAGGGTGGGCCAATAATAGCCAAGGCAAAGGATGCATTTAACATCTAACCCACTAAAGTGTCCCCCATATATCCCATCATGTATTTCCATGATAACATGAGAGGATTCATGACTACGTATGAAATGAAAGAGGAGACCATCAAAGCCACATTTATATAGAAATCCTCTAATATAGTATAACATGAGGTGATCTGAATAAATGCTCTTTGAACATTCCAAAAAAGACCAGAAAGAATGATGGCAAGGTTGAGATAGTCAAAGGTCTACTAATACCAAATGTTGGGTTAGGTTTCCTCCACATTGAAGATGGTGGGAGAGTTTGATTTGACATAGGAGGGCTAGGTAAGTTATTGGATATAGATAGCTTAGAGGTAGAGGGTGCATAGGGTATCTAAGAAGTAAGGTAATCCATCATATCGGTAAGCTTATTTTTAGATCATGGAGTGGTTTGGATATGGTAGTGTTCAAATGATGCTAAGAGTATGTTGGCTAAGTTTTTATACTAATGAAAAACATCATTATTTCATAGATAATATCCATTGATTTGATTGACCATGAGTTGGGAGTCACCAAAGATGTTGATCATTTTGACTCCCAAGGCTAACACAGTTTGGAGGCCTATCACTAGGGCTTTATATTCATTCATATTATTGGTACATTCAAAATATAGATTGAAGGATAAATGAAGAGATTCACCATGAAGAGGAATAATTATTATCTTAGCTCTCCCACCATATTGACACTTTCATCCATCAAAGAACATGATCATTTGATAGGTGGAGTTTGCTTGAGAAAGGGTCATGATGGAATCATAAATAAACTCAAGAGGAGGAGGCTAGGTGTCTGTTAATGGTGCTTCAACCAATTAGTTAGTAATAAATTACCCTTTAATTAACTTTTACTAAAATAACTCAAGGTCAAACTTAGCCAAAATCATAAGCCAATTGGCCATATGTTTTTTTTGGTATGGCTTGGAGTGCATATATTTGAGTGGGTTAGTATTGGTTATGACATAGGTTTTGTGGTTAAGAAGGTAGTGGTGAATTTTGGTGGCCATGAAGACCAAATCTAGGCAAAATTTCTTGGTATGGGTGTACCAATTCTTTTACTCTACAAGCGTGTGGCTAATGTAGTAAATGACTTGATCTTTATGCTATTCATCCTGAGGAGCCAACATTGCACCTAAGGAGTAGTTGGTGGTGAAGATATAAAGGTAAAAAGGCTGATCTTCCTTGGGAGGAATGAGGATATGTGGAGACAAAAATTACTTTCTAAGTGAATCAAAGGCCTTTTGATAGTCATTATTCCACTTAAAAGATGCATCCTTCTTCATAAGGTGATGAAAAGGTTGACAACAATTAGAGAGCTAAGAAATAAAGTGATGAATGGATTGGAGCTTCCCCTACACACTATAGATTTTCTTGAGGTGGGTAGGAGGAAGCATGTCGAGGATCACTTTAATTTTGGTTTGATTGACTTTAATTTCTCAAATGGAAATAATAAAGCCAATCAGCTTTCCTGACAAGACCCCAAAAATACACTTCTTAGGGTTAAGGTGGACATGGTGATGGATAAGTCACTCAAAGATAATATTAAGGACTACCAAATGATATTTACAACATTTTGATTTCCCAAGGACATTATCAATATAGTCTTCAATGATTTTTTGAATAACATTATGGAAAATATAGGTTATGGTGCATTGGTAGGTTACACTAGCATTCTTTAGTCCAAAAGGAATGACCTTATAATAAAAATTTCCCCATGGGGTGATGAAGGTAGTTTTATGTTAATCTTTAGTGGCAAATAGGATATAATTGTAATCCAAAAAATTGTCCATAAGATATAACATCTCATGGCTAGTTGTAAGATCAACTAATTGGTCAATGCTTGGTGAAGGAAAGTCATCTTTTGGGAAAACAAGGATAAGGTCATAAAAGTGCACACAAATGCATAGTCCCCCTATGGATTTGGTGATAGGTATGATGTTTTATACCCATTGGGGATAGTCAATGGGTTGAATGAAATTGACAAATAAAAGACATTAAATCTCTTCTTTGACAAGAAAGACTAAATAAGGGTGCATTCATCAAAGTTTTTATCAATGGGCTTGGCATCCCAATTGGTGACTATGTTGTGGGTAGCAATAGAGGGGTTGATTCCTAGCATGTCATCGTAAGACCAAACAAATGCTATGTTATGGTCTTTCAGGAAGGAGGGGAAGTCTTGAATCTCTTGAAAATTTAGTGATTGGCCAATTTTGACAATGCATGGGTTATTTAGAGTACCCAAGTTGATATCCATGGTGGATTTATTCAACATGGTTGAATTCTTAGGAGGAAGATATTTGTAGATAGAATAATATGATGCACCGAGATATGTGAGAATGAAATCATCATCCTAACATTAAATGGTATTAATGGTAGGACAGTCATCTCCTATCATCTTAGGGTGGGTCAATTTAATGGTTACAGTCATCCCATCCTTTTGATAAGTTAGGGGTCTGAGGCTGATCATGTTGATGAAAAAAATTTAGGGGGATGATTTTAGAATCCTCAACTATTAATGGTGGAATGGATGGTGAGGATGGGATTTCCTCATTAATGATTGTAATGGGAGGTGGGTTGGTTTGTTGTTTAGGTGGCATGAAACTGAGGCCATGATTTTCATGAGGTTTTTGGGTCTTGATTGGAAGCAATTCATATGGCCTGTATTTGTACTAAAATAGACTAAATCCCTTCCAAACACACTTATAAAGGTATGTCTAGTAAAACTCTAGTTTATCTAGATAGGAGAAATTGGAGGTGAATGGTTGATGTGAAAAAGAGGTGGTAAAAGTGTTAAAGGGTTTATCAAGTCCCCCATAGAATAAATTAGTTTGACAAGTTGAGGACCCAAAAGGAATAATGGATCCAATATTGGGGTCATAGCTGAGTTATTGGTTAAGATTCCCATACTTTTGAGGAGTGGGAAAAGTGTCTAATGTAAAAAGGTGATACCCTCCCAACAAAATACATTGGAAAGTTAATTCCAAAGGGTCCATTATGGGGATTTGGGTGGAAGGAATAGATGAACTGGTGGAGGCTTTAGTGTCAGAAGAAGATGTAGCTTTGTCTTTTACTGGTGAATGTTTGTTGGATGGGGGAAGGAGAACATTGTTGGGTCAGTATGTCAAGTTGCATGATGTAAAATGAATCAGGTTAGCTTGTATGGTGACAACTTGACCTTCATGTTCAAATTTGATGCATCGATACGAGGTAGATGACACACAACCCATGGAATGGATCCAAGGACATCCCAAAAAAATGATGTACTAGAATTCACCTTGTACTATGTAGAAGAGCTTAGGAAGCATGAGGGGTCCTAGATGAATGTGAAGGATAATAGTTCCTAGAGTCATGGCCATGGTATCATTAAATGATCAGAGGATCGTAGAGGTTTCTAACATAATGTTCTCAGGTAATTTGAGTTAGTTATATGTGTGGGAGGAGATAATGTTGATATTAGGTCCCCCATTATTCATAACCCACTCGATGTGGGTTTGATTGATGTACAGGGTAATAAAGAGGGGATAATCTAGGTCATCTAGATGGATGGAAGGTATTTCCAAGTCCTTGAAGGTAACAAGGTTGGAAATTTGAAGAACTTTGACAAAAGATGCTAGAGGTTATGGGTCTTCCAATTGGACCTCTATGGATTACAAATATTATATCATTGGTTGGTGGTGATGGGGTGAGGTATTGATTAGTTCATACAAACTCATCTTTACTAGTGTTTAGTGAAGCTATTTCAAAACTACTCATTGGATTGATTTAGACAAATTAGTGTGAGAGGGTCCCAATATGGACACTTTAGGTTTGGTTGAAGGTAAAGGTACTTGGTGTTGGCTGGGTGATTGGGTGGTGGAAGAGGGATATATCCATAGAATACACACTTTTTCCTTTCCCTTATCCTTTGATTGAGCCTATGATCATGTGACCACATGGATGGTATGGATTTGGGGAGGATTTGGGCTAGAGGATTGCTTTGGTTCCTCATTTTCACTTTGAGGTAAGAGTGGAGGAATAGGTCAATGTTGGTTGATGGATTTTGGTTCTTGGATTAGTGGTAGGCTCATGGGAGGATCATCTGATAATAAGTCATCCTCATGATATAATTAATGGGTTATCACTTGGAGGGCTTTATAGTTCTCCATGTCATGCCTAGGTGTTTTATGATATGAGCATACTAATTAGTCATTATACTAAAAGGGATTAAGACTATGTGGGTCAAATGTTCTAATAGGTGGTTAGGTTAAGCAAGATGATTGTAATAACCTCTATAGGATGGTTGATTAATATTTAGGAAATGGTTGAAAAGGCATGGAGGTATTAGGTTTGGTAGTTGAGGTGGAAACCCTTTTAGGAGTGGGCTTGACGGTAGAGGTTTTGGGTAAATGAGCATTCTTGGTGGAAAGTTTTAGTTTTGGTAGAGAGGTTGATAGTTTGGGGTTAGAAGGTTTTGAGGTAGGCATTTGAGAGGTAAGTGGTTCATTTATAGGCAATTGAGAGATATGAGACATGTTTATGGGTGTTTTAGTAAAAATAGGTATGGATGAAAATAAAATTTATAGTGTAACTAAAAGTGGTGGTTAGGTTTTGATTGGGACGATTGGTTTCCCAATTAAGGTAAAGAGATGAAGTCCCAAAATAGAGGATAAAGTGGAGAAGGGAGGTAGATTTTTGGTTTTTGGGATTTTAGGTGGTTTTACCTTATTTATTATCTTAGTTTGGGGTTTGGTTGATAGGTTAGTGGGCTTAAATACAACTTTATTGATGGGTGAGTAATGTTATGAGTCAGAAATATGCCAAGGTTCTTTGTGGGTTTGGTTAGAGAAGTAAAAAGTGATTTGGTAACTTTAGGTGAGTTTATTTCTAGTGGTGCTACTATACTTTGATGGGTAGAGGTGTTCAATGGTTGGGTAGTGGTGATATTGGATTTGATAGTGGAAAGGGTAGGTTTCTCTGATAAATAAGGATCACATTTGGTTCTATAAGGGAGCCCAAGTAGTTACCAAAAGGTGGCTCAATCTAGGTTAGGATCGGATATTAATTCTAAATTTGTAACCAGTCTAGAGAAGGGTTTATAAATGGGTATAAGTACTTCGGTAGTGGATACAAAGGATATGCCTAGGGTTTGAGGGGAATGAATGATTACCTCATCTTTTTCCTAATCAAAAGGTTCTAATATCTAGAAAGGTAATTCCTCAATGGGAAGTATAGGTAAAGTGGTTTATTCCTTAGGAATGATTTATAAAGGAAGAATGGATTGTTGTATGATTGAGAAAAGGGTAGAATGATAACAGATGCTTCCCTTGATGTGCATATCAAAGGAGAGGTCGATGACTCCACTGCCTCAATTAGTGGAGTAGGATAAGAGGTGATTTGGTTAATAGTTTTCTTAGCAATGAGTTCACCAATAACCATATTGATAATATGGCCCTCATGATTATGAAAGGATTTTTATTTATTTTACTATTGGGAAAAGGATTGTGGTTGGGAAATTGTTGTATGAAGATTTCAAGTGATTAATTTAGGGGTACATTAGGGTTAGCCAACACAAGTTCCCCCTTGTCAATGAGAGTTTGGACAATGTTCTTGAAAGTATTAAACTTACTAATGTCATGTCCAATGACTTGGTGAAAGGCACACAATTCATTCTCTTTGTATCAAATAGGTAAAGGATGAGAAGAATTGAATTGATATGAAGGTTTGATTGGGGGAAGATATATGATATCGACCTTTAGCAATTTATCCAAGACCAAAGTATATAACTCTCTAAATATAGTAAATTACTTTTGGGTATTATGGTTTGGGTTCCTAGTGTTCTAATTAGAGGAGTTGGGTTGGTTAACAATGGGTGGAGGGGAGGTATTAAAGACAACTACATTTGTGGTTCCCTTGTTTTTGGAGTTAGTGTTGGTTTGATTGCTAGGTTGGGAGGAAGAAGTCTCATTTGATTTGAATGTCGAGTTATTATTTCTCAATTTAGTTTTCCCTCATTAATGGATATATTTTATAGTTTTCATGCCTTGGTAAAAGCCTCATCAAAGGTCCTAAAGCTCTGAATTTGTAAAGTATAGGAAATGTGTTTGGCACATGCCTGAGTGAAGATCTCAGTCAGCTTGGGTTGGCTAGAGAGAAGGATAGTTGGTTTATCAAACTTCTCCAATGGGCCATGATTTCAAAAATGAATTCATCATTAAATTTTTGAATGGAGTAACTATCAACGATGTAAACCTTCTTGGAGATGTTTATAGAGAAGTGATCTAAGAATTTTTGATCTAGTTGGGTGAAAAAAAGGAGGGAGTTTTTTGTTATAACATTATACCAATCTAGTGCTAAACCGGATAGAGACATGGGGAAGGTACGAAGAAGGAGAGCATCATTATAGGTAATCAAATAACATGAGTGCCTAAATTCTCTTAGGTGTTATTGAGGGTCTTCCTTACTTTAAAATTTAGAAAATTTGGGAAGTTTCCACTGAGGAGGATAGTGTCAAATGGATGAATCGGTTCATTATAGATTTGGTCATATGATAAAATATTATGATGTCAAGAAATAAATGACTCTAAAGTAGTCATTTTATATATTAACATTTTGAAAAGAATAGTTTGGGGTTGTATACCCTTATCATTGTAAGGTAGGTTATATTGGGTTTAGGTAGGTGCAATATATGTATAGTTGGTGGGGGCTTGAGAGGCTGCTACATATTGCTATGTGGATATGGGTGGTTTGGATGATACCACATATGAATACATGGAGATAGGTGGTTAGGTGGAAGGTATAGGTGGGTCCTAATTTTCTTGGTTTCTTAGTTGTTACCTAGTTAAAACCATGCAAATAAGGGAAAAAGGAAGATACAAACAATCTCACAACTGAAACAAAGAGAAGACAAGAAGAGGTCAAGGAAATAAAACACACACTAAAGCACGTTAAATCTTAAGGTTATTTTTAGTCTCTCTTATTACTTATGCCTTAATATTTAAGAATTTTATGACACAACTTGGCTTGTAGAATGAGTACTAGAAAATAAGTCTATGGTTCGTTTCAGGTTATGTCTAGGCTCTCAAAGGGATCTATGTTGGAATTTGTTTATGTATTGATATTGGGGCCTACCCCTTCACTTCACACATCATGATGATAAGGGTGTTAGGTGCTTAGCCAAGATATGCTGATTGCCAGAGATTATACTAAACCAAAGAGCTGAGTTGGTTCTCTCTTTGGTGATGAAATCTAAGTAGGATAACTAGGAAAGGTGACTGCTTGGTGATGAAATCCCAATCGAGCCTTATGTTAATGTTTTTATGTTTGATTAAGTTTAAGTGGTTTGGTCTTGTGTGTGTGATAAGATTTGAACTATGGTTGATTCACTTGGTTAGTTAAGCTATGTGAGCTAAAATAAACAAGCAAATAATGGTTGCAGTCAATTTTAATCCTAAAATGAAATTTTGATTTCATTGTATGAGCAGAAAGATAAGAAGAAGCACCCAAATGCAACTACAAATCCAAGAAAAGACTCAAGAGTCCCATTGGGTGTGCCCGAATGTTTCAAAGAATTTTTTCTTATATTCTTTGGAAGAAAGAGAAAAGAAACTTGAGAAAAGTATGGTAGAAAACCCTGATATGTTGTACATGCATTGATATAGACAGTTGTAAATAATCCTCTTTGGCTTGGGAGGAATGACCTACATATAATAAATCACTAAATAAATGGTTGAATAAATAGATAGTAGGGTGGGTTTCCCAGTAAGCTAGATCCAAGAAGTAGGAGCTTCCTTGGAGACTGTCAATCCACACTTTTTAACATCAAGTTCTAAAAGACAAATAGCTTACATAAATGACATAAGGTAATGAAATCAAATTAAAAAGTTGCTTGATAAATGAATAGGTGAATTTTACTAATTATAACAATAAAAGTATTGATATTAATGTTAAATGAATTAGGTATGGTCCAAAAAATAGGGTGAGGCTCTGTGATTAGGTAGAGTGAAATAAAGTTAGATTTGGTTAAAGTATGGTGGGTAAAAATAGATTCTTGTTTATTTATTACATAGTGATTGTCAATGGTTAGGGTGACTATCGGTAGTTATGGTGACCATCAATAGTTGGGAAACCATCGATGGTTAGGGTGACTATCGATGGTTATTTTGGGTTCTAGTTTGGCTTAAGAAATTGGTTTGATGTGTTTTCAAAATGGATTTATAGAACTTGGGTTTGGGTTGGGTTGGCTTTGAAATAGAAATAAAGTAACTAATTAGTGAAAATAAATACTTAGCTTGTTGATGATCTAAAGGATTTTGGGGTGGCTAAGAACTTATTGGTGGATCTTGGGGCAATTATACTAGAGTAATGATACTTGGCTATTGGTTGATGGATGGTAGCACTTCAGATCTCTATCTCACTTGTTGGTTCACTTTTTCATTGAAAGAAGATCTGTAAAAGGTGTTAGGTTATGGAGCTAAAAGCTTCACCCGAATGCAAACATGGAGGTTGCTGAGTGTCATAGTTGCTGACATCAGTCAGGCCAACCGACGTTAGTCAGGTGGAGACAGGAAGCTAATGACATCGGTCAAGGATCGACCAATGTCGATCAGCCCCAGACAGACAGGGACCGATGTCGGTCACCTGTATAGTTCTAGAACTATCAGTTTCACAAACAGTTTGTTAATGAACCAGTTGTTTACATGTTAAGGACTAATTTTAGTCTTGATCTGTGGTTTCTAATTATTATAATTGGAAAGTCTAATTATTGTTTGTATGGGATATATTTAATAGACTCATGGGTTGTATTGTAAAGTGTGCTAGATAGAGAGAGCAAGGTTAGCTCCTTCAGAGGGAAGAGAGCAAGGTTAGCTCCTCATAGTGCCACAGTGCTAAGTATGTATGATGAGGTAGATCTGTGAGAGAGCAAGATCTAGTAGAAGATCCACAGGGGTGCTGGTTTGGGAGAATCATAAGGACTTGGTGAGGCAAGGACAAGGGTTCTTCCAAGTGTGTAAGATCTAGGTCAGCAGGTGTGCAAGGCCAGGTTGATCTACGGTATAACAAGATCAGGTGAGATCTACATGTGTAATTAAGATCAGTTTGATTTGTAGGTTGTTACAAGTTCATGAGAGATCTACTTGGAGTGCATTGTGTACTCGGTGTACTGGCAGTATTGTTATTGATTGGTTGGAGGTGAACAACAACTCTATGTTTGAGTTTTTTTTTGTGACTGTGATTGAGAGAGAGAACTCTTGAAGAGATTTACTATTTTTATGCCCTAGAGGTGTGGGAGCCCTAGAGGAGTGTAAAGAAGATTGTGGCATCTTCTTTGTTGTATTTCCTTTTGGAAGAGTATTAATACAATTGGGTATTGTCTCTCAAATTTTGTGTTGTTTCTAATTTCTAGTTACTTGTTACTTCTAGTTAAATTCCATGTTTAGTTGCTTATACAAGGTAATCAATTATGCTCCTAATCCTGACAGTGGAATTAGAGCTATTTGTTGTTCTAGATTCCTGACAAAGTGGTATCAGAGCGAGGTTGTAGGGAGTAGGTTTGTGTTTGATTATAGGTCACTCTCAGGGATTTCTGATTGAGTGGGAGTAAAGCAATGGTAGAAGAAAGTAAGCTAAGAATGGAGGAACTCAATGGCAAGAATGGTCAATTATGGTATTATGGAAAGAAAGAGCAGGTAAAGAAAGATTGCTGGTTGGTAGAAGATCAGCATGAAGGAGCATGTGTTGCAGGTATTATTGCACTGGTTGTTCTTATATGTTCCTTGGATAAAGTAGAATCTTGGTTTATAGATTTTGTTTCCTCTTTCCATGCAGCCCCAAATAGAGTATTTTTCCATGTTAAAGTCCATGGAGACTTTGGAAAGATTTATTTAGGGGTTGGTGAGCCTTGTCAAATTGTTGGCAAAGGAGAAGTGCGGCTAAAATTGTAGACAGCCAACACATGGGTGTTGAAGGATGTCATACAGGTCCCAGTCCTTAAGAGGAGTCTAATTGCTTTAGGAAAGTTGGGTGATGAGAGATGCACAGTAACTCTCACAGCGGATGCACTTGAATTAGCATGTGGTAAGAAAACAGGTACTCTTTATCTACCTACTTGTGTTACTAATTCTCCTTCTGTTGCAAAGACATGGATTTGTAGGCTTGGTCACATGGGTAAGTATGAGATGCATGTTCTTAAAAGAAAGTCAAATGTCTTTGAAAAAATTAAGAACTAGAAAGCCTTGGTGTTCATGGAGGAGATGATGGACAGAGATCAGCGAAAGGGGCTGGATAACTCTGAGCAGGGAAGTTTGGATAGGGTTTTGATTCAAAGTAAGCTTGTGAATAAAAAGTCATCACTCACAGGAAAACATAGTTACCAACATCAGTCAGGGAGAACTGACATCGAATAGACAGATACCAACATCAGTCATGTGCAGACAGGCAAAGTCGGTGGCGTCGAGAAGGTGAAAATTGATGTCGGTTAAACAAGAACCAACGTTGGCAACTAGGAAACTGACGTCGGTTAGGTAATTGGCATCGGTGATCAAGTGGGATCGACATCGGTCAGGTACAAACTAGGGTTGACCAAAAAATGGATTTTGGGCAGATAGCAAGTTGTTAAGGAGTCTCAAACACCCATGTGGAGGACTGAAAGGGTAAGTAAGCCTCAAATTTATTATTTGCCTTCTTTATACTACTTGAACAGGTTGCTCACTGATGGTCAAGAACTAGGAAGTTTTGAAGAGGCAATGTAGGTAGAATCCAAGAAACAGTGGGAGCATGGCATGAATTCTTTGGAAGAGAACCAAATGGGAGATTTGGTAGAGTTGCCAGTTGGGATGAAAGCACTGAAAGATGAATGGATTCCTTGGTTAAAGAAGAGAGAGAATGGACATGTGAGATGGAAGGCCAGGTTATATGGTCTTGAGCAAGCTGCAGGATAGTAGTATAGGTTTAAGAGGTGTATGACAAAGCATGGCTTTAGTCAATGTCATTGTAACCATTGTGTTTACTTTACCAGGTTGGATAATGATTGCAACATTATCCTATTACTGTATGTAGTGGGGTCACACATGCAGGGTTTCACTGAGCTAAAGGTAAAGTTAGTTCAGTGGTATGTCATGAAGAATTTGGGAGGAGTGAAATTCTTTGGCATGAGTTTTTCTAGAGACATGGAAGGTCACAAGTTGATTTTGTCTCTAGATGATTGTGTGGATAAGGTAGTGGTGAGGTTCAAGATGCAAGATGCAGAATCAGTTAGCACACCTATGGATGGACAGTTCACAGAACAGGGTCCCAATTCACATGGTAAGGTTAAGTACATGTGTACTAATGGGTGTTGTCACCCTAGTAGTTGGTGTTGTCAGCAAGTTCATAGCCAATTCAGGAAAGAAGCAATGGAGAGTAGTTTAGTGGGTTCTCAGGTATTTGAGAGGGACCAGTAGTAGGTTAACATGCTATGTAGGGTCAGGGACTTCTCTACATGGGTATGTAGATTTGGATGTGGCAGGTTACTTGGATGACATGCGGTGCACCACAGGATGTGTGGTGGTTAGTCTTCAGGATTGATCTTGAAGAGGGATACAAGCCAAGAAATAGATTAGACAATGTATAGGTACATGTATAGGTGTAGCTATTTATCTCCAAGTGAGAGATTATTAGGTTATGGAGCTAAAATCTTCACCTAGATGCAAACATGGAGGTTGCTAAGTGTCACAGTCACTAATGTCAGTTAGGCCAATCGATGTCGATCAGGTGGAGATAAGAAGCTGCCAACATCGGTCAGGGATCAGCCGATGTTGGTCATCCCCAGATAGACAGGGACTAATGTCGATCACTTGTGTAGTTTTAGAATTGTCAGTTTCACGAACAGTTTGTTGATGAATTGGTTGTTTGCATGTTAAGGACTAATTTTAGTCTTGAGCTGTGGTTTCTAATTATTGTAATTGGAAAGTCTAATTATTGTTTGTATGGGATCTATTTAATAGACTCATGGGATGTATTGTAAAGTGTGCTAGATAGAGAGAGCAAGGTTAGATCCTTCAGAGGGAAGAGAGCAAGGTTAGCTCCTCATAGTGCCACAGTGCTAAGTGTGTATGATCAGGTAGATTTGTGGGAGAGCAAGATCTGGTAGAAGATCCACAAGGGTGCTAGTTTGGGAGAATCATAAGGACTTGGTGAGGCAAGGACAAGGGTTCTTCCAGGTGTGTAAGATCTAGGTTGGCAGGTGTGCAAGGCCAGGTTGATCTACGCTATAGAAAGATTAGGTGAGATCTACATGTGTAAGTAAGATCTATTTGATTTGCAAGTTGTTGCAAGTTCATGAGAGATCTACTTGGAGTGCGTTGTGTACTCGGTGTACTGGCAGTATTGTTACTGATTGGTTGGAGGTGAATAGCAACTCTGTGTTTGAGTTGTTTGTTGTGACCGTGATTGAGAGAGAGAACTCTTGAAGAGATTTACTGTTTGTATGCCTTAGAGGTGTGGGAGCCCTAGAGGAGTGTAAAGAAGATTGTGGCATCTTCTTTGTTGTATTTCCTTTTGGAAGAGTATTAATACAATTGGGTATTGTCTCTCAAATTCTGTGTTGTTTCTAATTTCTAGTTACTTATTACTTCTGGTTAAATTCTGTGTTTAGTTGCTTATACAAGGTAATCAATTGTGCTCCTAATCCTGATAGTGGAATCAGAGCTATTTTTTGTTCTAGATTCCTGACAAAATGAAATACTAATGTAAGAGGCTCTACTTTTAGATGTAGATGATGATGGATGGATTGATTTATTGACCCTTTATCACCTCCTCTTCCTCTCTTTTTATAGGAAGGAAAGAGAGGTGAAATGATAGGTTAAAAAAAGGTTCAACAAAATTTTTAAATTTAGCTTTTACGTGCATTGGATCACACACAAATTAGATAAGATAAATATGAGAAATCAAGCTAGAGTTGAGTAGAGTTGACTATTTAGGTAGTTAGAACTTGACTGTTGATGGTCAAGCATAACCATCAATGGTTAGGGTGACCGTCGATGGTCAAGGGTAAGGTTAAGCTGGCCAAAACTTATCCAGGGTAATTTAGTTAACTTGATGCAATCTTGAGGTCAAAAGGTTATGAAAGAGTCCCTAGGGGGTCCCAAGGTGGTCTTGGGGTTAGTTTGACATCTAGAACCATTGTGTGTGGTTTTCTAGTGTCTAAAATAACCATACATGTTTAATTTTATGGACATTAAACTCAACTAAAAATATATCCAAATGATCAATCTATGTAATGGTCACAAAATTCCCCTAATATTGTATACGTTAAAACTTTATATTTAAGTGCATACATAATGAGTAGATTTAAGTGCATATATAATCAAAACATATATAAAAATAACACAAGTATGCATAATAGAATAATAAATGTAACCCCATGTAACTATATAGGATCAAATTTACAAGGCTTAAGAATAACATAAATGCATAGAGCTAAAAAAACTTTTACTTTAAAAAAAATTATGACTAAAAAGGAGCTATAGTCTAAAAATTATGTGAGTCTGAAATTCTTAAAAAAAACTTCACCTTGAAAAATGAATATTATGGGATTGAAAAATATTTGACTCAACTTTTCATGGAAATGTTAATCCCCCTTGGGTTGGTTACGACTAAGAGATAAAATACCATGTGACCAGAGGATAAGGATAAGGGGTGGTCATGGCTAGGTACAATATATGGTCACTAAAAATACCATTTGTGTTACTAGTAGGTACAATCCATGGCCAACACAATAGGTAGGCTATGCATATAAACAAGTTCATATTCCATCTCATAGATGGTTAACCACTAGGTCATTGGTAAAAGGATAAACTAATAGATCTTAGGTAGAATGCAATGTCATCAGGATATGGGAAAAAAGTAGTGTATTTGAACTAATATCTAGGTCATCACACAAGCAAATAATAGGTCTGTCAAGGGTCCATGATCTATCAAAGGAAGACTATATAACCTATAAAAATGGAAAATTTACACATAAAATCTCCATATCTATAAGTTTCATGTGTCTTCTTTAAAAACTAGCAAAGAACCACTTCATACTTTGTAAAACCTAGAAAACATTTTGTACTTCTACCACCAGAGAATACGAATATGCATGAAATTTGAAAATATTCTTCAGACCCTCCAAAATAGTAAAAAATAGAATGTTACAAAATTATATCATGTTCATATCCATTCCTAGGATTTTGACAACTTTTGAATCTTATGGTGTTATCTATTTTTCATTTTAAGACTTAGGCAGTTGAATTTGTATGAATTTACATGAAACCTCACAAAAGCCTTGAAAATAACTAGGATCATGAATAAAATAAAGGAGATATAATAAAATGAATGACATTGATTTACTATCACCACTCTAATACCAAGTTAGAGTGGTCCACACTTGAGGATCAATAGCTAAATATTATCGAATGCTCAAAGAAAACCTTGTACAAAGTAGTGAAATCATGAACACATGAGAGGAAGAGACTTCAAAATGTCTATCTTCCATATGTCCTCACATCCTCATGAATATGTGATTATCTTCCCCAATGATCTCTATTAAACACTTAAGTGACACCTAAGCAATCTAATTAGACCATGAAGGTAAAAATAGATAGTGAGAAAAATCCTACACTAACAATTCCTAAGGATTCAAATATTATATATTATACATGTATAGATAAAAATGATCAGGTCAATATTAAAAAATGTATGATTCCATCTACAATTCAATATTTCAAAGGTGAAACCAATTTCTTCCTAGTATTCAAGCAATGATACCTGATTATTCTCCAGTTTAGAATGAGATGCAAGATATTGAAAATGATGAACATAATCAAGAGGTAAAAAATGTCAATAAGGTAATATCAAAATATGGTGTAGTTGGTTTTAATATATATATGTAAAAATAGATTAGAGTGGTATATTTCAAGACCAAGTGGATGATTATGATTATGATAATGTAGAGGAATGATTCAATGTAGATGAAGTAAAAGATGTTCCAAAAAATCATACAATGAAAGATTCAACAAATGATGGACATGAACAGTGGTATACTTCTACTTTCTCACAAAGAGATACCATTCCATTATTGAATATAAGAACTACATGAGGGATTCCCATTGATGTGATTATTTTTTAATAGGAACAAAATTCATTGTACATATCTTCTTGATGTTTTCTTAATTCACTCATCCATTCTATTATTTTATCTTATAACATATGCGCTTGCATAGAAATTTCTTCCATCCCTCGGATTTAATTTATTTAGCCTTTCCCTTTTGATTGTTTATCTTGATTTGAAAATTTGTCACACCTTTCTTTAAATATTTATAAGTCACATCTCTTGTGTCAATATACTTGATCATTCTTGAATATCAATTATTCACTTGTATTTTAGGCTTCTATTTGAGCTTACATGAGTGAATACTTTTACTTCTACATAATAAAGGAACACACATGATGTCTTTCCCATTAGGGGCACACATTATTATCTATCCATACGATATTGAGATACTTAATTTAAATACACATATAAAGTGGGTTTAAATTACTTTTTTCTATCTATCCACATCCATGACAAACACTATCAATCCATGATTATTTAAGAAGACTAATCACTAAGTTTTATGTACTCATTTATTGAAATTATCTACAGTTCAGGTGACCAAAGTGTTCATACCATAATTTTATAATTATATCAACATGATCAAAAAAATATGAACCTATAGAGGGATCAAATCTATCCAATTTAAAAGACACAAATGATGATATACAACACTTTTTACAATTACATTGTGTGGATCTTGTAATTATCTTATTACAACATTTTTTGGATAGAATTACACAATCTTCCTAGTGCTGAAATTACATATTTGATATACAAACAAAAAAATTAGTGGAAATTTTAAGTACATCATAAATGCACCCATCCTACATCAAAATTGTGTTAGAGCCCAAAACATCAACTTGAGAAGAGTTTTCAACTTTAATTTGAGAATTTATGCAATCAAATAGAGAGGAGAAAAGAACATGAGAATGTGTTAAATGGTGAGAATCTCTAGAATCAATTATAAAACTATCATGTGATGCAATCAATGCCCTATTAGAAAGTATTTTCCATTTACTTGAAGGAGTTGAAGAAGAAAGAGAAGGAACAACAATCTTGTGTTATTTTACTATTTCTTCTAAATCTTCCATTTTATTATAAAATTTATATTCATGATGATTTTTCCCACCAAAAAAACCACATGGATAAAATACCTTATTTTTTTTGGATGGCCATTTAGGCTTAGTAGATTTAAAAGACTTAAGAGACTCATTGGAAGATTATGTAGGTCTATTAAATAGATTAGTTTTAACTATTATGTGGAGGTTTTCCTTGGTTTTTAAGACTAAGAAGATCATCAAGGGATACTAAATTGGTTTTATCTCTAGTGAATCATTCGTAAAATAGATCAAAATTAATAATTTTATACTAATCACCTAATGCAACCATAGTAGAGTAAAAAGTAGAATGAATTAAAATAAATGTGCTCTTTAATATTTAATGAAGGAAAAATACAAACTCTATCTTTCTTAACTTGTACACAATATTTATATAATGATATAATAGATTTGAAGTTGGCAAGGAATTATTCACTAGTGGGAAAGTCATTAAGTCATGAGAAAAGATAGTTCCACATCAATTGATAGTTACACATATTTTTGAGTTTTAGCATCTATGATATGAAAGAGTAAATTTTGTGACACAATTAAACCAATCAAACCCATGTATTTTCCTTGATTTTAGGCATACACATTATTTTTTGTTAAGAAGGGAATTATTTCCTAGAACACCCTTCATATACCTTTACAATGCAATAACTATTGCATCTTTAGTTTCTAATTGAAGTAGTTTGTGGTGTTCAAGGGTTAAATGAGACAGGTTTCATCAATTGGAGAGGAAGAGGAGAAATACCCAAAATGGACATAAAATGGGATAATAACCCCTATTTAAAAAAAAATGAATCCCTATTACAAGTATGAATTTTTAAACTTTTCCCTGATTTGTAAAAAAATGATCCCAATTTTTTTTATTTCTCCAGGGAAAAAAATGCTTTTGTTTATTAAAAGGAAACACTACTCTTTAATTAAATAATGCCACATTTAAAAAAAATATAAACATATTTTTATGAAAACATAAAAACACCCTCAACTTTATAAAATTAAATCTATCCTTTAATAAAAATAATATCACCACATCTCCCCCCCCCCCCCAAAAAAAAAAAAAAAAAAAAAAAAAAAATAGTCTTTTAAGAGTAGAGGGGACTTGACCCCTTGACCTCACGAAGTTGAGGCTTTTAACAAAATTATAATGATCATTGCACAGTGCTATAGTGTTTATCATGTATAAAATAAAAAATATATTTAAAATAAAAAAGGTAATTAAAAAAAATGAAAATAAAAACCTTTTAAAAGGTTGGTGGGTGGCTAGAGGTGGTGTCATGAGGTGTCCACATTTTAGCAGGTGGTCTAAGGGTTAGAAACTTAGGTGGTAAGAGGAATTTATTTTCATTGGTAAGTAGTTGTCAAAGTTAAAAAATAGCATCAATGATGGAGGTAAGTTTGGATCACCATGGAGTATGGTGAATGAGAATGTAGCAGTAGCCAAGACAATGTTAACGATGAGTTAAATAAAATTTGGTGTTTATAAAAACCAAATGCCTATCCAAATTTCAAAGTTCCATATGTTGTAAAACTAAAACTATGTAAATATATTTATAGTACCCATGCAAAAGTGAATATGCCATATAATTAGAAGAGAGATGCAATAAAAATGAGGAAAATTCCATACAACTTGTAAAACTTATTTAATTTTTTTATAAATGTCTAAACAATAGGTTGATCCTATGAAAATAAATTATACCACAAATGATAATGGGTTGATCCCTATGGTATATGTTGTCACCAAATATTTCATCCTAGAGGAGGTTGTTCAAGCCTACTCTAAGATTTGGGAAACATTGGATTACCTCTAGGCTTGTGGGTTTCTTATAGTAGAGATAAACCTCTAGGTTTAAGGGCTAACTCCCTAGATTGATCCTTGAGTGATTATAACCTACACTACTTGATTTATTTGGTGGAAAGAGATAGAACAAGACATGAAAATAAAATACTCTAATGAGGTGATGAACAAGAATAATCTCCACTAGACTAGCCTACACTTGTATTAAGAGATATGACTCATAACACTAGTCTTAAAATCCTAAATTGCTCTAACATTAGTATTTCAAACATGGAGGTGATATGCATTGAAATAATTAAGGTGAGTGAACCATAGATCAAATTGTAGACACTAAGGCTACTCCTTACACTTAATGTGACCTGTTAGAGTGAGAACAACTTACATAAAACATGGAAGAGGCAAAGAGAAAGTAAAAATAAATACTAATCACTTGACCTTTCACTAAAAACTAGTTCACACACTTAAACAATAAGTTGATGAGATCAAAACTAGATTTCAAATCTTTCTTTCAAAGGAAAAATATATTATCAAACTAGAAGGTCCTCACCATACTAGGTGTAGATTTATTAAAAAAGCCAAAATGTCTTGCATTTATATAGCATGCGAGAGGAGAGAGAAGAAGTGGAGCTGAAAGGTCAAAAAAACAAGTGTCAAGTGATGAGGACTAGTTACATTATAGGAGAATGAAATTTATAATAGAACATGAAATGTATTATTGGATAAGTGTTAATATGAAGCATGAAAAACTCCTCAAGCTAGTGTAGGGTCCTCAAATGGTCTTCTTAAAAAATTCCTTCATGATGATGCATATCTCAACTACTCAAAATTAAACTAGGGAAAGTTGACACATGTTCAATATCTTAGGGGGGTTAAAACATGATATAACAATCATCAGATGCATCCCTAACCACTTTCCATATTCATGACACTTGTACTCACCATCTATAATCCTTCATTAGTCTTTTAGGCCTCATTCCTGACATTTATCAACCAAGTGTTATTTAGTTGTTCAAAAAAATCCATATAAGAGGTGTTAGGACACCTGTTCAAAGTAACTTTTCATTACACTCAATGAATTATACCTTAAAAATATCCCAAATTGGACTTCTCATCTTCTCACTTGGCAATCACTTCATTTTCACCATCTATCAAAGACTGACTAAAATGAATGACTCAACAAAGGTGTTTCCATGCCTATATGTGGTGAGAAATGAATATGGAGAGTGGGAAAAAGTATCAATTAACCTCCCCCAATGATTCTCATCCCTTAGTTCCCTTATACACCTATAAAACAATTAAAAAACCTCTAAAAAACCCCATTTTTACCTTGTTTATATAAGTATGGTATAGACTAATTTAATGTGATGGATCCCAAGAGAGTCCTCCACAATTCCAAAACAATTTATAGTCCATATGACCACTTTTGAGTGCATCTATATTAGTTTCTTCTCCATTAGGTTCTAGATAAGGGTTTAGGAGGATTTTAGATACTTAGGACTATTAGTAATTGTTCATAAAAACTAGAGGTTGAAACTCCCAATAAATCCCACTAAGTTTGATCTTAGGACCCTCCTAAAATATCCCCAACTCCTTGGGTCACCATGAAATCAATATTTATATATGTGAGTGATTGAAGATGGTCTCTCGAGCTTTAGAGTGCATTATGTGTACCCCTGAGGTGTTTTTAGGCCAAAAATGACCTCTCTGTGATATTCATTTTTAACTAAATAGCTTAAACCAAATATATACCTTCCCCTAAAGGTTATCAACTAGGTGTGAATGTTCATTTTCTCTTAGAAATGAAATTGAGCCTCATTAGGGCTTAGGCCTAGTTGTAGGCCTAATAGGCTTGACTATGTTTCATGGCCTATAACCACATTTGAGTGGTTTCTTAGGACTATGAGTTTTGATTCACACTTTTTCATATTTAATTTAACTTATCACACATTTATTTAGTTCTCCAAGACTTTCCATCACACTCTCCTACTATCTTCATGCCAAACCTGTAGTCATCTCACTTTCTAGAGTGCCCTCTTCTAAGATAAAACAAAGGGAATATCACCTATTTTCTCTACCAAAGTGAAGTTATGGAGGTATGAAATAGGTATTAAGTATCTTATACACTAAATATCAATGTTTTATCACCTTTATAGAGTATTTAACTTCAAAAACTTCAAGATAGACTTGTATAATAAGTGATTGTGTAGGGTTTTAAGAAACCTCAAAATTGTGACTGTATGTTGGTGTTCCTGCTAATTTGGTATGAGAAATATATATAAATTTTATACTACCACTGTGATATTGGTATTAAATTTTTTTATCCATCCATACTTATTCCAACCTTCTCAATCATGCACTCTCCATTTGATTAGGCCTAGTCTGTCTACTATGCTAACTATAGTGTTCACCTTAGTAGAGATTGGAGGTTTCCTGTAGGTGAAGGTGCATGTTTTAGCCCTATGATACATGCCTTAGGTCATTATTTAATTCATAAATATCATATCACACTTTAATATATCCATATCATGAATTAAAGATATGCCAACCTCCAAACTACCTACTCCTAATATATTGTCAGTAAACAATCAGACTGTAGGTGACATTTTGAAAGAAAAGGGACTCCTATAGGTGATCATATTTGTATGACCACTATGTTTCAACTCCTCCAATTGATCCTTGGGTCACTAGTGTCATATATCATCAAATTAGGTTACTTTTTTTGTAGGCCATGCTTTCATTGTGTCATGTTGCATCATAAGACCCTTTAGGCTTCAAGAGTGCTATAGATTACACTAAAAGTCTATAGTGAGAATTTTAATGAGTTGGAAACCTATTTAAACAATCCTTATCATTATTAAACAATCACTCTCTTACATCAATACATTTATATAGTCTTGGAAAACATAATGGAAACACTTAAGTTTGTTTAGACCTCATGACATTCTACTATGATATGATTCCTTATGAGGAATGATTCCATTTTTAGAAAGATTAAGGTAAGTTATCCTCATATGCAAATTTCCTAACTATGCACATGGACCTAGGCCTATTTTCCATCTTTTAACTTCACTACTATCAATGTTCTTAGACCTTAATGAAGGTATCAAATGAGTGTCAACACCTTAATTCCAAATCTCTTAGACCTTTGTAGTGCTGCCTATAGGTGAACATCAGACTCAAGACTATGTACATATTGAATTGGTCTTCACAACCAATCTCAAACCAATTTGAATAGTTTAAACTAATTATTCACACCTTGAGAGTGTTTTCAACACCATGAAGTCTTCTTATCACATACCATGACTATTCAAAGCTCTTTTTCACCTGACTACAGGTGACAGTCATAAGTTTTCCTAGCTATGTTTGATTTCTGACTATGTTCTTCATACATATTAGACTTGATACTAAACCTTATAAGAATATACTGATCATCATGCTATAATAGATTGTAAACAACACATCATCTTTCACTACCATTTTTTTGAAGATCCAAATAGGGAGATAAGCCTCTACAACTGATGGGAACTATCTACAGACTAGTAATGAAGTCTTTTCTAGCAAGAAAGAGATGTTTATGCCTATTTATTGATGTTCACATATGTAACCAGACTAAGAATCACATAATAAGGATGATCACATGCTCTAAAAACATTTACACAACTTTAATTGATCAAACCAATCAAAATAGAGAAGAAACCTAAAGGCCATAAGAATGTGCAGGCAGAAAAGAGGAACAAACCTTCCTAGCAATGGTTCATAAAGCACAAAAAAAACATGAAACTCTTTCCATGAATTTTAAGTACACAAAGAGTACCATCATCCCTCAAAATCACTTACTCTAACTCACCTCTTGCTATTCTTACTAGGCTATAATTGGTTGACTATTTTTGATTGTCTAGGAGAGACATATAAAGATAGAATGGTTTTTTACCATTTTAGGCATGTCAAATATTCTCAAGAATTTAAAAAAGTTGTATGAATCCTAATAGACACTTTTAAGTATCCACATGTGCCCAAATTTTTGTATAGTCCATATAATAACTAAAAATAGCCACTTTTCTCACTAATATTCTTGTTTGGATGTTGCACCTATAGTTTGTCAGTTTTCAAATAGTTTCTTTGACATATTATGACATGGGGGATGTTAGTTTATACTTGGGAACACTTTTATTCTTGTTGAAACTATACAAGTCTATTAAGTGACTCAAAAGTGGCCTTATATGACATAAAATGACACTAAGGACTAATGACCAATATCATCAAGGTTAAAACACATTAAAAATGACATAATAAGACCATGGTATACATTTCACCCCCTAAAATACCTCTATAACAAGTTTGACTATATAAGGGGTTGGCCTAATTTGACTTGTGGTCAAATTAGTTAATATTTTAGCAATTTCTTAGGGGTATCAAGCTAGCTATTCCAAAGACCAGTAGCCTATTCCTATCCATTGGGATACAGAGTCACTTATACATAGATTGGAAACTAAATCACCTTTGAAACCACACCAAAAAAACATAAAATAATCACACAAGACAACACACTAAAGCAAACACACTTATGTTCTCTAAAATGCTTAGGGAAAATAGACACAACATAAGTAAAAACACACACCTATCCTAGTATGTAAAATACCTCAAACACTTGAGGTGAAGAAAAAATCACTATAATTCAACCAAGGTCAAATATAGTACCTATTTCATCATTAATACTCCAAGGAAGCAATTTATCATGTGAAGCATGCTTATTGATAAACACTTTCTTATGTAAGTAATCAAATGACTTACCATCTTCAGCTCTCCTTCTATCTACAAGTGTGTTGTTTGGAGTTTTCAAGGACACTCCTTCCATATATCCAAGAGACTTTTGTGAGTTTATTTTGATTGAATTCTTCCATGTATACATGGCATTCCTCAAACTAAATCTTAGGGGTCTCCAAAGTTATCTTAACTACACTTTCTTCATTTTCATGATGCACATGATGTATATGACCATCAAGTTTGTCTTCCTTCTACTCCATCAGGTCTAAAAGTTATTAAACCTCAAGTTGAGGTTTGGACTGATCCTCAAACAAAAAATCTTCTATTTTGGCTTCATTAGGTTCCTTCATGACTTACTCAATTATTCAAACTCCTAGTTTATGTCATGAAACCTTTACCATAGGTCATCTTCTTCCTCATGTCTATCATGTTCATGGACTCCTCCATCTTGTGCATGTATAATTGAATTGTTCTTCTCACTATCCTACTCTATCATACTTTGAAGATTATCATCATCATGTAAATGAATGAGGTAATTACCCTTAATAACTTGTTGAAAATAATCATCAATGTATACCTCAAAATGTTCATATACTCCCTCATGGATGATGTATGTGCCAAGGTTAGTTTTATCAAATATGGTGCATGATTTAGGTTGATAAGTATCCACATGATACTCATCTAGGAAAAGGTCAAATATGCCTTCAAGATAGAATATTCTCCGTCATACATAACAAACTCTTCTTGATCATTGATGACATAATTGAGATTAGAGATTTCTTCCACATAGGGCTCAATATAAAACTTAGGGTTGATTTTTAATGGTTACCTTTTCTCCATACCTTATCTTGAAGGCCAATAAGAACCAATCAGATGATAGGTAACCTCCTAGCTTGGCTGTGAAATCCCTTGAAAGGTAGATACCAAAGTAATCAGCCAAGTCAACCACTAATATATCTTGAAGGACAATCATGTAAGAAAAATCTTAACCCTTTGACAAGTCTCATTGAATTAACATGTGTCCCATTAATTTGAAGCACTCCCTTACTATATGGTTTATATTTCAATCCTAGATTATTTTCCACAAGCTTGGACATCACTAAAGTACTAGCCCCACTGTCCATTATGCAGTTATGAATAAGTTTGTCTCCAACAATGAGAGTGAGGTAGAAGGGTGAAGGCTTTTCATATTTGCAAGAGGGTTAAACAATGTGAGTGGGATAACTAGTGAGGGAAACATTACCATGGATTGATGGTTGAGGGATGAGGTAGATTGGAGACAATTATTTTTGAAGAAGCTCTTTTTGACCAAGCAAGTGAAGCATTTCCTAAAGAGACATAGATGCCTTAACACTCTTCAAAGAACACAAAATATTAAAATCATTATTACTCACCTTTTCTTAGGTCTTTGAAGTCAAATAAGTGACATGAGTTTGAGATATTGGAGCACTTTGATTCACCCTTCCAACATTTTGATTTTGAGGAGATGCAGAAGTTGTATATGATGTCACACTTGGACTCACACCTTACTACCTTCTAGGAGGGTTACTTTAACTTCTGTCAACACCATGATCATCTCTTAAATACCTCCTCTTAGATCTAGTATTAGCTACAACTCAACTATTTTTATTGAGGACATAAGTGTCTTCCACTAGGAAGTTTGCAAGTTTCACTTTTTGGGATTGTCATCCTTCATTTTCTTGCATGTAATTCTCATCTTCTACTAACAACTGAGGAGTGACTCCTCCTTGGGAAACCATAACTTGTTACTCACCTTTATTTTCATCCAAGAATTTTTTTTGATGCCATTATTATCCTTACACCAAGTTACTATGAATAGGGACCATGGCTCTTGTGTTGGAGGTGGAATCTAGATTATATGAATTAGGTGGCTTATTGAAGTTAGGTTATCTTTACCCTCTACTTTAGCCATATTGATGATGTGAGAACCTATTTAATTTTTGAGGATAGGGGTATGGATTTTGATTAACTCCATATTTAATATTGAGCTACCTAACTTGAGCCTCGAAGGCCTTAGACCTTGCTTCCCAATCAATAATATCCTCTTCCTTCTTAGGGGTAGTTCTAGACTAGGTATTAGCACTTAGGAATTGAGAAACACTTGGAGTAGCAACAAACATGTTTGGAAGTAGAGGAATGGAGACTTTTGAAGGCAATTTTCCATCTTGTATTAGGTTATTCTTAGATCTAATGATAAGGTCATATGCTTCAGGCTAGGTCTAACCACCCATGGATTGCAATGTTATGGATATGTTAGTACCAATATCCCTTAGAAATGTAGGAAACATAAAGCTTGCAGGTGGTCTCATGTTAGGAGGTAGCCTATACCAATTTATTTTAAATATCTCATTAAAGTCATGTGTAGTCTCCTTGGGGGATCTTTGAATTACATTCAACTGGTGAATAAGTGATGTGTGATCACTTTTGTCTTCAAACCTTGATGTCAACAATTCTCCAAAATCATCCCAAGTTGTGATACACCCTTTAGGCAATGTCCTATACTAGTCAAGTACTTTCCCTCTAAGGGACTTGGAAATAATTCTAATGGAAATATTGAACTTAGTAACATTGTGAAAACTAAAAAAGTTTAATATGTCCCTAATATGCTCACTAGGAGTGACATGACCTTCACCATTGAAAGTGGGGACATTTTTGGTAGCATTAGGGGGTATATGATCATATGCATTGAGGTGAATTGTATTTTAAGTGTTAAAGGATAGGAAGGGATGTTGCTTAGACATGTTTTCCTCAATATCTTCTTCACTCTCTTGATATTCTTGGATTTCAAAGTCTTCTTGTCCTTCAAAGGTCAATAAAGGTTGAGGATGTTAAACTTCAAGAGAAAGTTTAGGTTGGAGGAGTGGGTTTATAGGATTGGAACCTATACTATAATTTAACCTAGTAAAGAACATGAAGTATGAACATAATAAATGGTAAAAATTGGTCAAAAAAAATATATTACCTTGAATGGAATCACCAAATACTAAGTAGAACACCATATGCAATTGTGATGTTATCTATACTAACATTCACCTTGATAAGATGTTTTTAAGACAATGGTCCTATCGGGTGTGCCAAAACTATTGTCACCAAATATTTCACCCTAGATGAGGTTTTTAAAGCCTAATATAATATTTGGGAAACATTGGATTAACTATAGGCCTGTGGGTTGCTTATATCAGAGGTAAACCTTTAGATTTAAGGGTCAACTCCCTAGATTGATCCTTGAGTGTTTATCACCTACACTACTTTCTTGCTTGGATGGAAAGAGATATAAATAGACATGAAAATAAAATAATATAATGAGGTGATACACTATAATTATATATAATATAATACCATACACTTTCACTAAGATATATGACTCATAACACTAGTCTTAAAATCCTGAATTGTTCTAACATTAGTATTTCAAACATGGAGGTGATATGCATTGAAATAATTAAGGTGAATGAACCAAAGGTAAAATTTTAGAAATTAAGGCTACTAATTACACTTAAATATAGTAAAATTTACTTTAATACACTTCATGTGACCTACTATAGTGAGAAAAACTTGCATCAAACATGGAAAAACAAAGATAAAGCAAGGATAGATACTAATCACTTGACCTTCCACTAAAAACCACTTCACACACTTAAAAAATAATATGATGAGATAAAAAATAGATTGAAAATATTTATTTCAAATTCAAATACAATATTAAACTATCATGTATTTTCCATACTAGGTGTGGATTTCATACAAAAGCCAAAATGGTTTGAATTTATAGAGCATGTGAGAGGAGAGAGAAGAAGTGGAGTTCAAAGTCACATGAATAGGTGTCAAGTGATGAATATTGTTTAAATTTAAAAATAATGAAGTGTATAATAGACCATGAAGTGTCTTCTTATACAAGTGTTCATATGAAGCATGAAAAACTCCTCAAACTAGCATAGGGCCCTCAAATGGTCTTCTTGAAAACTACCTTCATTATGGGGCACCTCTCAAATAATAAAATATAAACTAGGGAAATTTGACACATGTGAAATATATTAAGGGGGTTATAAACATTATATGAAATCATTAGATGCATCCCTAACCACTTTACATCTTCATGACACTTCTACTCACCATTTGTAGTCCTTCATTGGTCTTCTAGGCCTCATTCCTCACATTTATCATCTAATTTTTCTTTAGTTACTCAATAAAATCCAAGGAATATTTATTAAGATACCTTTTCAAAGTCCCTTTTCCTTCCAATCCATGAATTAGACCTTAAAAATATCCCAAACTAAAATTCTCATCTTCTCACTTGGCAGTCACTCTTCATTTACACCATATGTCAAAGACTACTTGAAATGAATGACTTAGTAGAGATGTTTCCATTCCTATATATGGTGAGAAATGAAATTAAGAGTGGTAATAAGTTTCAATTGACCTCACACAATGAATCTAATCCCTTAGTTCCCTTTTATGCCTACAAAAAAATAAAAATCTTATAAAAACCATGTTTTTAATTTGTTTATATAAACAGGGTACAAACCAATTTGATGTGATGGAACATGAGAGAGTCCTCCACAAGTATAAAAACATTTATAGGACACCTAAACACTTTTGAGTGCATCTCCATTATTTTATTCTCCATCAAGTTCTAGATACAGTTTTAGATGCTTAAGACTATTAGGAAATATTTATAAAAACTAGACATTAAAAATCCAAAAAAATCCCACTGAGTTTGATCTCAGGACACTCCTAAAATATCCCCAACTCCTTGGGTCACCATGAAATAAATTTTTACATATGTGAGTGCTTGAAGATGGTCTCTCAAGCCTTAAAGTGCAATCTAGGTACCTCTGAGGTGTTTTGAGGCCAAAAATGACCTCTATGATATTCCTTTCCAAATAAATAGATTAAACCAATGTTATACCTTACCCTAAAGTTTATCAACTGGATGGAAAGGTTACTTTCCAAATAAATAGATTAAACCAATGTTATACTATAGATTACATTAAAAGTCTACAATGAGAATTTGCTTGAATTGGAAACCTATTTACATAATCCTTATCATGATCAAATAGTCACTCTCTTAGGTCAAGACATTACTCTATTTTTAGAATACATGATGGAAACACTTAATCTTGTTTATACCTCAAGACATTATACTATGAGATGATTTCTTATGAGTCAGGATTTCTTTTTTGGAAAGATTAAGGTAAGTTGTCCTCATATGCAACTTTCTTAATTGTGCACATATACCTAGGTATGTTTTCCATCATGTGAATCCATTACATCAAAATGGTGCTATAAATTTTATTAGACCTTAATGAAGGTCTCAAATGAGTGCCAAAACCTCAATTCCAAATCTCTTAGACCTTTATGGAGCTACTTGTAGGTGAACATGAGACTTAAGACTATGTGCATATTGAATTAGTCTTCACAACCAATCTCAAACCTCTTTGAATAGTTCAAACTGATTGTTAACATTTTTAAAGTGTTACCAACACCTTGAAGTCTTCTTATCCCATCACCATGACTATTCAAAGCTCTTTTTCACCTGACTATAGGTGATAATCATAGGGTTTCCTAATTGTGTTTGATTTTTTACTATGTTCTTCATCCACATTAGACCTTATACTAAAACTTAAAATAATATATTGATTATAATGTTATAATATATTGGAAATAACACATAACTTTGCATTACCATTATTCTTAAGATCAAAATAGGGATATAAGCCTCTGCAACTGATGGGAACTATCTAGAGACTAGAAATGGAGTCTTTTCTAGAAAGAAAGAGATGTTTATGCCTATTCCTCAATGTTCACATGTGAAAATATATTGAGAATCACATGAGAAGGATGGTCACAATCTCTAAGAACATGTACATAACTTGAATTACTGAGACTAATCCAAACATTTAAGAAACCTAAAGGCCTTGGGGATTTGTAGGCAGAAACGAAGAGCAGACCTTCTTAGAAATGGTTCATTGAGCATAAGCAACCAAACCTACAAATCCTTCCATGAATTTTAATTACATAAATATTAATATAATACCTCAAAATCACTTACTCCAACTTACCTCTTGCTGTCCATACCAGACTAAAACTAGTTAACTATTTTGCTTATATAGGAGAGTGATAGAAAGATAGAATGATTTTTTACCATTTTAGGTCTTTCAAAACTACCCAAGAAAGGAAATAAATTTTAAGAATCCCAATATACACTTTTTAAAGTATCCACATGTTACCAAACGATTGTATAGGTTGAATAACAACTAAAAACTACCACTTTTCTCACTTATCTTCTTGTTTGGATACTACACCTATAGTTTATCAATTTTCAAATAGTTCCTCTAACATATTCTAACATGGGGGATGTTAGATTACAATTGGGCACACTTTTATTCCCATTGAAACTGTATAAGTCTATTAAATGACTCAAAAGTGGCCCTATATGACATAAAATGATACTAAGGACTCATGATGAATATGATCAAGTTAAATCACATAAAAAATGACCTCATAAGACCATGGTACACATTTTACACCCTAAAAATACCCTTATAACAAGTTTGACTATATAGGGGGTTGACCTAATTTGATTTGTGGTCAAATTAGTCAAAAGTATGTATAGATGGTATGACTAAGCCTAAAAAAAACATAGATGCCAAAAAACAATCGTGAAGAAACCCTGAGAAGCTTACAATGATTTTATAAATTTTGGGCCCTTATGAACACATTATCATAGGTAAAAATTCCCCAAAACACACTTGTAAAAAGTTTCCCACTAAATGTGGGAAAAATAATCATAGGTAATGGCATTAAAAATGCTTGACTACTCTAATACGCTATCAAAGTGTCGTATGAGATGAAAATATCTATAAGATCAATTATAGAGAATAAAACTATATAAAAAATAATTCTTATGCCAAAATACAACATACAAAAATATGGGAAAATGCAAGAAAATATTATTTCACAATATGCTTCTTACAAACTCATTATTTATCTCACACACCTCATACATACACTCTATGGAAGTTTATATTGAATAGGTGAGATAATTAGTTGTGATAACTCATAGTATGTTATATAAAAAAACTATTAAGTAGTTATACCAAACATATGCACATAATTAGGAATAAAAAATTATGCTCTTAGTTAAATTCTATGTGCACTTAAACTAAATCCCTAATCAGAGCTTAGACAAATCAAGTGTGAACATAAACAAAATAAAACTAACAATAAACATTATATATTAATACTAACACTCTAATAACTAATATGTTATGAATCAAATAATATAAATCCATTGAATGACTAGATCTAGATGTACCTTGCTCTAGTTATAACACATTAGCATGTAGAACCCAAGTAGTCTGCTTGAGGGAATGTGTAATAGGTAAGGTTAGTGATGTAATATGCATAGTAATCATAGGATGGGAATAAATAGTTTGTGTAGTAATTGGTACAAAAACTTGTGAGAATCCTTGCATTTCCCCCACACTATGGTTAGATATCACATATATGAATTAAGGTGTAGATATAAGCATAATACTAATAATAAAAATTTGAACACCTATTAGTTGATATTATAGAATGGGTCATATTTTACCCTAAATTTAATAGCTTGAGCTAATATTTTCTATTCATCTATTGCTACATATAACATTATGTCAACCATTTATGGATTTATGTCCATATACTCAATTAATTATCTTTCATCAACCTCATCAAATATATTCACATTAGTTGTTTCTTGCTCATGAGTATTTTTAGATTCAATGTTCATGATAACTCCATCAAGGGGATGCATAATAGTAGCATGGAGTAATGCAGATTGGATATCCTAAAAAATGTAGATTAAGCAAGGATAAATCTTGTTAATTATTAATTTTAACATTTATTAGTGTATATGTGGATGATATTTATAGATTATATAACACCTTGGTTTTTTACACTTGTCAAACTTATACCTTGGTTGTTCCTCTTAGTTATGGACCTTTCCTACTTCTACAAATCTCACATCTTCTCTAACTTGTGCCCCTTGGCCTATTTCTTAATCCTACTAGTCTTATTTTGATGACCTAGGCATTCTATCTTGACCAAAATGCTTAAAATGTACTTATCTTCCACCTCTATAAGTTATGATAATGTACTTATTTTCCTAATCCCTAGACACTAACATCCAAAATAGACACTAGAATCAATGCTAGTGTCCTTACCTAATGCAATTGTCTAGTGCCCTAAAGTTATTCAATTTTCAAATGAAACATATCATAATGGTCATCCTAAGTGATTTAATTCAATTTATTACTCCAAAGAGATTGATATAAATAGAATATCAACCCTCATTAATTTTTCAGCTAGCATACTTTGGGGAACATACATAGTATTCATACCAAAGAGCATTCAATTGAGCAGAGCTTCCCAATTTTATCCTATTCTCATATCATTCATAGGGACAATACATACACATGTTTGAAGTAATGAAGAAACATACCAAGAGAGAAATTTTCTAAGATATGAGCTAGGTCACTATTGTACTTTCTTTCCACATATTGCATGATTCACACACAAACCAACACATAGGGTAAAACTACATAAGTCTAAGGCTTTTTTTAGATTATTGTCTATGTAATTAGTGCCCATTGATAGTGGGGTATTTGGGGAAAAGATTGATAGCATATGCCCAGTAACCCATTTTCTCTTATGATCACTATGGAGATGAAGAACTAGGGTTTTGTAATTTCATGAGGACTAATAGTCCATGACCCAAATCTGAATGCACTAGAGTAAAGGTGAATACAAACCTAAACATCTAAGTGTTCATATCATTTTCTAATAGGTATTATGTATATGAACCTTAAATCAAACCCAAACAATAATGTCAATGCAATTATCCTAGGCTAAAGTTAGTTTCCATAGCTCTAGAAGCATCGGATCCAAAATCTAATAACTTTTTCAAAATCTTCTTCTTCTAGTTTTTTTCTAACTATTCCAAATCCAACATTATATTAGCATGAGAATGAACTATGTATATTACTTATTTTTCATTTCCATACATAGCTTAGTTATAATTTCTCTATTTAGCCTATTCTTAGCATACATAATGATCCATAAATTGATAGGGACCCCCTATTTAATCAAATAGTTTTTAAGCAGATATCAATCTCAATTATCCCCCCATACTTAAATAGATAATTGGATTTTGAATAATACTGTAAGTAAAATTGAAAGCAGAATGGAAAATAGTGACACATTGACACCAAAGTGATAACAAAGTTCACCTTTTTAGGGGATATATCTTCAGGTTCATTACAGTCATGAAATGATCTATTCATAATATATGAAAGTAATATTTTATGAAACTTACATCCATGGATCAATAATCTGCAATAGTACTAAAATTGAACTGCATGAAGACTTTGATTTAATCAAGAACTCATCTCCCTTCATCTGTAGACCTATGCATCATCTCTAGTATCTAGGCATAATTATCTGTACAAGAGTAAAACAACTCTTCAAAATGGGTCAATATCTCATCACTAAAGAATATGACTCAACTCCTTAATAGTGATGGGCTAATCTGATAAAATAGTATATGAGGGTTCCATATGTGTTTGCCTTTACAATGGAAAATAACCTCATTTACAATCAAATTATAAAAACTCGAATACAAAATATCATATGAAGTCTCCCATAGGAGTTTTTCCTTTACAATGGAATGACTCCTTATAATTATGAATAAAAAAATTATATCTCTAAAATAATCCTCCAATATCGGCCTCCAAGAGTGTTTTATAAGCCCTTTACAAAAAATCCATAGGCTTACAAAATAAACACTAAAAACTAGGCTTAAAAAGCGTTACAATGCTTAGAGGATATAAAGTTGTGTTTCATGTTAATGAAACCAAATTCGTGCCTTTACATACATGTTTCGCTTCTAGGCATAATGTTAAGGATGTTTATCCTTTTGGTTGGAGGTTATGGGGTTGAATCCCTCCTTCCTTCATCTACATCCAAATCCTCTTTAAATAGAAGATTCTCTCTTTACATTTCAACCAATCACTTTTGGTGAAATTACAAAGGGATTAAAATGGAAAATGAGATGTTGGGGGTTTGATCCTCCCCAAAAATCTTACTTTTTATTGGTAGTGCATGATTTTAAATCCCACATTCATGGGAATAACAATGAACATGGATTTTTATAACCTTAAGCCACCAATGTTTAGTGTGGCTTTGGCCACATATCTTTTGCTTTTTGATACACCCAACATTGGTTTCTTAGAACCTTCAAGGAAGGATATGAGCTCAGTCTCATTGAGCTGGCACCTGCATTGGGTTGAACTTTGAGTTTGACTTGGGTCAGGTGAGACTCTAAATTAGGTTGGATGAGTTGGTACTCCGAGCTAACAGTTGATCTAGGTCACGAACTCAACATAATAGTGACTTAAAAAATAGAGGTGGATAGTGGTGGCAGGCCACATGATGTACTAAGGACCTATCACATTAGACTCTTTAATTATGCCACTATATCTCTCCTCATCCTACCACTTATCACAACCAAAAGCATTGAAAATAATAGTATATAAATAGTGTAATTGGAAATATAAAAATTACACTAATATACCATGGTGACAGAGTTCCCTTCCATCAAAAAAGTAGGCTTCATTAGCTATATCCCCCATACCGACCCTTTTACAACCATCGAAGACTAGAGGTGCACAAATCCATTTTTTGCCATGTGCCTAAAACTTGCCACATCATCAATTGACCTCTAGTTAACCAATTTTGACTAGAACTTTGACCAACCATATTTGGAGTAAACAAGCTATGTTTCTTGAGTTCTACATACTATCATAAAACTCTTAATGAGCCCTATGCAATGGTGATAGTTCAAGGAGGACTAGGGATGTTTAAAAATGTCTTTTGGATCAAACCTCCCCACAAAGTCCTTTTGACCTCCAAAATTCATAATATCTAAATTGTATAAAAATGAAGGTGAATGTCTTCCATGAAATCTCTTCACTACAAAAGCATATTCTTATACTGATCAAATTATACAGGATCCAACAACTAAAGGTGCTTATCTATATAGGGGCAAAAATCTCCCAATCAGGGTCAACTCTCCAACTAAGGGAAATGTAGCTCTTCTACCCACATCTTCCTATATGCATCAATATATACATAGGATAAAATATAATAGAAAAAACTTGAAGTTAATATGCTATGAAAATACAAGTATCAAAAACTATTTCCAAAACTCCAATTCCATCTTGGATAATTTCACAATAGAGTTTGAAAACCAAAATGTCGGAAGAAATACTAAGCATGATAAACCTGTCCGTTGGACACAACTAGATACTAAGAGGGGGGTGAATCAGTATATGAATTAAAATTGGTACTTTAATCCTTTTAATTTAAACTCAAAAGCATATACAGATTAAAATATAAATTCAGAGATCATACAAACATAAATATACATGACACAAAATTTATACATGGAAAACCCAAAGGGAAAAACCACGATGAAAATAGTTGTTAGAAACTACTATTATAATCTAGCATCATAGTCAAAGACTCATAGGCAAACCTCACTAGTTATAATGTTTAAGGACACCAATCCTAAGGAGATACCAATTCCCTAATTTAAGATCACCAACTCTAAGGAAGTACCCACTCCCTAATCTGAGCACCCACTCAGCTTATCTAATGGTACCAACCTATTAGACTTTTCTATGGAGCTATAACTCCAATTTATAAATTAGATTCATTCATGAATCTAGATCTCTATTCTTTATTATAGGTCTAATCTACAATTGATCATACTCTTCACATTCTCTTAGTGCCTTTCTTCATCTCTACTCTTCTCTATTTTTCTAGTCTTGTGTCTAGACATCTCTCTATTTGACACACTTCATTGGCTTCACCAACCACTTTGTTCTTCTCTACCCCCTTTTAATTTTATCTGTATGATTTTTTATTTGACACACATCATTGGATTTTGCTCTCTGATTCTATTCAATTTGGCTCAATAATAAAAATAACTATTCCAACACTTTTTCCTTTATCTTAGATATCATATATATAAACAAATGATCTAGGGTTTGCTTCTTCTCTATGTTCACACTCAGAATATAAACACATCATATTAATTTTGGACTTTAGTTCATTAATACTTAAACTATTAGTTCCCACATCTTGATTCCATGTATCACATCATAATTATAAATCTCTTTACTATCTATAGAATCTATTAGACTCAAGTTTTGATGCATTAAATCTTTAATTTAGATTTTATCAGTTGGATTGATCAATATCATTATCTGTGTCAAGATATAGAGCTTATATACAAGTTCTTGCATGTTCCTCCAACTAACCATTTTTATGGACATATATTTAAATGTCGATCATTAATCTTTCCTTTGGCATCATGATCTGATGGTCCTCACTCAAATGACTCAACCTTAAAACACATCCATTTGATCTTCCTGATCTAAGCTTTTGTGTCCCATTCGATCTTCAAAGATGCATGATATTTACTTATTTCTTCATGTTAAACATTGATATCTTTATCCCATCTCAATGCTTCATATATCTTTTGATCCCTTTCACTCCATTTATCTTCTCGAACTTACTAGGCCTTTAACTTGTCACTGTGTTGATAAACATCAATCACTTTATTCCATTTGAGTCCACTCGCTCTATTAGATCTCCTTTGCATGATCACCCATACACCATCAAATCTTCTAACAAGATTGATCATTAAATCTGTCAAGCTTATGCTTATTAGTCCTCTATCAGACAGACTCATGCTTGTGACACTTGGCATTATCATGTTCACTCAGAGGGACCTTTGACACTTTGACTTTGCTTTGCTTTATTGGATCGTCTATGAATGATGAAGCATGGGCCATTGATCAAGCTCATATATAATATAAATTCTAATACTTAGGAAATATAAAGTCACTTAAATTGGTAATTGTTAGGTCGAGGGTCCAATTTCATATTAATGATAAAGGCTTAAGTTATAACTTAAGCTATTGGGTCTAGGCTGTAGCTAGTCACCATCAAAATAGAAAGTGTTTGTTGATGCCATGACATAAACCCTTAAGGTTTTACTAAGAAACCCTATCCAGTCCATATATTTAAGATGCTCATGAAAAACCCATAACAAATCTACTATCTATTTATTTTGTAAATGTCCATAGATGATCTTTGTAAAAGCATGACACTTTACATGACCTTGTGTAGATTTTGTCTAAGTATGAAGACCATTTCATTTTGCCTAGAAGGATAACTTTTCACCTGTATAAATCTTGTTGCACTTAGTCAGATTACCTATAAATTATCTCATATGATCTTCTTACATAGGGTAGTCTATCCATATATCCAATTGCTCCTAAAGCCTTTATACATGCAAGATTTGACATCATAAAAATGCCTTCTCATCTTTTTCTTCTAGCCTACAAATTTGACTAAGGGTTGGAAAACACTATCAAAATGCCTTGGAGCCTTATTTTGCTCAAGCATATCTTTTATCGTGATACATCATGTGACCTAATATTTAGTGCATATAAACTAAGCATAAAGATGAAAAGACCCATGTGATAATTTTATCCTAACACCTCCATGTGTGAAAATGTTGACCTTATTAATATGCTTACTTGGCTATGTTTAGGCCTTTTTGAAAATTTGGCTAAGTATAGAAACTTAGTGGATTTTGTCCCAATATCCAACTTTGTATGCCCATATCTTCAATTGTGCTTCATCACATGTATTTAAATCTGGTGCATAAATTCTAAGAACTAATGTGATCATAACCATATGATAGCTCCCACATACTTTTTCACATGTGGTAATGGTGATGTCAATAAAATTCCTTCTCTTATTTTCTATCATAGAACCAAAATGTCTAGATGAATAATATGAAGAACCAGATGAATTTCATTCATATACACAAACATTCTAATCATCCTTGACCTTTGATAGGATCAACATGATCAACATATCCATCCTTTAATGTTAATGACATGCTCATAATTTCCATTTTGACATTAATGGCAATCATATTTCTAGCAATCTCCCCCATTATCATTGATGACAAACTAAATGCTCTAATATTCTACTATTCATATCCTTCTCTAGCATTATTTGCATTGGATTTATATAAGTATGAACTAAAACTATTCATACCAAACTTGTTACCCCTTAGGAAATGACACATTTTCGTAATACTCAACTTGGACACTTGCTCTTCTTCTTTGGCATTTGCACTTTTATAAAGAACATTTTGCTCTTTCTCCTACATAGAGCATTTGCACCTTTTTCTCCCCCTTTGACATCAATGGCAAAAGGACTCTAGTTGACTGTTTGTCCAAATATTTCTCCCTATTTATTAGATAAAGGAGTTTTTCTAAGAATCTACAACTTTTAACTCATTAGTAATTTTTAGAAGTATACATACTTGAGTTGACTTTTTCTCTTCTTTTAGGGATTAATAAAGCTTCCATGAGACTCCCCTTGGACTCATGCCCTATCACTAGTGATTTAGTGATGTGGTGTAGGAGCCACTACTCCTAACTTCTATCTCAAATATTCAAATTGTTCTTTAGGAAGAGGTTTGGTGAATATGTTTGCAATCTAGTCCTTAATTGGCACATATTCCACTATGACCTCTTGATCTACAAACCTCTCTCTTAAGAAGTGATACTTGATTGATATGTTCTTAGTTATAGAATGCATCATTGGATTCTTTGATATATTTCTTGGACTTGAATTATCACAAAAAATAGAAATAGGTGACTTGTAATCAACCTTTATGTCCTTGAGTAATTGTTTCATCCATAGGACTTGATTGAAACATGCCACTGCTTCTACATACTCTACTTCCACTGCAGAAAGAGTAATTGACTCTTACTTTTTGCTCAACCATGAAACAAGTTTTTTTCCAAGGAAAAATACACCACCACTAGTGCTTCTTTTGTCATCCATACTTCCTGCCCAATCAACATCTATATATGTTGTCAAAGTGAAATATTTACTTGTAGGGTACCATAGGCCATAGTCAATTATGCTCTTGATGTATCTAAAGATTATTTTTACTACATTGATATGTGACTCTTTAAGATCATATTCAAATATAACAACCATACATACTGCTTACATGATATCTGGTCTTGACATAGTTAGGTATAACAAGCTACCTATCATTGATCTTTGCATCAAGGGACTCATCCTTTTTTCTCAACTTGCATCTAGTTATCATGGGAGTACTAACTAGTTTTCTATATTCCATTCCAAATTTCTTGAGCATATCCTTTGCATACATGGTTTGGGATATGAATATCCCTTCATCAGATTGTGTTATTTATAGACCAAGGAAGAAGGAAAGTTCTCCTAGCATAGACATCTCAAATTCAATTTGAATTTAATAAGTAAATTCTTTATACATTTTTTTATTGCTACCACCAAAGGTGATGTCATCTACATAAACAACAACAATAAACATATGCTCACCTTTTGATTTGAAGTATAAATTACTATCTACAGATCCTTTGTTGAAACCTTGTTGTTGTAGGTATTTGTCCAATCTTGAATGTCATGTTATAGGTGCCTATTTTAGACCATACAATACTTTATTTAGTCTGCACACATAATCTTCTTTATATAAAAATTGAAAACCTTCTGGTTATTCAATATAGACTTCCTCTTCTAGGTTCCCATTCAAGAAAGTATACTTTACATCCTTTTGATAGACTTTGAACTTCTTGTAAATAGAGAATACTAGAAACATTCTTATAGCTTCCAATCTATAAATTGGAGAAAATGTTTCCTCAAAGTCTTTTCCTTCTACTTGTGCATATCCCTTGCACACCAATCTCATTTTATTTCTTATAATAGCTCCATCCTCATTGAGCTTGTTTCTATAGACCCATTTTGTTCTTATCACATTTGTGTTTGAGGGTCTTTGAAATAATTGTCTTTTCTATTTGGCTCAATTCTTTTTCCATGGATTTTAGCCAATTCTCATCCTTGTTGGCTTCAACATAGCTCTTAGGCTCAATTTCAAACATTAGAGAAAAAATTACTTGCTCCTTGTTCATTACAACTTTTCTCCTTGTCTGAAATCCTTCATTATTATTGCCAATTATATGCTCTTTAAGATGATACTTTTGAACAAATCTTGGAGGTTCTTTTTTATTATTTTCCTCAACATATTTACTATCTACTTCTTATTTAAGATCTACCACTTCATTACTGGTTTTCTTGTCAAGTTCAACATGTTTTATCCCTTATTCAACCTTGAAATTTATGCTCTATACCATCTTGTGTAGTCTCTTATTGTGACATAGATAGGCTTTGCTTTAAGTGGAATAATCAAGAAATATTCCTTCATCACATCTTGATACAAAGCTTCCCAGTTTGTCCTCCTTTCTTCTAATGTAGCATTTACTTCTAAACACTCTAAAGTACTTTAAAAATGTAGGCTTTCCATACCATATCTCATAAGGAGTTTTGTCACTATTTACCCTTAGTTGAACTCTATCTAAGATGTATACTATTGTTTGGACTGCTTCTCTCCAATATCCATCAAGTAACTTGGCCTCCTTTAGCATTGTTTGGCCATTTCCTTGAATTTTCTATTCTTTCTCTCAATAACTCTATTTTGATGTAGAGTCCTTGCTACATACCAGTGAATTTTATCCCATGCTTATCACAATAATCTATGAATTCATTTGAGGTGAATTCTTCACCTTTATCAGATCTTAAGCATTTGATTTTTATTTCAATCTCATTTTCAACCATGTCTCTAAAGATCTTGAATCTCTCAAAGGCTTGATAATTATCCTTCAAAAAGGTTACCCATGTCATTCTTGAGTAGTCATCTACAAATAACATGAAGTACCACTCTCCTTTACATCCTTTTGTCTTGGTAGGACCACAATGATCAGTATGAACTAATTGTAGAGGCTTTATAGTTGCATATTCCTTTGTTTGAAGTTTGACCCTTATCTACTTGCCTAGTTGACATTCCTTGCAAGTAGTATCTATAGATTTGGCTATCATGGGCATGTGTCTTACATACTTATTTGAGCTCACTTTAGCTAGATTATCAAAGTTGACATGACCCATTCTCCTATACCACAACCAACTCTCATCAATATTTCCTATCAAGTAACTATTACCATTCACTTTAACAAGATTGTAGATACTAATCTTAGTCATTTTCCCTTCTAAAACTATCTTTCTAGATCTATTTAGCTTGTAGCATTCTGTATCAAATGTGACCTTATATCCATTATCACACATTTAGCTGACAATTATCAGATTATGCTTTAATCCTTTAACATAAAGGACATGATGTGTAGGTATTTTACCATCTATGTTCAAGGTTCCTTTACCTTTTATATTTACTAATATGTTGTCTCCCAAGTTGATAGATCCTTACTTACATTTTCTCAATTTGGTGAACTTTCTATTGTCACCAGTCATATGCTTTGAGCAGGCATTGTCTATCACCCACAAATTTTGTTCCTTGGTATGGAGTGCAGTCTGATCAATCATGGATTGATTTTTTCCTCTCCACACATCCTTGGGTTTCTTATTTAGCTTCTTTTCAAAAACTTTTGAACCTTTGTTCACACTGGGAGTCATGTCTTTCTTTACATTGTGTACTTTTGATCTTACAAATCTAGTTCTATAATCTTAAATTAGAGTTATCTTTTTTATTATGAGGTCATTTAGCAATAAAATGTCTTACTTTACCACACTTAAAGAATTTGAATGGTAACTTACCTCTATACTTTCTAGATCCTCTCTTTAGTCTTCTAATAAATTTATCTTATTCATCAGTCTCCTTAGATTCATATGTAGATGTTCTTCCTTTAATTTCTTGGCTACTTTGAATGCATATTCTCTCTTGAAGGTGTCTTTCTTTCCCATTCTCATCTCATAGGTTTTAAAGGTCCCATGAAACTCATAAATAGTGAGTTTATCTAGATCTCCGGATTCTTCTATTACAAAGATTTTAGAATCATATCTTGATGGACAAGATCTTAAAACCTTACTAACAATGATTTACTCTTTTATTTCTTCTCTAAGGCCCTTAATTGCATTTACTATTTCATCTACCTTAAAGAGGTAGTTTGTAATCTTTTCCTCTTCATTCATCTTAAGACTCTCAAACTTGTCTTTGTAAGTTTGTAGTCGGGCCTGCTTTACTTTGTCATATCCTTCATAGATGCTCTTATATTTATTTTAGATATCTTGAGCATTTTGACACTTCATCACTTTGAAAAACTCTAATTTTTATAGTCCACAAAGAATAACATTCTTTACCTTAGCATTGCTCTCATATGCCTTCTTGGTAGCCTAATTAGTAGGAGTTGTAGCAAGGTTTGTATATCCATTTACTATAGACATCCATACATCAAAACTTAATGAGGATAAGTATGCTTCCATTCTTATGCTCTAGAATGCATAGTTAAATCCATCAAAGAGAGGTGCTTTGTTTGATGAAGATCCTTTTTGACTAGCCATTGTGTTCACTATTCCAAGATCTACCTGAGCTGATTAAGATCCTTTCAAGGAACCCTAGGCTTTGATACCAATTTTTATAACACAACTAAATATTGAGAGGGGGGATGAATTAGTATATGAATTAAAATTGGTCCTTTAATCTTTTTAATGTAAACTCAAAAGCATATACAAATTAAAAGATAAATGTAGAGATCATACAAACAAAAATACACATGACACAAGATTTATTTATGAAAAACTCAAAGGGAAAAACCATATTGATAATAGTTGTTATAAACTATTGTTCTAATCTAGCCTCACAATCAAAGCCTCACTAGTTACAATGTTTAAAGACACCAATCCTAAGGAGACACCAATCCCCTAATTTAAGAGCACCAACTCTAAAGAAGCACCCACTTAGCTTATCTAATGGCACCAACCTATCAAAAGTTTCTATGGAGGTACAAATCTAATTTATAAACTAGATTAATTCATGAATCTAGATCTTTGTTCTTTATTATAGGTCTAATCTACAACTGATCATACTCTACCCATTATCTTTGTGCCTTTTTCCCTCTTTGCTCCTCTCTATTCCTTTGGTCCTATGTCTAGATATATCTTTATTTGACACACTTCATTGGCTTCACCAACCATTATATTCTTCTCTAACCCATTTTAATTCTATTTTTTTATGATTTTCTATTTGACACACCTCATTGGCTTTTGGTCTCTGCTTCTATTTAATTTGGATTAATAACAAAAACAACTATTCCAACACTTTTTCCCTTATCTTAGATATCATATATATAAATAAGTGATCTAGGGTTTGATTATACTTTATGTTGACATTTGGACTAAAATCACATCATATCAATTCTAGACTTTAGTTCATTAAGACTTGAACTGTTAGTTCTTTCATCTCAAATTCATGCATCATGCCATAATTGCAAATCTCTTTACTATCTATATAATCTATTAAACTCAAGTTTTGATGCATAGGATATTTATTGTATATTTGATTGATTAGATTGATTAATATCATTATCTCTGTAGAGATATAGAGCTTATATGTAAGTTCTTGCATGTTCCTCTAACTAACTGTTTGTATAGACATGACTTTAAATGTCAATCATTGATCTTGCCTTTAACACCACAATCTAATGGTCCTCACTCAAATGACTCAACTTTAAAATGCATCCATTTGATCTTCTTGATCTGAGCTTCTATATGCCATTTGATCTTCAAATATACATGATCTTTACTTCTTTTTTGACGTTAAACATCAAAATCTTTATCCCATCTTGATGCTTCTTATATCTTTATATTGATTTTTTCCATCATCTTTTTGACCCTACTCAGTATTTAACTTGCCACTATGTTGATAAAAATTGATCACTTTTTTCCACCTGAGTCAACTCACTTTGTTGGATCTCCTTTTCATGATCACCCATGCACCGTCAGATCTTCTAACAAGCTCAATCATTTACTTTGTCAAGCTTACACTCATTAGTCCTCTATCTGATAGACTAATATGCTTGTGACACTTGGCATTAGTGTGTTTAATCAGAGGTACCTTTGACACTTTGACTTTGATTTACTTCATTAGATCAGTTGCATATAATGAATCACAAACCATTAATCAAACTTGAACATGATATAAAGTCTAAGACTTAGGAAATATTAAGTCTTTTGAACCAGTAATTGCTAGGTCAAGGGGCTAGTTTTGTAATGATAATAAAGGGTCTAGGATATATCTAGTCACCATAAAAATATAAAGTGCCTATTGAAGTCATGATATAAACCCTAAAGGTTTCATTGGGAAACCCTATCCAGTTTGAGATAAAAGATAATTTAATTTTGAGCTCATTCCTTCTCAATTGAACTTGTAGTACATATATTCAAGATGCTCATGAAAAACCCATAATAGATGTACTATTTATTTCTTTTGTAAATTTCCATAGATTATATTTGTAAAAGCATGATAACTTTACATGACCTTGTGCATATTTTGTCTAAGTATGGAGACCATTTCATTTCACCTAGAAGGCTAACTTTTCACCTGCATAACTCTTGTTTCACTTATTTAGATGACTTATAAATTAGCGCATATGATCTTATTACATAGGGGATTTCATCCATATATCTAATTTCTCCTTAAGCCTTTATACATGCAAGATATGACATCATAAAAATGCTTTCTTATATTTTTCTTGTAACCTACAAATTTGACTAAGTGTTGGAAAACACTACCAAAATGCCTTTGAGCACTACTTTTCTTAAGCATATATTTTGTCATGTTATGTTGTGTGACCTAATATTTAACACATATAAACTAAGCACAAAGTGGAACAAATCCATGTGATAATTTTATCCTAATACCTCTATGTGTGAAAATTCTAACCTCATCAATATGCTTACTTGGCTCTGTTTAGCCCTTTATGAAAATTTGGCTAAGTATAGAAACTTAGTGGATTTTATCCTATTAGCCAACTTTGCATACCTATATATTTAACTACATTTCATCACATGTCTTAAAATATAGCACATAATAACTAGGGAATAATGTGATCAAAACCATGTGACCATCTCCCCCATACTCATTCACACATGGTAAGGGTGACATCATCAAAATTCCTTCTCATCTTTTCTATCATAGACCCAAAATATCTAGATGATAAATATGAAAAATCGAATGAATTATATTCATGCACATAAGAAATCCAATCATCCTTGACCTCTAATAGGGTTATCATGATTGCCATATTCATCCTTGAGAATTAATGATATGCTCATAATGTCCCTTTTGACATTAATTTCAATCATATTTCCAACACTATCACGAAGTATTTCCTATTGCAGGTAACTCTAGTTCTACAATGTCAGCTTCCCTCTAACAATGAGGTATAATTTATCCATAAAGGGGTTATCTACAAAACATGTGTAATCTCTCAATAATGATGTAAAATATACATAAAGGTACAATCTCTCAATACAAAGTATTTCCTAAAATGAGGCAAAACAGCACAAGTTTACTTAACTAGTTTCTCTCCTAAAGGCTATCACCAACTAGATTCTATAAAATTTTGTGAAGAGGGAAAATAAAATACCTTTCAAACTCCAAGAATTAAATTTTGATAAATTTTGAATATATATTCTTTACTAAACTTTCCATCTACATCAAGTAATTAGTAAGCAAATATCATAAACATGAGAAGACAAACTAAGAATGATAAACTTGTCTCAAAGTTCTTCCCACTAATTGATTTCTACAAATCCACTATAAAAAGTGGTATATATTTTCATTAAAAATTGGTTAAAATATCACCAATATGATCAATAAGGAATCCCAAAAAGATTTGATGATGAAAAATAACATGTTTATCAAAATTATAGCAATGTAAAATAAAACTATCTAAGAAACCATTTTAACCAAATCAAGAGTTATTCCCTTTCATGGTCTCCACAACTTGAATATAATATTATAACATATAAAACCTCATTAAGTACAAGGTAATGATGAAACCTCTTATTTTTTTTATAAGTTCTAAAACAATTCTGAAACAAGGTACATTCTATTTTCAACAAGCCACACAAGGTTATCCAATAAAACATGGATATCAACAATATACTATCTAAATAACCATTTTATCATAGAGAAGAATCATTGGAATAGTTTTACCTTCATTAAAAACTATGAACTACACACTCTATTGATCAAAGGTTAATTTTTAAACAACCAATTAATACCTAGTAAACTAAAGTGCAACACATGTTCAACTTCGTGAACAATGCCATATTGTCATTCTCCATATCTTACCATGAAAAGTGTTATTTTTGATTGATTACTATTTCTAAGGACATATGTTTTAAAAATATAGTCACTTCATAAAAAATAAAGGCTACACAACATGATTATCAAAACATTATGTCAAATACCAATACTAATTGGATCCATCTCCATACCTTCATCACCCTGTAAGCAGTTTTTATGAGAGAAATCTAATAATATATCATTGGAATATATTTTGAGGCTTTACCTATAGTTTAACCTAAAAATAAATTTTACTTCCTTACACACAAATTTAAAATAATATACAATTTTAAAAAGTCTTCTTAACCTAAATAGAAAACCATTTTTACCTCAAACTATGCTAGTATGATAAAAAGATCAAACTCACTATTCCTAGATGTACACCACTAAAAATTCCTTGAATTTTATCTAGATTATTCCACAAAAATAAATAGTAATCCCTTCAAAACATCATCTAGCACATATTCTCATCATCCTCTAGTGATGGTGTGTTTTCTCCTCTTACGAACTAATCTTTGCAGGACTAGTGGGTTTAAACTCTTGGCTATTAGAAGCTTATATTCTTCCAATAGATTGGAACATATTCCAATTCTCCATTACACTAGATAATCCTAAATGGTTAAATAAAATAGAATATCATGAAGCACAAAATTAGAAACATGACTGCAATCAACCTACTTTGATACCAAAATTTGATCTATAAACCGATAGGGACCCCCCTACTTAATCAAATAGTTTTTAAATAGATATTAATCTCAATTATCCCCTCATAATTAAATAGATAATCAAATTTTGAAATAAATATAGAGTGAATAGAAAACCCTGTTTAAATTTATTTTGCATTACAAACATTCACTTTTCAATACTACAAGTAAAACTAAAAGCAAAAGGAAAAATAGTGACACATTGATACCAAAGTGATAATAGAGTTCACCTTTTTAGGGGTGACATCTCTAAGTTCATTACAACCATGAACCAATCCATTCATAATATATGAAAGTAAAATTTTTCATAACTTTCATCCATGGATAAATAATCTATAATAGTACTAAAATTAAACTACATGAAGACTTTGATCTGATAAAAAAACTCATCTCCATTCATCTGCAACACTTACACATCATCTCTAAAATCTAGGCATAATTATCCATATAAGAGTAAAAAAAATCTCTAAAATGGGTCAATATCTCATCACCAAGGAATACGACTCAACTCTATAATAGTGATGGGTTACTCTAATAAAATAGTATATAAGGGTTCCGTAGGTGTTTGCCTTTATAATGGAAAATAACCTCATTTACAATCAGATTATAAAAACTCTGATAAAAATATCATATAAAGTCTCCCATAGGCATTTTTTCTTCAGAATGGAATGAATACTTATAATTCAAAATAAAACAATTACATCTCCAAAATAATCCTCAAATATCAACCTCCAAGAGTGTTTTATAATCCCTTTATAAAAAATCCATAGGATTATAAAATAAACACTAAAAACTTGGCTTAAAAAGCCTTAAAATGCTTAGAGGATCCAAAGTTGTGTTCCATGTTAATGAAACCAAATTCATGCCTTGGTATACATGTTTCAATTTTAGGCGTAGTGGGAAGGATGCTTATCCTTTTGGTCTAAGGTTATGAGGATGCATCCTTCTTTCTTTCATCCACAACCAAATCCTTTTTAAATAAAAGATTGTCCCTTTAAATTTGAATAATTCACTTTTGGTAGAATTATAAAGGGATTAAAATGGAGAATGAGATGTTGGGGGTTTGATCCTCCCCAACCATCTTACTTTCTATTGGTAGTGCATGATTTTAAATTTCACATTCATGGGGATAATGATGAACATGGTTTTTTTAGCCTTAAACTGCCAATGTTTAATGTGGCTTTGGACACATCTCTTCCAATTTTGCTATGGCCAAAATTTGTTTCTTAGAAACTTCAAGAAAGGATATGAGCTTAGTCTCATCGATCTGGAAATTACATTGGGTTAAACTCTGAGTTGGACTTGGGTCAAGTTAAACTTTGAGTTGGGCTGGATGAGTTGGTACTCTGAGCTAGTACTCAATTTAGGTATCAAACTCGACATAATAGTGATTTTGAAAATAGAGGTGGATAGTGGTGGTAGGCCACATGGTGGCTTGAGGACCCAATACATGAACTTATATAATAATGCCAATATATCACTCATCATTATACCACTTGTCACAACCAAAAGCACCAAAAATAATATAGTATATAACCAGTGTAATTAGAAATATAAAAATTACACTAATATACCAAGGCGACATAGTCCCCTTCCATCACAAAAGTTGGCTCCACCAGCTATGGTCCTTGTATGTAGACCTTTTATGATTGCCAAAGATTAGAGGTGCATAAACCCATTTTTTTCCATGTGCCCAAAACTTGCCACATCATTAGTTGACCACCAATTGACCAACTTTAACCATCTATATCTAGAGCAAATGAGATCTATTTTTGGAGTTCCACATACTATAAAAAATATCTCAATGAGCCCTATGCAATGGTGCTAGTTCAAGGAGGATTAAGGATATTCAAAAATGTCTTTTAGATCACATAATTTAGTGTATATTTATATATGAGTTTAACACCCAATTGTCCTGCTATAAATCTGATTATCACCCTTGTGCATTATCATTTATATATACCCATTTAATAGTATCTAAGGCTAACTTCAATTAATTCTATCACATTTTGTGGTTAAAAATTTGGTGAATCCAATCTATGTGAATGCAAAAAAATTATGATCTAGGGCTTCTAAGCCTCCTAGGGTTTTGACTTGTTGTGATGTGTTTTCATATATGAAACTTTACCCTAGGGTTTTACCCTCCTCTGGTCACAAGGGTTTCATTTGCTTATGATTTTAAGTGGATTATTCCTTGATTAGCACATTTTAGCCTTCAAATAGGTCCATTTTAAAATTATCAGATGTATTTTCTACTTAGGTTTGTATACTAAAAAACCTCTTTTTGTTCACCAAAAATATGTACAAAATTTTCAATTTTTGTAGTTTACTATTTTTAGTAAATTTTGGCATACAAGGTTAATGGTGTATTTATTTTCAATTAATTTCTAAGTTTTGTCAAAAATAATATTTTATTCAAAAACGTCTCTTAGATCTTTGAAAAATATTCTTGATTTATCATTTGATTTTTTTATATGGAATATTTTAGGGTTATGACTAGGAAGTATTCCACACTGTTTGGACAATTTCTAATTCATAATATATAAAATTTAAAAATACTTAGAGTTTCCTCATAATTATGTTCATATAGAAAAATATTATTTTATTTTTCCAAAATATTAGATGGATTTTTCAAATTTAGCATTTTGTTATTTTTAGTAAATGTAGACCTACAAGTCATACATATACTTTTGTTTCCCTATTTTTATAGGTTCATATAATTTCCCATTTTTATAGAAAAACCTATCTTATATTTTCAAAAGACTCAACCAATAGTATTAAATTGATATATACTTATTGTATCATGATTGGCTGCTCCTTGGCATTTATTTTTCTAACTTATCCTATTCTAATATCAGTTTTTAGAACATTTAAATGGATAAAAATGAGCTTACTTATTCTAACCCTAAGGAGGGTGATAAATATTATCCCTCTAACTAGGTTCATATGATCACCTCTTTAAATGGTAAGGTGGCCTATCCTATAGTTTCAAATGAATCTGAAATGCCTAGGGTTAGTGCTTGTGAAACCCTACACAATCAAATTGATAATATGAGCAAGTTAATAAAAGAGTTACAATAAAAAATTAGTCTCTAAATTCAAATATCATTTTATTATAAAATCATATTTCGTATACAAATATTCCACAATATTTTACTATGAACCATGTATTTGCATATTCACATAACAATTATGTGCCTAGTAAGAATAAATCTTGGAAGCCAAAACCAAAGTCACCTAATGATAATGATCCTACAAGTGAGAAAAATCCTACTAATAATTTGATAAATCTAACTCATCTACATCCATTATATATATCCAAATACTATTTTGCATATCATATAATGTATGGTCACCCTAGAGATTCTTATTTTGCATTAAAATGAAAAATATAAAAGATAACTTCTCCTAAAGCAAAGGTGTCAAATGAACATAAATAGGTACCAAAATATCCTCCAAAAAAAGGAGAAACCTTTACCAAATCCATCTCAAGATTCAAATGATACATCATTAAAGGTGGATTATACTTCACATGATGTGAAAGTTTCCAATATTCTAAATTCTCCAAAAGATATACCAAATATTCCAAAGAATGATCCAAGCAAAAAATTTTAAAATAACAATCCCAAATGGTAATGTTATAAAATGATCAAAATACATATTTTTATAATGAACAAGAGAAGATGTTCAATGTCCTTCTAGTTTATATCCCACAACTTACCAATGATGAAAAAAATAATTAAAATCCATTTCCAAGAAAGAATCTCTAACTTATGGTGCAGTTGTTTTTCCATACACAAATACTCAAATAGCTAAACCATTTATTTATAAGATATTTATTCAAAACAAACCCCAACCCATCTTGACAATATCCTTTAATACATGTTAAAAGTTTTATCTTAATGATGGTACACATTAGCATGCCCCATCTAGGTCTTGATGTGATCACATTGTTCTATGCACTTCAATTATACATCTACCTAGACATATCCTTCTATATGTTACATGGTGCATTCACAACTATATGGTTATCTTATCCCTTTAAGGTGAGGTAACTACCCATTTTTATTTTTTATTAACTCTAAGGAGGGAATATTAGTGGGGGCATGTCATAACGGCATGATATCCACATTGGCATAGTTTTTAGATTCAATGGGGACATGATTTGGAAGCATGTTATCCACACTTTTTCAATAATTGACACTTATATCAAATTTTAGAGTTAGTGGGGGTATGCCACATAGGCATGGCTTTCACACATTCATAATTTTTATATTCAGTGGGGCATGTCATTTAGGCATGGATTTCACACATTCATAGTTTTTATATCTAGTGAAAACACGCTTTGGAAGCAGGTTCTCCAAACCTATTCACTATTCAACATCTCTAGATTACAGTGGGAGCATGTTTTAGAAACATGTTCTCCACATTGGTACTTATATCAATTTTAATATTTCTCCATCTATAGTGAGGGAATTATTTGGAACCATGTTCTCTAGACATACATAGTTTATGAATTGGCCAAAACACATACTTATATGATTTAGATATATAGTTGTGGAAAAAATTTATACACTGGTACCATTATTATGCATAGTTTCATCATGAGACATATATAAGGTGTATATGTTATATAATTTGTGCCTATTATTAAAAAATCCAAATTAGTTTTAGATTAAAAAACTCTTTTATAGACTGTTACCACATCACATATGTTTATGTACATATACCCTAGTTGTATTTTTATGGAATTTATTAAGCCAATCTATTATAGTAGTTGGTTCAATTTTTAATATGTTTAAGGTGATAAAATCTTTCAATATTTCTAAGTTTTTAGGCTAGACTTGATTTTATCATCTAACCTCACTAAGCTGTAAGTATGACTAGGTTGCATGGTTAAGCTAATCTCAATTGCCAGGTGGAAACTCAACTTTGATCCCAGTTTGGGGGCATGGGCCTCTCTCTCTCTCTCTCTCTCTCTCTCTCTCTCTCTCTCTCTCTCTCTCTCTCTCTCTCTCTCTCTCTCTCTCTCCTTAGATATATGCAATTTCAAGATTTATCTATATTAGTCCTAATATTAGTTTTAGAGCCTTATAATGATACATCTTTTTCAAATCAACTTGCCAATAGGAAAGGTAGTTACATTGATACACAAGTGTACTCTTAAACCTTGCTCCTTTAATATCAATCATTTCAAGTGATTTAAATTCAAGATTATATGCATTGATGATATATTGTAACATGTCCTTGGTTATAGGTTATTCACTAATAAATCACTCAATTTGGGCACATATAAAGATAAGGTGTGTTATATAGACCCAAGTGTGTATTCCTTTATTTTAAAATAATAATTTCATTACTATGTTAAAGAGGGGGGAAATGTAGATTATATTTATGGATTATATAACACCTCATTCTTATACACTTGAGAAACTTAGACCTTAGTTGTTCCTCTCAATTCTAGACCTTTCTCACTTCTGCAAATCTTACATCTGCTCTACCTTGTGCCCCTTAGCCTATCTCTTATCTTGATTAGACTTATGTTGATGATGAGTCCTTTTATATTACCCATAATGCTAAAAATTTACTTATCTTCTACCTTTACAAGTTCTAAGCTTGTACCTACTTTCTTGCTCCTTGGACACTAGTGTCAATGACATACACTAGTATTAACTCTAGTGTCTTGACCTGACACAAGTGTCCAGTGACCTAAAGTCATCCAATTTACAAATGAAACATATCCTAATGGTTAGCCTAAGTGATTTAATGTGAGTTATTACTCCAAAGGGATTGATGTAAATACAATATCAACCCTCATTCATTCCTCACCTAAAATAAACTAGAAAATACTTGGTATTCATACCAAAGAGCATTCAATTAGGAAAAGATTCTCTATTTTCTCCCATTATCATATCAGTCATAGGGATAACACACACACATGTCTAAAGTATCAAAGGAAAATGAAAGATACCAATTTGCCAAGTTACAAGCGAGATCACTATTGTATTTACTTTCCACATATTTCATGACTCGCATATAAGCCAACATGTAGGGGATAAATACATAACTCTGAGGCCCTCTTTAAAGTATTATCTATGTAGGAAACACCCACTAATAGTAGAGTATTAGGGGTAACTCGACACCATGTTCCTTCTAACCTATTTCCCCCCATGGTCACCATGAAGATGAAGAACTAGGGTTTTATAATTTCATGAGGAGTGATACTCCATTCCCTAGATCTGAATACACTAGAGTGAAGGCAAAGGCAAACCTAAAAACATCTAATTTGTCACATCCTTTTCCAATAAGTATTCTTTATAGGAAATTTGCATTGAACCCAAACAGTAGCATTGATGCAACCATCCTAGCTGACATTAGTGTCCAGAGCTCTAAAAGTGTTAGATCTAAAATATGATGACTATTCTTGAATATTCTTCTAGTCTATTTTATACCTATTATATATATATATATATATATATATATATATATATATATATATATATATATATATATATATATATATATATATATATATGTTAGCATCAAAACCAAGTATATTACTTCTTTGTTATTTAAATACATAGCTTAATTATACTTTTTATATTTAGCCTATTCTCAGCATAAGAAATTTAGTGTATGTTTAAATCTGAGTTTGTCACCCAATTCACTTGTTGTAGATATTATTATCATCATTGTACATTGTCATTTATATATACCCTTTTAATAGTATATAAGGCTAACTCCAAGTACTTAGATTCATTTTAGGGTTAAATAATTGATTAATTAGATATTTGATCTAAATTACACATATCAAAGTGGAAAAATATGAAATGATTACAATCATGGATTGAGTAAAAAATATAAGATATGTTCATTAATTATGACCATATATATTATGTAATATTATGAAAAATTAGAAATCAGGGCTAAAAATGAAACTGTAAGGTAGAAATATGAAAATCCTAAAAGGATGAAATCATAAGGGGTACTTAAGGTTTGACATGGTTCAATAAATATTTGCGTTCACCAATGTGTTTTAACCTAATTTGGATTATGAAACCCTAATTAATATATAAACTTGAATGTGATTTAGATTGTAAAGTATGATAATTAAGCATGGATTTTAATGTAAACTACTGAAATAGATTTGATAAGTGACATATGCTAAATATAGAAAGTATAAAGAGATAAAGATACCTAGCTTGTTGAATATGTTGATTGGCTATGAATAACCTATGATAATGGAAAATGGCTGAAATTAGGCCTGAGTCATACATATATAAAAATAATTATTAGTGCATATAGGGTTAGTAATGTTAGGATAGGGAAGATTCATAAATGTTAGTGACTTAGGTTGGCATTTATGTTATGGGTTGATTTAGCTCTCTATGATTATATAATTAGTTTTTCCTACTTGTAATACCTTTTTATGTGTGATCTTGACACCTGAATATGTATGCAATTTGATAAATTAGTCTCTTTGTCCTTAAAAACCTAGGTTTTCTTGTGAAGAGTAGAAACCTATAAAAAATTTAGAATTATAATGGGTTGAGCTAGCCTCGATTACCCCCATTAGGTTTGACTATTGCCTATATATCCATTACTCTAAAGAAAGGAGTCAAGTGACATGTAGTTATTCCACTTAACATGGATGTGAAGTTGTGCTCATTTTCTATATGAATGCACTTAGATTATGGATTTAAATACTTGGCAATTTCACTTTTGACTTATCTTCATATGCTTAAGACTTGGATAATGACTTTTCCTAGTGATTGATATGAAATTTGGAAAGAATAGGGTAAATTTTCTCAATGTGCAATAGTGTATATGTGATTTATAAGAAAGTTAAAAGTGAGTAATAAGTATGTGTTTCTTTTTATTTATGTGAATCCATTTGGGTAATTTATCACACTAACATGTTATGAAAATGGAATGACCCATAGGAATGATTTAATTTTTAAAAATAGTCATTTCTAGGTGAGGGTTAGTATTGTCGCCCTCATATTAGTTTCGATGATGAAACTATCTGAGCCTAACATTAGTTTCTAGGAGTCAAAAATGTAAATTTGATGATTTAGAGATGTATGAGTAAGTTATTTAGATAGTTTAGCACATAATACTAGGCTATTATAGATTTTTGACATAAAATGGGAGGGTCAGACTCATAGAAAGTATGTGGATGTGAGAGAATGGAAAATAAGAGGTATGTATGTGTACAAATTCCATGTATCAAAAAGATAGGCTAGAAATTACATTATCAAGTGTCTGATATAAGATTTTAGTATCTATAAGAGGTTAGATTTCAAAATATTGGTTTACATTGTTGAATGATATATCTCCCTAGTGTATTGGTTTTTCCTAATTTGTTTTATGGTATTATACCATTTTAAAAAAAAAAAGTGAAATAGGAATGTGAATATTAGTGGAGTGTGGAATAATTTTAATTATATCTTATGACAATAAATTTTAAATATTAAACCATATCTATGGAAGGCTAAATTTATATTAAGAAAAGGCTAGGCATTTAGTGAACTATAGATTAGATCGAGGTGTGCAAGAAGAGGATAAATTTTAATTTGAGGGAATGGTGCACAAGTACCCAACATGTACAAAGATAATGATTATTTATAATATATTGATAAAACACCTGAGTATAGAATAATTGAAGATGAATTTGAGTATATACATAAGTGTGAGATAACCTAGAGGGCTAATGGACTATCTTCTCCAAAGAAGAAGTAAAACTAGTTTATTCAGACATTGATGGATCAATCCATGGTATTTTAAGTGTGATCCAAATTAGAATGTGCTAGATTTTGATCAAATAAAATCTAAGTTATTAATATAATTTCATATATCAAAGTTTGAATAATAGATCATTTTTTCACTCAAAAATATTAAGAAAGATTATTTAGAAAGTGTATCATGCATGATGTATGAATTATGACATTGTTGTATAAGTTTTCCTATGGTAAAAATCTATTGAAACATGCACGATGGTTTATTGGAGGAATCTTACCAACATTCAGGAGATAGTTAGCCATGAATAATTTTGTTGATGAGTGTGAAGTGTTGGATGTACCCTCTAGATGGAATTTGAATGAAACTTTGATATATGAGTGAGCTTGATTCTCTAAACATAATTTTTCAATATGGATATGTACTTGTAAAATATATCTAAAAATAGTGAACAAGATTCCTATAAAGGACTATCATGTATCAAATGCAATAAATAAAGGCATACAAAGAATAAGTGAATAATGAGAAAAGTGCAAGTTATGATGACACACTATGAATAAAGTCAAGGTGACCAAAATATGAATACAAGATGATGAATTGCACATTGGTAAAAAGTAAGTAATATTAATGTGGTTTAAAATTTGTGATACTCATACTCATGACATGGTCAATGTCCAAGTCATTGATGAGATGCATGGTTCACATGGGAGAGGTTTCAACCATAATAATTTTGTGCAACCTTAACAAGGTAGAGGATATGGTGAAATATCATATGGAAGGAAAGATGTAAATAGGTATTAGGGTTCCTATTTCAAGAATGGGTATAATAATAACTATTAGCATAAGTTTCCAACTTATATTCATTATGGAGAAGGGTGAAAGATTGAGGATTATTTTGAGATTTGTAAGAAGATATTGCAGAGAGATATGGATTAGAAAAGCACAAGAATTATTAGAATCAATATGTAGTAAGTGAAGTGAGAAATAAAAAATAATGCACATAAATGGAGTATATTTTCACAATTCAAGATAAAAATAAGGGGAGGCATGGATATGTAGGAAGTGATAGTTATTATTCCATAAAAGGATAATTTTCCATGCAAGTAGGGGGTATTAGAGATGGATTACTCTAAATTAACCATATGACTAGTTTTTTATGATTGATGTGAGCATTAAATATTGGGATTTGAGTAACATCTTGATTACTACCATAGTAGAGGTGAACATATTGACTCAAGATATTTTGATAAAAATGAGAAGTGTGAGATTAGGATATGGATATAACCAATAGGTATATAAATTCCTAATGGAAGCACTCATAAAATAAGAGATCAAACTTGATAAGAATAAATTATATTCTTATCAAGGATGCAAAAATACCATATACAAAAATCAAATGCAAATGAATGAAATTAGTTTCAAATGAGCTTATAGAGGGATATTTATGGAAATAATACTAAGAAAGAATTCATAATATTTTTAAAAGAGTCATAATCATATGAGGTGAGATGATGTAGAGACACCTACAATTACTACCTCATGCATTCAAAACCGCTCATTCTCTTATGTGTATAGATTCCTCACTAAGTCTGATCCCATTATACTGTATGAACTCTTGAATAAATTTATTGAACACCTTTATCTACCTTTGGAACCTTACATACTCTTCAATATCTCTAATACCATCCATTCATCTCATATTTTTCACATCCTATCTCATTCACCTCACGCTCATTAGTCTATAAGCTTACTGAGGCCAAAACACTTAGATTATTGAATAGGGTCTCATATAGTTAATATTTATCTTGGATTTTATTTATTAGGTTTAACATACCTATTTTAATTTCATTTAAATCCCTCTCTACTTCTCACTGACTCTTCACTTCTCAAGCCTTCAATTTACCTTATCACCTAATAGCCTTTTTTTAGGCTATTTCATTTTATATGGTCATGTACAATGGATTATTAAAAATATGATGACCTTTATAGATAAAATTTATCATAAATATATTCTTCACAAAATATCATTTTCTAATTCTTTCATTTGAACAATTTTTGAGGGACTTCCTCTATCAAACTAGCGCTTATTAGGCCTATTTAGCCCTGTCAACAACATAGTCACTCAAATGTCATATGAATGGTACCTTACCATTATAAAAACTTTAAAATATATTTATTCATTCCAAATACCACTATAATACAAAATTTTAATCCATTTCACTATTTAAGTCATCCAATATCCTATTTTTTGTATTCGAACCCTAAACTAGGGTTTTTTTACAAGCTATGTAGGCCCGAGAGGGATCAATTTAAGTTTTAAAGGATATTGGCCACTTTAAAAACTTTAAAATACTTTTATAATATTTTTAACACTTATATCCAACCTTTTCATTCCTAAACTTCTCATATAAAATGCCTAAATACCTAATATCAATACTTTTGCAACTTCTTTTCAACACAGTCTACCTTTGTATTCCCAAGGGAAGAGATTTGGCGGTATTAAGTTATAAAAAAAGTTATATAATTCTATGAGGATTTAAATATGTCTAAATCAACTCAATAGACCTTCATAAAACATTAAAATCCTATCTTGATATCTCATTTTTTCACTTAACTCCAATGTAATCTCTGTCTAGGTATGAAAATATAGTGACCTACAAGACTGGGCATGATTATTCTTTAAAAATGTAATTAATATGAATTTTAAACACTTGATTAAAATTAAAAATATTATAATAAGGCTTACCAATTCATCCAAACATCCCCTTAGTTCTATAGTCCCTAGCTTAATGGATAAAATACAAAATACTCGTTATAACTGGTAAACAAAGCATACAGCTTAGTAACTTAAATCTTGGTTATTTATTGATTATGAACACCCTTTTTATGCATGGAAAACAACTAATCATAAGTATCTACTTCCTGGCATCACCTTCCTTTGTACATTCACTTTCTTGATAGGGTTTCTAATCAAAATCTCCTCAGATTTCAAACTTATATAGAGCTCCTATTGCAGTCTTACAAAGGATGGTTCTTGAAAAATTTTCACATTACATAATTCTTAAAATAAAGGATTAAAATATATAAATATATCAATAAAAATCATAAATGAGATAAACAAATAAGTATAAAATCAATCATATATACCATCTTTTATTGATTTCTTACATTACCAACACTATCTTATGGGTAGAATACAGGGTCTTCATGATTTTCATTCCATTCCATATTTTACTTCATACTTCTACCTTTACAACCTTTGAAAATTGACTCCTACACCTCTAATAAATTATATCTATGAGACTAAATATCTAATCTATTCCAAAAACTTTTTTATACAACTTACACACATGAATACCTACCTTTTGGTAACTACTTCCCTTGATAACCACCCTAACATGGGTATTACATTTCAAAATCTTGTTTTATGACATCTCATGTAAGTAAATATTATTAATAAACATATCTATACTTATTTAGGACCCCTCACACACACTTTATAACATTAATTTCTTGACACACACCAAAATTAACCAATACAATTCAAATATTTGAAATGGGGTTTTGGTGGGAAACACTCCCAAGCCAAGGACACCCAACACTAAGCTACCTAAAACTTATATCACCTTATTGGGTCATTATAGGATGTATAATACCAACCTAAAATATAATGGACATAATATACATTAATTAAACATTAACTTGTTTGATGTCCCTGCATCATACTCTAGGGCAAGAAAGAAATGAAACTCTAATGATCTGTTGCATGCTTTTTTTGTGTCTTCCAATTTAGGTTCCTAAGATCATCTTTGTATTTTTATGCTCCTTCATGATTTATTTTCTCCTATTTTTTCTCATTCTTTCCTCTATCATAGACCATTCTCCTTTCATGCTTACTTGCACCAATGAACACTTTATGCGCACTCTTTCTTTGCTCTTTGACTCTGTCATATAGGTTGTATATGCCCCAAATCACTACTACTACAACTGTACTTTTAGATTCCTCTATTTTCATCCTCATGCTTGCAACCAATAGAAAATTAGTGCATTACCCACCTATTATCTCAATGATATTCAAGCCTCCATAACGCTACACATCTTCAACCTATTGTACTACTACCATCATTATTCTCTCTTCATGTTTTTTGTCCTCTTTCATGAGGCCTTCAACTGCTGAAACTACATTTTCTTCATTTTCCACTATTTCACCATTCAATTCCCTCTCTAAGGCTACTAGTTCTTCCTCTAACTATTCACTATTTTCATATACAAACTTTAAATCAAATTTCATACCTTCTTTACTCAATTGCATTTCATTTTCCAAGCCTTCAAACTAATCTTCTTCTCCTTTATCATTCCCACTATCTATATGGCTGCAAATATCCTCTTGTTCTTCACTCAAAATGATATTGTATTTTTTAAGGTAATACTCATCTTCATCTTCTTACATCCTCATACTGTACTTATTCACTTCACTCTTAAGTTACTTGCATAATAACCTTTTCTACTTCCTTTCCTCTCTCTCTTAACTTTCATCTTCCTTCTCTTTATCTGTAACTTTATTGGCTTCTTTATCATGACCCATCCACAACATGGGCTCTCAATTTATCTCATCTTCTCTATCATGATCAATAAATCATCTAATTGCTACCTCACTTCTTGTATTTGTTTCTCCATCTCTCTCTTCTTGGTGTCTTCTTACACCTTCATCTCCTTGTGGTAGCTCATCTCACTCTTGCCTTGTTTTCTATTTAATTTATCTTTATTCATCTTATCTAATATGTCTTTCAATCTCTTGGTCTTACTTAGACTTATACCTATTTTACAAGCCTCATCCACTTACCACCTCATGACCTCTCACTTGGGTCCCTCTTAATCTCTCATGACCTCACATTTGGGTCTATCTTCTCTCTCTTATCCTTTTCCTAGGACTATATTCTCTCTCTTTAAGGTCACTTTTTATCTCTCTTGAGCTTTCCAAAAACTCTCCCGCTTCTTAATCCTCACTGGATTCAAGGCTACCTACCACATTCTTATCTTGCACTCACAACTCAACACTTATTGCATGATCATATCAAAACTCAAAATGAAAACTCAATAAAACACGTACCTTGTTAATTGATGACTTTCTTGCTTCTCTTCCCAAAGAATCTTTCTTTCTGCTCTGATACTAAATGATGTAGAGAAACTATATCATTCTCTATTAACCTAATGCTAACACCTGAAATCACTACCTCATGCATTCAAAACCTCTCAATCTCTCATGTGTGTCAACTCTTCATTGAATCTAATCCCATTCTCCTCTATGAAGTTTTGAATAATTTTATTGAATACCTTTCTATATATTTATAACCTTCCATATACTTCAATCTCTCTCATAGCATCCATGCATCTCATTTTTTTCACCTTCTATCTCATTCACTTCACACTCACTAGTCTATGAGCTTATCTAGGCCAAAACACTTGGATTCTTGAACATGGTCTCATATAGTCAATATTGATCTTGGATTGTATTTATTATGTTTAACATACCTAGTTTCATCTTAGTTAAACCCCTCTCTACTAGTCACTGTCTCTTCACTTCTCAAACCTTCAATCCACCTTATCACATAATAGCCTTTTTTAGGCTATTTCAATCTATATGGTCACATACAATGGAGTCTTAAAAATATGATAACCTTTATATATACCCTCTCTCCTCAAGATATTATTCACAAAAAACTAATTCTTTTATTTGACCACTTTTCTAGGGACTTCCTCTATCAAGCTAGCCTTTATTAGGCCTATTTAGCCCTATCAATAACACAGTCACTCAAATGTCATATGTACAGTCTTGTACCATTATAAAAACTTGAAAATATATTTATCCATTCCAAATACCACTAGAATAATTTTTTTTAATACATTTCACTGATTAAGTCATCAAATATCCCATTTTTTGTATTTGAACCCTAAATTAGGGTTTTTTGTAGGCTATGTAGGTTCGACAGGGATCAATTTTAGTTTTAAATGATCTTGGACACTTTAAAAACTTAAAAATACCTGAATAATGTCTATCAAATTGATATCTAACCTTTTAATTCCTAAAATTATCTTATAAAATGCCTAAACACCTAAGATCAATACTTCTACAACTTCTTTTCAACATAGTCTGCTTGTGCATGCCTGAGGGAAGAGATTTGGTGGTATTAAGTTAAAAAACCAGTTATATAGCTTTATAAAAATATAAATATTTCAAATTAATAAAACTTTATAAAACATTAAAATCCTCTCTTGATATCTCATTTCATCACTTAACTATAATGTAAACTCGGTTTGGGTATGCAAATACCGTGACCTATAGGACTTGGCGTGCTTATTATTCAAACATATAAACAAGAAGAATTATAAACACTTAAGTAACATTAAAAATTTTACAATAATTATTACCAATTCATCCAAGCATCCACTTAGTTCTACAGTCCCTTACTTGATGAATAAAACACATAATACTTGTTATAACTGGTAAACAAAGCATACAAATTAGTAACTTGAGTCTTGGTTATTTATTTAATATGAACACCATTTTTATGTGTGGAAAATAAATACTCATAAGTCTCTAATTCCTTGGATCACCTTCCTTTGTACATTTAATTTTTTGATAGGGTTTCTTATCAAAATCTCCTTAGATTTCAAACTTATATAGAGTTCCTGTTGCAGTTTTATAAAGGATAGTTATCGACAACTTTTCAAATTATAGAATGCTTAAAATAAAGGATTAAAAGCTATAAATATATCAATAAAAACAATAAATGAGATCAAAACATAATTATAAAATCACTTATTTCATATATACTATCTTTTATTGATTTCTTACATTGTCTATACTGTCTTGTGGGTAGAATACAGGGTTTTCATTATTTTCACTCCATTCCATCTTTTCCTTCATAATTATACATTTAAAACCTTAAAAAAATAACTCCTATACCTATAATAAATTCTATATATGAGACTAACTATCTAATCTATTCCAAAAACTCATTCATATAACTTACACACATGAATAACTATCTTTTGGTAACTACTTCCCTTGATAACCACTCTAACATGGGTGTTAGTTTTCAAAATCTTGGTTTATGCCATATCATGTATGTAAATATTATTAATAAACCTATATAGACTCATTTATTACCCCTCACACACTCTTTCTAACATGACTTTCTTGACACACACCAAAATTCACCAATATAATTCAAATATTTGAAATGGGGTTTTGGCGAGAAACTCTTCCAAGCTAAGAACACGCAACACTAAGCTACCTAAAGACTTATATCACCTTTTTGGGTCCTTATAGGACCTATAATACCAACCTAAACCAAAATGGCCAAAAAACACATTGATTACATTAACTTGTTTGATGCCCCTGCATCATGAGACATAAGATAAAAAAACCTAAGTAAGCTTAAATGAAAGGGTGTGAAATAAACCAAAGAGTGGAACTAGTTGGGTAAATAATATTGATCAAAAAAACACCCAAACTAATTAAAACTTAGGGAAAAAAAATTAATATATAAAATTTGGGTCTTGTTAACAAGGCCTGATGAGGTACCCATGTATAAATTAATCCCCTAAAAATAGAAGAGAATGAGAAAACCCCTAGGAAAAAACTTCCCCCCATGAGAGGATTATAAGATAAGGTTAGGTGACCTCCCTTAAATTAGTGTCCCACACGCCTAAGTTATTTCAAAAGTTCTTGTACATATTATTAGTAAAGTGTTTGGCTAATATATCTACAACTTACTCTATTATAGGATAATACTAAAGACCAATGACCTCATCATAAATGAGCTCCCTAATATAGTGCATGTGAATCTCAATGTATTTGGTATGATAATGGTTAAATAGGTTCTTCAAGATAAATATGGAACTTTAGTTGTCACAAAATATAATATATGGCCAAAGACAGGTGATGCCAAACTCAGTTAGAATATTCTGAAGCCAAATAGCCTCATTAGTGCCATTGACAACCCCCTAATACTAAACCTTAGTTGAAGAGAGATCAATAAGATGTTGCTTATTTATCTACCAAATAATGATACCTGAAAAAATATGAAATATATAATCAGATATTGAATTATGATCCTCATTATCACCATCCCAATCAAAATATGTATATCTAACCAAGTCTAGACTAGTCCCTACTACATAGTAAATCCCATATCAAGGAGTACATTGGATGTAATAAATGATGAATTTGGATAATTTATAATGAATATCATGTGGTTATTAAATAAATAATGATACCATGATAACTAAAAAGTAAATGCCAGGGCAAATTTTCATCAAATAGATTAGACTTTCAATAAACTGATGATACAAGGTGGCATCAACTAGTGGACTGAAAAACTTCACCTCAAGATTGAACCCTGATAAAAAATAGAGTTGGTGTAGACTTAAAATCAACCACGTGGAATAAATATAATATATAAAGATCATACTTATGCTAAGAAAGAGTGATCCTAAAATAATATTGTTAATCTTGATCCTAAAAAAGTAGTGCAAAAGGCTCAAGTCAATCATAACAAACTAGTCATGCAAAGTAGATTTGACTCAACCATTAATGGATGAGGAGCTCCCTCTAAAAATCAAGTCATAAACATAGAGGAACAAAATAAAATAATATTCATCTTAGTGTATTATGTAGACATTTAAATCTAAGTGGCATCTTAAAAATATAAGTGAGAGAAGAAAGGATTCCATCTTGGCATATTAAGCCTGGGGGTCTTTTTAAGTCCATAGATAGACTTCCTCAATATGAACATGAAATAATAATCCTATATAAACCCATATGGATATTCCATATAAATATACTCCTAAAGTTATTCATGAATACATTAAATATTCACATCCATCTGATGTACAACTAAACCATTAGCTACAATAATATCAAGATTCAAGTGAATGGAAGTCATATTAGAAATAGGGCAAAGGTCTTAGTATAGTCAACACCATGAAATAATGATAACTCTTTAGCTACTAGCTATGATTTGAATTTTTAAAAAATATCATCCACTACATATTTGATTTGGTATATCCACTTACATCAAATCATTTTCCTTCTCTTAGGAAGTGGGATAAGGTCCCAAGTCTGGTTTCTCATCAACAAACTGTACTCTTACTCCATTATTGAATCCTACTCAACAATATATTATTATTTATAAAAACATTTTGGATCTAAAGAAAGTGAAATGTATGTATGTGGAATGAATCAATGTGATGACTGATTCCTTTGAGTGCTTGAAGGATTCTCGATAAAGGTTCTTGATGACTATAGAGTCTATTGAACCCATCAAGGTGATGAAGAAGATGGAGAGGAAGTAGTAGAGTTTTCAACTATTGAATATAACCCTTATTGAGGTGGAAGTGAAGAAGAGTATTCTAAATCATTGGCATCGAAGTGAATTATGGAGGGAGGATGGGAAGTATGAGAGGCCAAGGAGGAAATGTTTCCTCGAACTAAACACTCCTCTCAATGAAAAGTTGATCCATCTCTATATCTAAGAGTCAATACCCCTTGACACCATCAAGTTATCTAACAAAGATGTAATTCCAACTTTGAGGTTCTACAACCTTGCATTTCTCTAAAGAAATGCACGTATAGGGAAGCCAACAATTTAAAAATACCACACAACTGGTTTATGGCCCAAGCTTCAAAATGAATCATTTATTTCAAGGACTTATGGGGAAGTTAGTTTTGAATGTGAGTGACATATTTAATGGATTAAACCCAAAATTTTGGAACAAGAGAATGACCATGAACCATGCAAGCAACCATCTCCTTTAGGTTCTTGTTCTTCTATTCAACAACATTATTCTACTATGGGGTGTATACAACTTAATGTTGAATTTTAATCCCTTCAAAAGTGTAGACTTTCTCAAGGCATTGGTTCACATATTCCTATGTAGATATTATTGACGTATTTTTTAGATTGATTCTTAGTATGATCCTTGAAGTCTTGAAATCAATCAAACACTTCTCTTTTTTGGTGAAGTAAGTAGACCCAAGTATATCAAAAATAATAATCAATGAAGGTGAGGACATAATAGGTGTTGATAAAATATAAGGTAGGAAATGGACCTATGAGATCACTATAAACCAAGATATAAGATATCCCTTTGTCGAATTTCTCCTCTAGATGATTTCCTATAGTACAACCTAAACATACAACATTGCAAAATGGATACGAGGAAGTACAATAATAAAATCATGTGATATGAACTACTAAATATAAAAATAGTTGAGATGGCCAAGATGTTCATGACATAGTTTACTTATAGAGTCTAAATGAGTTAGTAAAGTGGTAGAAGAGGAATGAGGCATAAATTTGAAGAATGAATATATTCTAGACTCACAATCAACATATCCTACCAAAACTAATGCATTATGCTCAAGATATTGAATCTCTGCTCAATCAAGAGAAAACTCAAATTTATTACCATTTCCAAGATGAGTGATTTGGTAGATGGAAATAAGGTTGGCACATAAGTCAGGAACACAAAGAACATTATCAAATGAGCCATCATGTATGTGAACTAAAACTTTACCAACAACATCCTTTAGTGCATCATCACTTATAAAAATATGAGGCAACAAATAAGATTCTAAAGAATAAAATTGTTATGATCAGAACACATATGATGTGTAACCCCTGAGTCAAGTATACACTACTATGAATATTTTCTCATTGCTACTAGTGCTTGGCCATTCCATTTCTATGATTTGGAATAAGTGGAAGGAGATGATTCCTTTATGTAGGAGGATTATAAATTGATGTGATTTTTCTTAATAAGATGGGCCAACTCATTAATATGCATACCATGATAAATATGCTCATCATGACCAAATTTATTTTAATAAAAACAAGTTGGTATCTCCTTATTCTATGAATCCCTTTACTTGAAAGATGATTTAGTATCTATTGATGAAGGAATATATGATTATGCATTATCATATTGTGTCTTCTACATTGGTTTATTTTGTTTCTTATTAGACCCTTTATCATGTTATGGGTAACCCACCACAAAATCTAGTGATTTATGTGGATTGAAAATTCTCATTGTAATTAACTTTGCCTATTCAAGCATCAACATCTTTGATACTGACTCAAATAAAGGAATATTATAGGCCTTTCTCACAGTCAATCAATGAGTCTAAAAAATAGAAATAAATGTTATATATTGATAAGAAAGCTTTCCTTACACATTGAAGACCAATTATACATGCTTCTTCTCCATAACACATTCTTTGAGTTATGATTGGAGTTTATTGATTTTAGTGCCATAGTCTTGGATAGTGTTAAAATTGTTTGGATCTGGATTAGTGAGATCATTTTCAATTTGATACCACCTTATCTCATTAATTTGATAATATAATTGTTGAAGTTTGTCCCAAGCCTCCTCAGGTATTTTACACTAAAAAATATGGAAAAGAATATCAAGAGAAACAAATGTACACAAATATCCAAGAGTTTTAGTATTTTTAATGAGCCATGCCAATTTTTCCTTAGCATCAATTAGTTTTGAAATTAATTCCTCTATGTAGTAATAATATCCTTTACTCATTAGAGCATTCCATGTATGTGATTTATAAGTTTTATATTTATATGGAGTTACGAGAGGAAATTTAGTATTACTCATGGAAAATATGTGAGAGCATAAGAGACAACTCAGATAAAATGAGTATAGTCACACAACACAACCCCCAAAAATTACTCAATGGGAGAACCCCCCTAAAGCAAATATGATTTGGCACTTTATATTTTAGTGCAATCATAATTTTGACTTAAAAAAACAACAAAGGGATTATGATCTCAATGTTTTAAAATTGCCAAAATGAGGCTATAATGCAAAAAAAATAATTATTAATTACGAGTACAAAGCAATAACACCACTGTGAAGTACATGAAAAATTATGCACTTTTTTTAAAAAATCACATTAAAAAGAGCTTGTATGAGCCCAAACAAAGTTCCAGATGGTCCAAAATTGAGAATGCCTTTGCAATACTTGTGAAAAATTGAAATTTTTGGAAGATCCATGCATCAAGAGCAAAAACCATCTTAACCACCCACATAGAGTGTGGAAAAAAACAAAATAAAAAAAATTCTTGGAAAATGGAGGTCAATAGCCCAAGATAACTGTCTTTGAAGTTAAAATTCAAATTTAAAAACTACAATAGATAGGGGGTATTAGTGGTCAAAGGTTTTCTGACAACTTTAACAGGCCTATCATCATGTTTAGAGGATCCACCATATGTAACAATTTCCATGTGGATTTAGAGAACCCTCAAAGTGTGGAGAGGAATATTTAACCAATTTTTTTTGTCTATTTGTGACAAAAAATATTAATAAAAAAATTGATTCATATATATATATATATATGTATATATATGACATAAAAAAATATTAAAAAATATTTTTTTCATGATAACAAGAGGCTGAATGGTTTGGTGGTGGAGGCTGATACTCACACCATGGCCTCGGCCTTGGTGGGGGGTACATCCCACCCAAGGGCATATAACTTAGATATGTAATTCATATAACTTAGAGGGTACTATTAAGTCACATAGCTAGCCAAAATTACATGTAACTAGTCATTTTTGGGAAGAGCATGGTGTTATGAAAATAAATTAGATATGTAATTAAAAAAATATTATATAATAGAAGAGAGAGGGTTGTGATTCCCATTGATAGTGAACATGGAACAACATAAGTGGAGATTATGGATATTGCTCAAGGAAAAAAGTACCTACCACCGGAACCAAAAATGTCCCATCACATTTTTAGATTATTGGTTTCCAAATGATAGGCAAGATAATATATCTGGAATGATAATGAGATTTAGAATTCATGATTCAATTTAAATGAGCAACCAATTAAAAATATATAGGCCAAGAAATGACTTATCACTTCATATTCAAGATGTCTATTCAGCTACCTATGAGACTCTTGATTTAACCACTACAAGACAAAAATAAATTAACAACCACTCCTAGGAATTGGTAAATAATATATATGATAATATTACATCCCCCTTGATCCACAGGGGTTGTTGTGAGCCCAATAATTCCTTTGCACTTTTCAATTTTTTCTCATCTAAGTGATTTTATCAAGATGTTTGTTAGTTGCTCTACTATAGGGAAATGTTGGAACTTAACACTACCATATTTCACATAGTGCTAAATCAAATGAACTTTGGTATTGATATGATTAATTTGGTCATGAAATATTGGATTATTTACCATTAGGATTGTATAAGTGTTATCAACCATGAGAGGTGTTGATGCAATGTGTTATTCCTACAAATCTAAAATAATGCTTCTGAGCCACAAGATCTCTCTAGTTGCCTCTAAAGTGGCCATATATTATGATTATGCTAAATAAATTTACAATACTAATTGCTTCTTATATTTCCAACTAGCAACTATTATTCCCAAATTCATCAGAAACCTGAGGTGGACTTTACATCTTCATGATCACCATCATAGTCAGAATCTAAATACCCAACTAGTTTGAAGTATCCTTCCATGGAATATTTGGGCCCAAACTTTTGTATTCCTTGAGATATTTGAGGACCTTTTTTATTTCTACCCAATGACTATCCATTTGTTTTTTCATAAAATCTTGAGAAGACACCAACTATAAATGATATATTTGGTTGAGTTTTGGTCACATAAATCAGACTTCCAATGAGTTATTTATATTTAGTGGCATAAACCAAATCTCTTGAATCTTTAGATGTAAACTTGAGTTTTTATTCCATGAGCATACTGAGAGTCTTCCAATCATCCATTCCAAACTTTCTCAAAATGTCACCAAAGTAATTTTGATAAGTGATGAAGAAATACTTTGATTTTTGAATTAATTCAATACCCGAATAGTAATGAAGATAACCCAAATCAATCATATCAATGCTTTTCATAAAATTTGATTTGAATTTTGAAATATACCCTTCATTATTCCCTATGATGACCAAGTCATCAACATATATCACCATAAATATAGTTATTTTGTTAGCTATTTTGATGAAAAGAGTTACATCTTCAAACTCAAAATATTTGAATTTCATGTTCATGAGGTGATCAGATATTTTGTCATACCATGATCGAGGGGGTCGTTTTAAACCATACACTAATTTTTTCAATTTTCACACCTTGTGCTTGTTTATTTACTACAAAACCTTTAGGTTGTGTCATTACATAGTTTCCTTAAGGTCATCATTTAGGAATGTAGTTTTGATGTCCATTTAGTGAACTTTTCATCCATTATGAGTTGTTAGAGCCAACATGGTTTGAATGGTAGTTCATTTTAATATAGATACAAAGGTTTCATTGTAGTCAATTCCTTATTTTTAAGCATATCACTTTATGATAATCCTTTCTTTGTGATTGTCAAGTGAACCATTATCCTTGTATTTATTGTGGTAGACCCACTTGTAGCCAATAGGTTTATAGCCATATAAAGGATCAACCAATTTCCAAGTCCCATTTTTTACTAATGCATTGTGCTCATCTTTCATTTATTGTCTCTAAGATTAAATTTTCTCAACTTATTTGAAATATGTTAGTTTGAATCAAACACAACATTGAGTTATTCTTCTAGAGAATCATTCAAGGTGATATTTTCAGATTTATCTTGAATTTATTCAAGGGAATTATTTCATTGTGATGTAGTTGCATGTGCACTTCTTATGCCTATTTTCCCAGCTTCATCAAGTTTCACATCTTTCAATGTTTGAGTGGCCCACTTAAGAATCTATTTTTGTGTTTTAGGTTCTTAAATAGAATTTATTCCTTGGAGGATTCAAGATATCCCAAATGGATGCATTTTTAACTCCTATGGTTCAACTTATTGTTTTTTTCCTTTGGAATCAATTCATAACAAGTGGATCTGAAAATATAAATATGTCATACTTAAGGAAGATGACCACACCACATCTCATATAGATTGTTTGATTCAAGATTTGTTGATGGTGATCTATTTTGGAGGTATATTATTATTTTAGTTGCTTCAATCCAAAAGTGCATATTTACCCCTTTGTAGTACAACATAACATGAACCATATTCATCATAATTTTGTTCATCCTTTCTACAACTCCATTTTGTTGTAGAGTGTAAGGAAATATGAGATGGTGTTTGATGCCATTTTTCTTAAGGTAGGATTCAAACTTATTTTAAGTGTATTCACCACCATTTTATATATATAGTGTCTCAATGTAGGTTTGAGGCTCATTTTCAATCATGGTTCAATTTTTTTTGAAAGTATCAATGGATTCTATTTTTTTCTTCCAAAAGTATATCAAAGTCATCCTACTATAGTGATTAATGAATAACATAAAGTAATTTTGACCAGTAGTGGATAGGATTGGAAGGGAACATAAGTCTAAGTGAACCTATTGCAAATTTTTATCAGCTTTCCATTATGACTTTGGGAATGGTTCTATTGCATGTTTAGCCAAGATGAAGGCTTCACGCTTTTCATATGATTTTATGGGTAATGTAGGCATGCCAAAAATACCATTATTTCACAATACATGAATGTTGTTATAGTGAGTGTGCTAAAATATTTCATGCCATAACATGTTTGGAGACATTTAATCTTTCACAAGATGAACATGATTCCTTGAATTTTATGGCTCACCCCTAGTTTAAGTGGTTTCCATTCTTAATATCCATTCAAGATGACTAAATTATCACTTTTTATATTGATAATGACATCATAATTATCAAAAATAATGGAATGGAATTATTTCCTTATGAACTAGGTAAAAAATCTCATTTCAATTGAGGAATGTAGAAAACATTTTAGAGTTTGAAATTTGGAAGCCTTGGACACTTGAGCCATATTATACCTCTTACTTGTGGTTGTAGACTTGATATATTTGTGAGGTGTACCACACCACAACTTTATTCACTTAAATATTCAAAAAAATATTTTTTAGAAATTCATATATAGAGTGGTACTTGTATTAATAACCCAAGCATGAAACCATGAAGAACTGACTGAGACACTGTTTGCTTCATCATCTATACTATAAAACACACATTCATTGGTGAATTGATTAGAGTTTGAATCTTTTGTTTTATTTAATATTTCCTCTTTATTCTTATGATATTCTTAAATTTTCTTCCCTAAAGTTATACATTTTTTATTCTCATGCTTTCCTTTTCTATCACACCATTTGTATTAGAAGTTTTGTTTATCATTCTATTTTGACCACCTTGATTTTCATTTTTACTACCTTTTACCTTATAATTCTTCTTGTATTTATTATCTCATTCATTTTTAAAAAGGTGTGGCCTTATTGGATCTTTTGGAAGAATTTGATTTGACATAGTGCATACTTTCTCTTGTTGTGGACTCAATTTTTATTCCAAAGGCCTTTTTTCTTTCTGCCATTTTTTCAACCAATTGATCAAATGTAAGTCTTCACTTGATTACTTGATTTTAAAGAATCAAAGTAGGTTTAATAGTTGGGAAGAAGATACTTTATGAAATTGGTCATTTATATCTCAATTTTGAAACTTGTTACTTCTAAATCATGTTTGATGGCATGTATATTTGAATCCAATCTCATCACATCACTATCTTTCAACTTAAGGTTGAACAACTTCAACTGCAATTGAATGAATTATAACTCTAAATAGAATCATATAACCCTTTAGGTTATGAAATTATTCCCATAGAGTATTTCACCCATGTATATGATGAAAAACATCTCTGTCAACTAAGGCCCTCATCAAGGCCAATGCTTTCTGGTTGTTTGATTATCCTTTGCATTCCCTATTAGATCAACTGGCTATTTCTCCCCATTATAAATATCAAACCATACATCATTGAAGATAATTATTTTATCCACTTGACAAGACCATTCTAACCAAATGTCTTTGTTGGTCAATGTTTAACCACTAATAAATTTGATTGAATGCATGGTTTTGAGTTTTGAGTTTGGAATTTTGAGGTTTTGTTAACCCCAATTGGTTCTTTATCACTCCAATATAGTACCCTTTTCTATAGACCACTAGACCAATATACCAAACCTATCTATATATTGACCATTTATATATACCCATCGATATGTAGAAGAATCTAGCCCTTTCTATATACTCGATAATATATGAAATATGCTTTAAGGTATGTGAGAGTAGAGTGGTACATGGTACCTAGGTGGCACACAAAAAGGATTCACCCTGTCATTAACATCAACATAAAATAAAAATTATACATCAATATACTTAGTTTTTATTATTTTTTGGATTTATATTATTTGATAGAAGTGCATGGGTAAAAGAGTAGCTCTCCTTATTTGTCCTTTAATTACATAATTTGGTTGTTTTTACCAAAATTTGCATAGAATAGCTTGCTCAAGATAATTTCCATGAAAAATTGATTCAAATTTAAATGCTTTTCAAATTTTGAAAAAAAAACATTTAAATGAAAATGAGGTTTTCATTTTAAACAAAAAATATAAAAAAACTTGTGTAGCTCTCTCCAATTATTGATTGAATTTCCAATATTGGAAATGAGAAAGAAAATAGAACACATCAAAATATGACCTCTTACAAGGTGTAAAATTTTCTAAAGACTTCAAAATAAAATTAAAATGATAAAATAGAGTGAAACCTCCTTCTCAAATACAATTGTCACATGCCTTGAGGTAGCTCACACATAGTAACATAGGAAAATACAACTTCCACATGGCTAAGGATGAATTTTACGTAGGCCAAACATCCAAGTGTAATAAAAAGGAATGTTATAGTTTCAAGCAAGATGATAAATAGGTTAGGGTTTGATTATCAATAAATACACCACTCTAAAATACATATTTATGATGCTACATATCCAAAATACCATCTAATCAAGTCTCAACATAGTTAGAGATTAGTAAGTTTAAATTTTACATTAAGTTGGTACTCCATGTTAGATAATACTCAACCAAATAGAGATAATATGTAGTAGTACATGTATGAGACAATCTTACTTCCATGTAGCCTGAAAACATCTTGAAATTCCTTCCAAAAAACTTGTATATAGTCAATCTATAAATAAAAATGCTGTACCAAGTGCCATAATTTAAATATACCCATAATTGAAATGCCTTTTACAATAAAATATCTATGATGAAATGTAGATCAAGAATAATGTGAACTTTTACAAAAGCCTATAAGTTTTCAAATATAATCCAAATGCCCATGCAGACTAATTCACTATCCATGCAGTCATACACAAGCTTATTACAAGATAACTTTTTATTGTAGGTTGTATGACTAAATTTGAGGAGAAATAATTAAAAACAAATGATAATATTAATTTGATCTTTGATACCAATGATAGGCTAGTTAATATATTTAGAATGATAATGAAATTTAGATTCCATGATTCAATTTGAATGAACTTCCAATTACAAATATATAGGCCAAGAAATGTCTTATCACTTCATATTCAAGATATCTATTCAACTACCTACAAGACTCTAGAGTTAACCACTTCAAGATAAAATCAAATTATAAACTACTCATAAGAATTAGGAACTAATATATATAATAATATTACATAAAATATACAAAGATTTTAGATAATGAGAAGTGTTTTGGCCACTCCTATAAGGTTCCTTTTGATTTTCATCACATAATTATGTTAAATGGTAAGGGGGAATAACCTAATCAAATATGGAATAAGCTATTCTAAAATAAGGCCCCTAAATGGATTCATATTTATAATATTTTTATAAATATGTTGATATGATAATATGCTAAATATAGATAATGCAGTCAATACTCTATGTTAGATAATACTCAATAAAATAGAGATAATATGTATGATTCACTACCAATATAGTCATACATAAGCTTATTTCAAGAGAAATTTTTATTCTAGGCTATACGACTGAATTTGAGGAGAAAGAATTAAAAAACAAATGATAAAAATATGATGGGATGGATGATATATTTATAATGACAATGAAATTTAGATTCCACAATTCAATTTGAATGAGTAAAAAATTACAAATATATGGGCTAAGAAATGTCTTATCACTTCATATTCAAGATGTCTATTCAACTACCTATGAGACTTTGGATTTAACCACTACAAGACAAAAGAAAATTAACAACTACTCTTAGGAATTAAGAAAAAATATTACACAAAATATACAAAGCTTTCAGATGATGAAAAAAAAATTGGCCTCTCTTATAGGGTTCCTTTTGATTTTCATCACATAAATGTGTTTATTGGTAAGGGGGGAATAACCTAATCAAATATGGAATAATTTATTCTAAAATAAGGCCCTTAAATGAATTTAGATTTATAATATTTTAATAAATATGTTGATATGAGAATATGATAAATATAGACAAGTATAATTCCAAACAATGTTATTAAAGTTTTAAAATGAATGAGAAATAATAATTAGGTTGTTTAATGATGCATATGTATATCTAAGATGTACATGTGTAGAAGAAGATAGACTGATGTTCTGCCTTGATTCGTTAGATTCTAAAAATTAGCTCTCGATCAACCTGAAGACTACCATCAATATATAGACAATACCATTAGTGATTCTATCCTAGTTTTAATGCTTCCATTTGGCTTAAGATACATACTCTTTTATAGAATAGCCACCTATACTTGTTAGGATTCACTATTGCCTTATAAGTTATTAATTTGGATCACACACATATGCTATCAAAATTAATCTTTTACTCAAAACCTTAAGTCCTCCAGCTTGGCATGTCACCTTGAAAAATAGGGATTAGTGGGCTCAAGTGAATGTGAGCTGACCTAAAAGATTCCTTTATCAATGATTGTTAATTACATAACATATAGTTCAAATAGGGCCTCAGATAGATTATGTGGGCTTGTGTGTGAACAATTGTGAAATATGATATATGTGAGTGCATGTAGTGATCTATCTTGTAACTTTACAAATAATTCTCATGGGATGTTATTTTAATTATTTAGAACTATACGAAGACTACTCTTATGACTAATTTTGAAATAGGGAAGAATAGGAAAATATAGCTCAATTATGAAAATGATTTTCAGTAGTGTAGTGTGAGATTGCTTGATGATTAATAGATGTTCTTAATGAATGGTATTTTAATTTTATTTATACCACACCTTTTTAAATGATCTCATAGGAGGGTTAAAGGAATACCATAGGCCTACCCATATATGTTGAAAGATTTTAAAATTTGATCATTTGGAAGGTAGGGACACTAGAATCAGATTTGAGACACTAGTGTTGCTACTAGTGTGCTAATCTAGATGGTAGTGTCCTATCAAATAGAAATTTGTTGAGGATATATAACTATCAGAATAGGATATAAATAAGGTTTTAGACAAACTATGATCTATAGGTGATTTGGGTCATTATAAAATTAGGGCCAGACTATGGGATAATTAGTTGGGATAGTGTAATTAGTGTATTTAATCTAAAAATTAAATAATTAAAATGCTTGAAAGTAAAGAAAACAAAGAAAGAATACACCTATTGGTCAATGCAACCATGTTTACCCTTGGTAATTTTATTTGGTGATGATGCTTCCTTGTTGAAGCATTGGAGAGAGAGGTTCATGGTTGAACCTTAGAGATGTGAAGAGGGAATTGAAGGGTGATCATGCCCCTTATCTAGTGTAAGGGTGAGTTGTACCAAGGCCATTGAAAGCATTGAATATCAATCATACAAATCAATTTTAAACATAATCTATCCAATATATCTAAGGTCAAGTGGTGTAACCATATGGAATTGAAAAGGGGAGTAGTTTTAAGTCAATCAAGGTCACTAAATCTCAACCACACTACTGAAGGGCACCAACTAATATAGATAGATAAAGGCAAAATTAGTGTGTCTTCAAAAGGTCAGTGCATCAATGTGTGGTAAGAAAGGAATGAACTCTATTCAAACCCTCTCATAAAATCTATTATAAGTGATGTATAATCTAAATATGTAAATGTGATTTGGTGCATTTACATGGCATATTCACCTTTAATGTGTCTTAATATGAAATATATATAAAACTTTAACCCTACTATATAAAATGTGTATAATATATGTCTAAAATCTAAAAAATAATGTCTTAAATCTATGAAAATTTTGTTACAAATGCAAAAGATTATGTTCCAAGTGTATATTTGAATCATGTAAACTATATTAAATTCTAAAAAATTTGTCATTGTGTGTGTGTGTGTGTGTGTGTGTGTGTGTGTGTGTGTGTGTGTGAATTCATGTCTCTATGACATTCCCCTATTGATATTCACTCCATTTGAGGTAAAGGGAATGTAATTTAGTATTCACATTATCTCAAAAAGATAAGATAATGCCATATTTAGATCAATCATGTAGTAAAGAAGCATATAGTGGTATCATGTGTAAGTAGATGTATCAATGAAGCTCACAATATCTAATCACAAGAATCCCTAAGATGTATAATATATATTATGATAGCATATATAAGTGGTCATCACAATATAAACAAAAAATTAAGTACACAAAAAAGATAACTCAATGTCACACAAAATGAGTCTAAGGAGACTATAAATAACAGACATTTTCAAATGCTACACACTCAAGGGGAGGTCATGTTCAAATATGTTCACATCGGAAAAACAACACTCAGTGTACTCTAGCCAATAAATAAAGAAGATGTTTAAATGTTCCATAGTCAAAACAAGGCAGTAAACAAGAAGTGCATGTAAGTAAGCTATGTAAGAAGATGAATAAATAAAATATAAGCAAATAGCATAAGCATCTCATACTAGTTTTTACATACATGTGTTATAAAAATGCACTACAACATAGCATATGTAGAAAACTATTTAAAATTTGAACATGAGTATAAAATGTGTAAGAATTAGTATATAAGATCAACATGATAATGTAAAGTGATAATAAAACAATGTCACTTATATCAATCATTATCAATGAAGTATATGTCCCAAACATAGTGTCATGTGGGTGGATTAAAGATCCAACATCTATATGCTAATGTATCATGTATTCAAAGTGTGCTTATATCACATTTGAGTATACATGAAACATACATGTGTGTATAAAGGAAATGATATTATATCTACTAATATAAAGTAAACAACATCTAATCAAAAGCTAGTGAATATTGAACATTGGTATGTTGAATATTTTTATAGTTTTTATCTGTTTGAATGTTTTTTTAATTTTCTTGATTATTTGGTTATTTTAGAATTTAGGTGTAATATTTACACAAATGAATAATGTTTATTTGGATTTTGAGGTGATTTCCTTCAAGTGTATCCAAATGGTACATGTCTTTTCCCAAATTTTCTATAACTATGAATGAGTCTAACCAATTTGGTTTGAATTTCCCTTTCTGATATTTTTATACATTGGTATTCTTTTGATTTTATTTTAATACTAGATCACTAAAATCAAACTAATATGGCCAAACATTTTCTATTCGTTTAACATGATCTTGATAGACCCATAGATGCTCAATAGGTTGTGTGCCTTTTACACCTAACTATTCCAACTAATGTAATCACTTATCTCAATACTCATTATCTTGACTAATATCCTTGACAGAAACACACAAATATGGGATTTAAAACTCAATTGGCATAACTACCTCTATATCATAAACCAAATCATTAGGTGTGTGGACACTTGTGTAGTGTACCCATAAAGCATAAACCATCTACTGATGCCAATCTATATTGTACCTTTCAACTATTTTTCCAAGTATTTTGACAATAGTATTGTTTGTCTCTTTTGTTTGACCATTACCCTACAGGTAGTAAGGTGTAGAGAACCTGTGCTCAATTTTTATTTATTGAAAAAATGATTCACTATTTTTTTCTTAAATGATGACCCATTATCTATAATAATATATGAAAGTAAAACAAAATGGGAAACAATATTAGTCATCAAAAACATGCATATGTCATCTCTAGTGGTAAATTCAAGTGGAATTTCTTATACACATTTGGTGAAGTATTCTTTATCTATGATTTTGAATTTGTGGCCTCCTACTCATACCAAATTTATTTTTCCTATCAAATCAATTCCCCAAATGGAAAATGGTCATGGTGAAGTAATGGGATGTAATTCATGATATCAAACATGTTTATATTATTATATTTAAGACATTGCACACATAATTTAGCATGCTCAGTACATTCTGGTTCCATTATGGGCCAATAATAATATTGTCTTAGAACATTATGGGACATTAATTTTCCACTGAAGTGTCCCCCACACTCACTATCATGCATCTCTATAAGTGTGGTTTTTGCCTCATATTTTCAAAGACATCAGGGTAATTATCCATTAAATCCTATTTTGAACAAGGCATCCCCAATAATGACACATTGGATCACCTCCCTCTATAGTTTTCACTTTTCATTTTGAATAAAATCATTGGGTATAAAACTTTAGTATAGAAAATTGTAAATATCATTATACCATTCTATTTTTGTTACACTGCATGAAACTGATATAATTTCTAAAACACCAAATTTGCCTAGTATAATTAAAGGCTATCATAACTTTTTATGTAATCATAATTGATATTAAGAGGTATTGATGATGTCATACTAGCCATTGCATCAACATAATGATTATTTTTACATGAGATAATTTTGATAGAAAATGTGTCAAATGTTTTTTTCAATATGTCTACCATTTATTTATATGGAAGTAAATTATATTATTTGGTTTGTTAAAGATTTTTAACTTGGTTAACAACCAACTGAGATTCACCATAAACTTGAATATTCTTGACATGGAGTTTATGTGTGACATACAACCTGATGATCAAAGATTCATATTTTTCTCTATTATTGGTGCAAAGAAAGTCTAGTTAATATGAAAATGGCATGTATTACCCTTATTAGGTACAAAATATGACACATATACTTGCACTTGTCATACATCTAAATCTATTGAATAACATAGTCCATGTGCTACTGGCTATATGATTCGACATTAACTCATCATGGAAAGCCTTGTTTATTGGAAAAGGGGTTGGTAATGGAGCCATGACTAGATAATCAACTAAATCTTGCACTTTTTCTAATTTATGTGATATGAACTTCAAATTAAACTCTATGAGTAATATTACCCATTAATCTATCTATCCTAATAGATGGGTTTTATTCATGAGAAACTTTAAGGGTCTTCCTTGACTATAACATGGATCTCATTATTAATCATATAGTGACATAACTTTTAGGTAGAAAAAAATAATAAAAAACATAGTTTTCCCATTGCAATATAATTATATTTATAACCAATCAATTGATGAATGATGTATAAAATTGCTTGTTCCTAGTGATTATCATCATTTTATACTATTATGGCCCTTAAGGCCTCATGGGTTGCTAAAATATAAAGCAGTAATAGTCTATTTGGTATGGGAGGCATGATCACTAGTGAGTTTTATTAATATTCTTTGATTATATTAAAAATATTCTAACAAACTTCATCCCACAAAAACTTGGTATCCTTTTTTAGTAGAGGTGTGTAATATATGATCTTGTCAGCCAATTGAGTGATGAAATGTATAATTGCATGTATTATACCTCATAAAAATCATAACTACTTTATGTTTTATTGGTGGTGGCATTTCAATGATAGATTTTATATTTTTGGGTTCAACCTCAATACCACATTGAGAAATAGTATAACCCAAATCTTTTTTAGAAGACACCTTAAAAACACACTTTTTTAGATTTATCCACATTAAACATTCTTGAATGTTCAAATATTTATCTTAGATATGTAGCATGATCTTATTGGTGTTTAGATATTGCTAATAAATCATCAACATAGTTTTCAACAATATTATGAATGAAAACATCGAAAATGTGTGTCATTTCCCTTTGATATGTAGCCCCTACATTTTTTAGTCTAGAAGGCATGAAAATATAACAAAATATTACCCATGGTATGGTGAATGTTGTCTTTTCTTGATGTGTTAGGTTAATTTTGATTTGATTATAGTTGAAAAAGCTAGTTATTAATGAAAATGCCTCATACCCAACCATATAATTGAAGATCATGTCAATGTTAGGTAATGGGAAATAATATTTAGGAAAAGCATTATTTATATCATGATAACATGTGCAACATCAAATGTTATCATTAGGTTTTATGACAAGAACTATATATAAAACCCAATCAAAATGTGCAATTTTTTGAATAAATCCTACATCTAAGATTCTTTGAATTTTATTTTTCATAAGTAGGGATACCTTGGGATGCATCTTATGAATCTTTTTCTTGACTATCTTTGCATCTAGATATATTAGTATATTGTGCATTTCCACAAATGGATAAATTCCAAGCATGTTATAATAAGTCCAAGCAAATAATTTTTGATAATCATGTAGAACCCGCCAATAAGTTTGCCTTCATCTTCCTGCATCATTGTAGCTAATAATATTAGTGTAGACACCAAAATTGTGTATACTCCTTGGTCGACTCCCCCTTGGTCCCCTTGGTCTGCTTCTAAACATTTATAACCCATAAACTTATTAATTTAAAAATAAATTACCTATTTTAAATTAATAACACCACCCTTGACACCTCACCCATAACACCTCACCTCGGATTCCTTGCCCTTGGATACCTCATTTATCACACCACGACTAATCTAAGACCTATTTCAACTCCCCCCACTAATTCTCGCACCCATTAAACCCACCTTCAGACTGTTTATCAATGACAATTGACCCTGGTAGATGGAAGAACGGGAAAAAGGCTAATTTTAGCCTTTTTACCCATTCTCTAGCCACCGATGTTGGTCAATAGTTGACCGACACCGACAGTATTGCCGACATCAGTTGATTAAAGCAGACTCAAATGCAAATTCTCTTGCTTTGAATCCAACTTCTCTTGCTCCTCGACTCTTGGCACATCAAAGGCAGGCTTTAGGACGAGACACCAACATTCGGTCATCACTCTCCAGGCTACAGGCACTCTGCAAAATTCACCCCACACCAGATTGAAGGTTGTATGAGATTTCCTACATCAGCCGCATCAAGGACAAGCATCCTACACCTCTGGTTCTTCAGCAAGCAAGAGCTAAGTATTCTTCTTCTATTTCATTTCAGTACTTTAAAAGGCATTGGTAATCAATCAATTTGCTACTTCTAAGTGCTGTAGACTAGACCTGACCTGAATTTCTTCATAGAGAGGATGAGAGGCCTTCCACATATCCTTGCTCCTTTTGACAACCTATCCTCTACCCCTTGTCCCTCTTAAGACTCTATTGACTTCCTTACAATCTTGCACAGACCCGGACTCCGTCTAGACCCCTCTGTCGACCATAAACTCGTCCAGAATTTGCCCAAGGCCATTGCCTTGAACGACATCAACCATTTCCCCTACCGATGTTGGCAACATAACCGACATCGACAACTTGACAAACCGAAGCTGACAAAACCACTGACGTCGACAATTATGACAGATCGATAGCAGAATATAGGTACGCATTATCTCTATTTCTTTTGTTTAGTCTTTCACCATTTCTCTTTCTAGCAACATTCTTTTATCAACTAGTGGACTGTCATCCCTCAAGGAAGTCTTTGCACTTCTGGAACCGAGATTTGCTTGGCAGTCTGCCATATATCTATCTACCAATTTCTTTGTTTGAGTCTCTTTCTCTCTACAGGTGTCATCCTCCACAGCCAAAGAGGAGCTCCTTCAATCATCTAGATACGGTGTGCAACTTCATCTGAGTACGTATAAACCCCTAACCATTTAATTTTAGTTTCTTATTTATTTTGAATGTGAAAAGCGAAAAGAGTTAGAAACATTCTGGCATGCCTGGTGGGACCCTGGAGTTTTCCTTGGGTTCATTTCTTTTTCTTCTAAAGGAAAAATTTCATATAGGTGCATTAGGAAATTTTCTCTCCTTATATCCTTCTTCTTTCTTTCTCTTTCAAAAAGACACCATTAGCACAAGTTAAAAAGAACCTTTTCTTCTTGTCACTTCTTTTCTGCATCTTAGAGTAGTTCATACTCTCAACCTTTTCCTCACTTGTTTGCATCCAAACAAAAACATTTCAATTTGGGTTAAAAATCTATTAAATTTCATTCTTGCTTGAATGCATTTTTAGCTCATCTAGTAATTAAAAATGCATTATGAATAAATCGTAGTGCACTTATGTTACATGACCAGACCACTTTCACAACTAAACATCTAAACATACCTGAGACAAGGCTCGACTAGGATTTCATCACCTAGCAGATACCTTACCCTTCCTGGTAATCCCACTTAGACTTCACTACCAAGGGGAGAACCCACTCTGTTCTCTAGTAGAGTATAAACTCTAGGGGAAGTATATACTAGCTAAGTGACCCAGCTTGTCTCTGGGCTCATGAAGTGAGGGGAGCAAGCTCCTAGCACCAGGCCATGTACGGAACCTAATACAGATTTTGAGCACCAAAACTTAACCTGAAACCAACCTTAGACTGCCTCTTTTAGGATCCATTCTAAAATCCCAACTTCCCAAACGCACTCTTCTAAGGCATAAGCCAACAAGACTCTAAAACTTATTCTTAGGAATTAACGTTTAGATGCTGCTTGTCTTCATCTATTTTTTTCTGTCTATATCTAAATTTTTTTGAGCTGGTGAGGTCGCATTCTGAGATCTAAAAACAACTTAGACTTTCTTCTTTCTTCCAAAAACTTTCAATTCTCTGAGTTTCTAAAAATACACAATAACTGACATCGGTTTTTCCACCGACGTCGGCAACCATATTCACCAACGTCGATTATCTGACTGACAATGGCAACTTTCTTCACCGACATCAGTTTTTCTATCGACGCCGGTCACTGTCAAAATAATTTTCTTCTCAAAATAGCAAGCTAAAAACTTGACCTTTTAGCTGTCAAACACCAATTCTAGTTTTCTAAGGCTAAAACATACAATTTTCAGAACCTAAACCCCCCTTTTGCCTTGGATGGTTTTGACACGTAGTCAAACCAAAACTCTTGTTGACCATGCAAGGCAACAACCACTCCTGCCTTCACCTTCTATATCAAGTCCTCTAATGGAGTATCATTCAGACACTAAGCGTACTCCAACCCCAACTCAACCCCATATTATTCTTGAAGGGGACCAAGACATTGAAAGATTCCTTGACCTCAATGTCAAGGCTCTTCAGCACTATCTCACAAGAAGTCAAACACGAGACTCTTCAGGCAACCTAGTTTATGGGATGCCAACTTCCTTAGTTGACATGAAAATTATATCAACAACCTCTATAACTCAACCCATGGTCACCCAGGCCATTACCTCAACTAACAACCCGACCATGACCAATATTCAAAGTCTGGCCTCTCCTTCTATTTCTAGACCTACCTCCATTGGGGTTTTGGTACCCCCTCAACCACAAACCACTCAACAAAGTTCTACACCATTCCAAAACTTAATTGTATCCATCCCACCCACTCTTACACCCATCAACACAAGGGTGGCTACTCATCCTTTTGCTAGTGTTTCCACCACTCAACCACCTTTGGCAGCACCTAGTCAATTTGTGCCCCCTAGCTTTATGACACAACCACCCTTGACTTCAACATCAATCCCCATGATGAACTACCAATATGTTGCACTGATACAAACACAACCTATTATGTCATACACTCCATCTAACACCTTCCAAATGCCTTACAACCTAGGGGCACCCCACCTACAAATCCATCAACCGATCTAATCAAGATGTTGATGGATAAGGTGTCTAATCTTGAGACATCCATTTCAAGTTCAAGAAATGTCCTCTCATATAAACAAATCTGTAATGAACCTAATCATCCTTCAGTCCCAATCTAACCATATCCTAATTAGTGGGAACTTCCCAAGTTTACTCACTTTCAAAGTAAGGAGGACCCACAACAACATCTACAAGCGTTCAGACACACTTGTCACCTTATAGCACATGATGATGCGTTATTACTACACACATTTCCCATGTCGCTTTTTGGTGCTACCCTCGATTGGTATAGTTATATTGCCAGTCATTCTCTCTTTTCTTTCAATCAACTCACCCAATTATTTCTTAACCACTTTTCAATTAACATCACTAAAAAGGTCTCCATCACGGACCTATATTCTATCAAACAATTTGATGATGAATCCATAGCTAATTTTGTTGCTCGATGGAGAAGTTTAATCAACCAACTCTCCTTTTCTTTACCTCAACCTGAGCTCATCGAGCTCTTTTCCCAAGTGTGTGCCAAACACATATCATCTACTTTGTGGGTCCAAACATTCCACACATTTGATGAAGCTTTCACCATGGCCAGGAAGCTTGAAATCCATGCTTTCCAAGAAAATAAAGTCAAATTATGTATTAAAAATACTAACGCAAAATCCAATGACCCTTCTTCATCCAAACCTTCTTCCTCTAATTCCAAGTCTAAGGGATCAGCAAATGCTATGGTACTTATATCATCATCATCTACCATAACTAATCAATCTACACCTTCCACATCTCAAAGCATTACATGATAGTTCCAACAACGATACATACAACATCAATATACTCCAATTAGAGAATCATACGTGTCTGTGTTGGATAAACTAGTCAAACAGGGAGTCCTCAACCTCCCCCAAATTTGACCACCACCTCAATTTGACCCCTCAAAATCCATCCCTACATGGTATAGGGAGAATGACTTCTATAATTATCACTGTGTCAAAGGCCATGACATAAACAACTGCAAAACCTTCAAAAACATTATCCAAGACATGATAGATAAAGGTGATCTTGTTTTGGATAACCCAAATGCGCCACCTAACCAAAACATAGACATCTTTAGACAACCTTTCCCTAACCATCCCCCTAGTCAAAATAACATTCAAACCATGGCTGATGACCCCCAAGAGCGTAATATATGCACAGTCAACACAGTTTCACCTCCCATCCCTAACCAACCTCTTCCACAAACTGAAGAGGTTAATCAACCTATTTTTCCATCACAGGCAAAAGATCCTTCTTCTCCTATTTGTCCACCACAGGTAGAAGAACCTTCTTCTCCTATTTCTCCCCCACATGTGGAAGAACCTTCTTCTCCTATTAGTTTTCCATCTACCCCTCTTATATTGGAGGATGCTTTAACCATACTAGCACCGCTAGCCCCACATTCATCCTTCCTACTACCAATGGAGGACCCTACCTTTCCTATTTCTCAACCACAAGTAGAAGGCACAATCATCCCTACCCTCTATCCTCTTGAGGAGTCACATTCTCCAATTCCTTCTCCACTAAGAGAAGAACTTGTCTCTTCACCTACTTCGACTGAAGACGATCTAGTGATGACTCTTTCTTGCCTTTGGCCTGAGATCATTGCATCTAACACATTTCCGGTCTCACAACCACCCACATCTTCTAAAAAACTAAAGCCTCATCCAACATATTCCAAACCATTCTCTCGATTGGTTGAGAACTTAGGATTTCTCCATTTGAAGAAGTTAGAGCATGAGGCATTGTGGGAGCGACTCAAAACTCCTCATTTTACACACCCCATCTCATCTCATACTGATGACCCTCCTTAGACAAAATCTCCCAAAGTCTCCAACAAAGACCAGGCTTCTACTTCCAAATCTTTAAAAGCCCAACCATCCACATCTGAACCTAAACCCTCACAAACATCCACCATACCAACACCGGTTAAATCCCTCAGTGTTTGCCCCATATCTAACCTCACTCACCCACAAGTGAAGGTAGACTTGAACCTTGCCTCACACAATAGTAGTCCTCGCACTAAACCAAAGAAGGCTACTAAATCATGTCAGAGAACTCCTCCTCTACCATCATCATTGCCCTCCATTTTGGGCCCACATCCCTCTACCTTAATAGGAGTACTCCCTACTCCAATACCTAACAAAAACAAGTTACCTCCATTACTCCCTTTACCCACCAAAAACATACCTCCTCTAAATAATTTGGTACCCCTCACGAAGAAAGTGTCATCTACACAAGTGGCCACACCACCAACCCAAAAGGTGGTACGGAAGTCTCCCTTAACAACTCCCAAACAAAAGTCATCAACACCTAATACATCAACAAGCACAGACCCCTTAGTGGGTTCATATGCTTTGATACTACATCAACTTTTGCAAACTTCTAGCATCACTCTCCCACCTATGAAACCATTTCAACCTCTTGAACCAAAACCGTCTTGGTTTGATGACACTAACATTTGCCTATATCATCGCTCACCTGGGCATGACACTGAAAATTGTTGTTCCCTCAAGGTTGTCATTTGCCATTTCTTGGAAAAATACACCCTCCTTATTGAGGATACTATCAACAAATCTCCAACACCATCTCATGTCTCCCAACCCTCTTCACCTTTACACTCATCAACTCTCAGATCAAAACCATCTTGGTTCGACGACACTAAATTTTGTGCATATCATTGCACACCTAGACATGAAACTGAGCGTTGTTGTGCTCTTAAAGCTGTCATTCATCAACACTTCAAAAAGGACACCCTTTTCACTAAGGATCCTCTTGACCACCCTTTCAACAAACCACCAACACCATCCCATACCTCTCAAACATCCTCACCTAAATTGGGAGCCCATCATCAAACTATGGTTCCTCTATCACCTTCAACCCCTTTGTTTGAAATCAACACCATCAATGTGGCCAACAGGTCACAAACCATGAAGGATAAAGGGAAAGATAAGGTTTCTCTCCCTCAAAAATATCCATTCATCAAGCCTCCTCAACCACCAAAACCCAAGATTTCAATCTTGGGCACATCCCAATCAACATCTTCTAAGTCGATTCATAACTCCATGGTGAAACAACTTCACCCAACCTCTGTGAAGACATCTTGGTATGACCTCATTCAAAGCTCTCCACAACATCAACAAGCCTTAATCAAAGCCTTACAGGTAGTGGAGGTCCAACCTAAAGACTCCCAACCACTAGCTGCCTTAGTCCAATCATTACCAACCATTGCCTCCATCACCGTCCATAATTCTGAGATTCCAAACTCCAACCTAGAAGATCAAGATCTCGTCCTCTCAAACTTATCTTATCAGGAAAAAGCTTTGTAGGATGCATCCTTGCATCGTACTCCTTGTCCAAGAGGGGCTTCAACATCTTTTCTCATTTATCCAACCCATTGATTATCTACAATGGGTGCCAAACCTTGTCCCTATCAAAAGTGATTGGGGGAATTCGTCTTTATTGACTATCACGACTCCAACCAAACATCAACCAACCTTTTAATCATGACCTCAACCAAGCATTGACCAAATATCAACTGACCAAGCATTGACCAAATATCAACCAACCAAACATCAACTAACCAAGTATCAACCAATACGTGACCAATATGGAAAGAAGTAAATGAGGCAAGTTTGCTCCTAATTGGCTCAGACCTTATATCATAACACACAAGTATGGATCAGAGACTTATCGTCTGTCTTCCCTTGAAGGCCAACCAGAACTTGAGCCCCTTAATGCCTTGCATCTACGACCATTCTACTGTTAGTCAAGTACTCATTCACTTGACATTAAACTTGAGCTCGTCCCTTGAGCAACCCCCGTCATCATTAATCCTCACTCCTTTCAACCCTTTTTCCCTACAAACATTAGTTAACCCTTTTTGCATTAGTGATTTATCCTAATAAAAGGGAAAGCCTTAAACCTCTATAGGCTAGTCCATGACTACAACTTCAGTCCACAAATATATATATATATATATATATATATAACTGGGATGCATATCCAAAGGTCATAAAATTATAAATGTAGACTGCTACCTCGAAGGATAGCTACATCATTGATGTAATTGATAGACTGCTCCCTTGAAGGATAGTTATTCAAAGACATTCAAACATAAAAAGCAAAAATATAGACCAATCCCTCGAAGGATGGCTATGCCTAAAAATATTTCTACAAACAACACTCTCTCAGAAGCTTCCCGCATCGATTAGCTTCACATATGACCACAAAACAAAATAACATCCCCACGTAGACTTCCCGCATCGATCAGTCTACCCGAAAAAGAAAAAAAAAATGAAGTCATGGACTTGCCTATAGTCATTCTAAGGGTCACCTATAAAAGGGGCAAAGTTATCCTTGCTAACAAGGGTTACGCTATCCTGACATATCACATCATCAAACCTATCACCCCAACATACTCAAGGGATTTGGAGCTCACTTAATGTCAAGTGATTTGACTATTTCTCTAACATAAACCAATGGTCAAAAGACGTAATGCATGAACGGGGCTTTTGTTTGCAAAAACCCTATCTATGTTATCATTATGGTCCTTGTCAATGAAAGAGCAATGCACTTTTCACTTCTTACGCACTTTAGTCACATACAACCAATCCAAATCAACCAAATCATTTTCTAAACCAAACCAAACCAACCAAACCTTTTTCAAACCACTGACATTATCATAGCCTATTCACACTAGTTTCTATGGAAACTAATACACATGGAAACTATCGACCACACAATTTATGCCAAGCATAAACCATTACTTGCTAAATCATAAGCATATACTCATTTCATTTTTAGCATACATCCATCATGAATATGGAAAATTGCTAGGAATGAAAAACCACATCACCTATGTTATAGAATACATCATCACATGATATGGAAAACGCTGTAACATCATCATACCCTCATCAACCCTAACCTGACCAAACCAACCTATCAACCAGCCTGAACTACATTGGTCTGAGGCCCTTCAAATAGGGGCTATGTAGGCAGCACTTAGATGCCATGACGTCTTCTAGGGTTAGCTCGACCACATCTGTTTGTTCGTCTACTTGATAGACAAACTATTTAACCTTTAACCATGACTAAACCTAGTCAAAACCACATCCATAATCGACCCTCTTCCTCCCTTTTGGGAGAACTACATTGGCTTGAGGCCCTTGAAATAGGGGCTATGTAGGTAGCACTCAATTGACATGGGCTCTTCTAAGGTTAGCTCGGCCATTCCTTCATCCATCCATCTAATGGACCAACTATCTATACCAACCCAAACTCATGACCAAACAATTAGCCCTAACACTGAACGAGTTACCTAAACTTCTCATGAGGCACATTGGAGATCACGTACATTTCCCTGACCATAGCAAACGTCACTTGAGATCACTTATATATCAGCTCGACTCGACTAATGACCTTGGAGATTGCGACTATCTCCTTAGACCATGACCACTTTCGAGACAACTTTGCCTTGGTTGTTTTTACATATATGCTACCTCACAAATAGTTAGCAAAATTGTCTACAACCCATATTATGACCCTCACACCTATTGTCAGATCATGAGCAAGTTGATCCCCAATATTTGTGACATTTTCATATTTTCCAAGAGCACTTCTTGAGCTTGGGATACTTGGAACACGATGACCACTGGAGCTACAACTTTGATCATTTAACCCAATCAGCTATGACTAAATGCTGGGGACCGGTTATTTTGATTTTAGCACTCATCGACCCTTGACTGTGACAATTTGACCTACCTATCATGTGAAGTGGTATACGCACAATCTCAACTATTGCAGTGTTCACACTCAACCTTCACCATATCCATCAACTATCTATCAAATTGGCACTCGATATCAGGTTACCTTCCCTCTACTCCCACTTTGAGGGGGAATACCTCATCCCTCATTTGGGGCAACCAACTCCTATTTTTGTCTTGCAGTTCACCAGAACAACCAACAGGACAAAAATGCCCTTATCTCATACCTAGGGCAACTTACTCCTATTTTTGTCTTGCAGTTCATCAAGAACAACCAACAAGACAAAAAGGGGCAAATGTAGACACCAAAATTGTGTCTACTCCTTGGTCGACTCCCCCTTGGTCCCCTTGGTCTGCTTCTAAACATTTCTAACCCATACACTTATTAATTTAAAAATAAATTACCTATTTTAAATTAATAACACCACCCTTAACACCTCACCCATGACACCTCACCTCAGATTCCTTGCCCTTGGATACCTCATTTATCACCCCATGACTAATCTAAGACCTATTTCAACTCCCCCCACTAATTCTCGCACCCATTAAACCCACCTTCGGATCATTTATCAATGACAATTGACCCTAACAGATGGAAGAATAGGAAAAAGGCTAATTTTAGCCTTTTTACCCATTCTTTAGCCACCGACGTCGGTCAACAGTCGACCGACGCCGGTAGTATCACCGACATCAGTTGATTAAAGTAGACCTGAATGCAAATTCTCCTACTTTAAATCCAACTTCTCTTGCTCCTCGACTCTTGGCACATCAAAGGCAGGCTTTGGGATGAGACACCAACATTTGCTCATCACTCTCCAAGCTATAGGTACTCTACAGAATTCACCCCACACCAGATTGAAGGTTGTACGAGATTTCCTACATCAGCCGCATCAGGGACAAACATCCTACACCTCTAGTTCTTCAGCAAGCAAGAGCTAAGTATTCTTCTTCTATTTCATTTTAGTACTTTAAAAGGCATTGGTAATCAATCAATTTGCTACTTCTAAGTGTTGTAGACCAGACCCGACCTAAATTTCTTCTTAGAGAGGCTGAGAGGCCTTCCACATATCCTTGCTCCTTTTGACAACCTATCCTCTACCCCTTGTCCCTCTTAAGACTCTATTGACTTCCCTGCAATCTTGCACAAACTCAGACTCCATCCAGACCCCTCTGTCGACCATAAACCCATCCAAAATTCACTCAAGGCCATTGCCCTGACAGACATCGACCATTTCCCCTATCGACGTTGGCAACATAGCTGACGTTGGTAACTTGACAAACTGACGCCGGCAGAACCACCAACATTGGCAACTGTGACAGACCGATAGCAGAATATAGGTATGTATTATCTCTATTTTTTTGTTTAGTCTTTCACCATTTCTCTTTCTAGCAACATTATTTTATCAACTAGTGGACTGTCATCCCTCAAGGAAGTCTTTGCACTTCTGGGACCGAGCTTTGCTTGGCAGTCCACCATATATCTATCTAACAATTTCTTTGTTTGAGTCTCTTTCTCTCTATAGGTGTCATCCTCCACAGCTAAAGAGGAGCTCCTTCAATCGTCTGGATATAGTGCACAACTTCATATGGGTACGTACAAACCCCTGACCATTTAATTTTAGTTTCTTATTTGTTTTGAATGTGAAAAGTGAAAAGAGTTAGAAATAATTGGTCAAGGATATTGATATGTTCAGTAGTTATATTATACCATTTATTGATTAATCAAAGTGTATCTATCTATGATATATGGTGGAGTAGGAATCATGTTATGTCATTCTTATTTTATGTGGGTACTATTGTTCTTACCAAAGTAGGCATAAGTAGAGGTGGCATGAAGAAACCTATTCTTATGATAGAAGTAAGGGAGATCCTTATATTCCCGCAGGGACTGCAGTATTGAATCATCATTGGTGAACTCATATAATGTCCAAATTTTAGGAGAAGTGTTTTCATCAATCATATTAGGATTTATAAGTTATAACTTAGAAGTAGTGTTAAATATGTGTATGCATTCTAGGTTGGATTTTATGAAACATGGTTGGTAATGAGTACATAGTTTGTTAGCCATGGATTTCCCTACAAAACCCAATCCTTATTAATGGGGTTTTTATTAAGGACCCTAAGGAAAAAATCATTTCAAAATTTTGTAAAATCAGTTTTGAAATGGTGGTGAATTAGTTTGGAAGGTGAATAATTAGGAAGGAAAATCAAAGATGACTAAATGATGAATGTCTCTAAGTGGAACTAGTTAGTGGTCACTAGACACTGGCCTATATAGTAAGTATATGTGCATCTTCATATGTGTGTAGATGAGAATTTGCATATGTAGATGACTATTTGTAATGTAGGTGTTTATTGGTCGCATGATTATATGATGCATATCCATGCACTACTAACAAGTAGACATCTAGGTGAGAGGTAGGTGGATGTTTGGGCATTAAGTTAGCCATTTTCATATGTAGATGGTTGAATGCATATACAGATGATCATTTTCCTATATATATGATTATCTATATATGTAGTCAGCCATCTACATATATAGTTGACTGATAACATTTACATTCAACTATATATGTATGTAGATGACTATCTGTATTTGTAGTTATTCATCTAAATATGCAGGTAACTAATTGTATATATAGGAAGTGATCTTCATATGTAGGTAACCATCTACATATGCATGTGTCATGACCACCTGCATTTTTGGGACCTTGTCACTTGTCATACACCTATAAAAGGGACCCTCATGGCTCATTTTTTACTTTACAATCCACATCTTTTGAGTACTACATCCTTACAAGGACGCCCCTCCCAATTCTTACCTACACATATTTCCAAGTTCTAAACAAGATTCCCACTCCCAATACTACAACAATGTCTTCCCACTCCTACAGCTTGTCTATAACGGTATTTAGAGACCTAAAAACCTAATACAAAAAAATCATGTGCACACTAATTCTAAAACTTCTCAACCAAGAAGATACATATAGAGATTGGGTTAAAAAGTGTGATTTCCATAGGATTATTTACATGCCCCAATATGAAACAGATACTAAATTATCTATTGAAAAACTTTGATAATGCCTCATCTTTATTTAAATTAACCATTAACTCACATTCTTTGATGTTTGGGATCAATCTTAAAGACATACATAGACTAACATGGTTTTCACACAAACACTTGAAGTTGACCTCTAAAAAGGTCTCACTATCAAACGACACTAAAAAATATTTGGAGTCCTATTATGGCTATAACTAGATGGTATGCTCTTTTTTATTTTATAGTTCATCAATTTTATAAATTAGTTTTACCATATTGATAATTCTCATAGTGTATTTCATTTAAATTTTACAGCCACCCAAAGCCACAACAAAATGGGGTTAAAGTTGAAGCTGTTAAAAATCCTTTTCTCTTTAGCATTATTGAATTGATTTAATCCAATTTAGTGTTGTAGGGAAGATTATTAGATATTCCATTCTGGGCTATTTTATATATCATATGAACTCTTAATGATCAGTAATTTGATTGGTGTACATACCTTTCAACTAAAATTAAGGATGATTTAAGTTTTTTAGTCAAAAGGAAAATTATATATTTTCATTTATGAATTTTTTAATTACATTCTACCATGAGGCTTTTTACCAATTAGCCATCACAATTATTCCAACCCTCTACATGAAAAAAATGTTTATGAATTCACTCTCAATTGTATAGAAAAAGGTAAGGTTACAACACTTTAATGCACTATAATTATAATTAAATAACTATACAATATGTTTATACCTAATCTTCTATTTATTTAATACATAAAAAAATATCTCAAACCATTTCTATAATAAAAGTGGCAATTGAAGGTCATTAGCCCATTGAGGTGTCCACTGAAATAGAGATGGAAGAGGAATCAACTCTTCCTCCACAACTTGTAAGACATAAACACATGAGGATTTAAATTACACCTTAACATGTTGCCTTAGCCTCTCATGTTACTAGTACAAGTCATTCCCATCTTTTATAATACCATTCCCAAAAATGATTAGTTTATTTTTTATGTTATTTTAATATTCTATATTTATAATGTCACAATTTATAATGCAAATACCCCCACCTTCTAAAACTCATTTAACACAACATTATGTTCAATAAAAAGTGTCATGTACATAATTTAAAATTAAGATTATATTTTTGTTATATATTAAATTAATATTTATTTTATTTTATTTTCCATTTGTGAGTTGTGGCTATCTTTTCCATTTTTTAGGTACTACCCTGACAAGGAGAAATTTTTTGTCACCATTGCCACCACCCTGACCTATAACTATGGGGAGAGGGAAATGTTGATAGTTTCCTATAATGAGTATAGGCAATCTACATTTAAGAACTTCCAATTTTCCTACCTTTTTACTTGATGGTCTCTTTAGTGAAATGGTAACCACATTTATTTTGCAAATCAATATTGATGATGAGTTTTTGGGGATTGATAGTGGCACTTGAATGCCTTATGTTAATCTTCATGAAATTATACATGGATCTTAATTGGATGCAATATATATAGAGACTTTAAAATAACCTTCATGATTTGAGAACATGGGAATATTAGGATAAATTTTAATTTAAGAAGTAAATGCCCATTTTCATAACCACACACAACATGATCAATTATTTTCTTTGGTTATACATTAGCCTACAAAAACTGATGTTTTATTCAACCAGGCTGTTAATTGAGCCATTACTATTACTAATAGATTTAAATATAAGGTTTTATATATAGTGTTAAACATGCTTGAAGATATACATTTATAATCCCAAGCATAATACAATATATGGGAAAAAAATAAAAGTTTTATTGCAATTGCAGATGTAGAAAAATAAAAAGCAGTGGTAAGTTTTACAACTATTTTTTGAGATTAAAATTTTCATTGTAAATTTTTACTAATTAATATTCTTTGTTCGTTTTTGGTCAAAATATACAAATTTAAAGAATCAATTTCATATCCTTGATGTACATTTGAAAAATGCATGCAAAAGTTTAATTACAACAATGTCACTCAAGGAAAATATTGTCACCATGAATAAGTAAAATAATATTTTGAAGAAAATAATTAAGGAGAACAGCTCAGATCCTAATTTTTTTTAAAAATATAAGGTTGAAGAATACTCCACATTACTTTTATCAGGTGATCTTGCTAGATAAGAATGAGCAAATCTTGATAATATCAATAGTTCAACACAAGATCTTATAGATTTAGGTATCCTAAAATACAACACAACTACTAACCAAGTTGAAGGCCAAGAAAGTAGAAAACCTTCTATGCAATAAATTTAGATAGACACCCAAGTGTTTGAGAATTAATGAGATTTCTAGTTTTCCTTGTATTTATATTTTGTAAATATTTTATTCTAAGGGCTTGAGCCTAAAACATCGATTATATGTGGCTTCTTACGTGTATGTATTCAAAATTTACATCTATATTTTCATTTCAAATGGTTAGATAATTTAGTAATTGAGATTTTTAAACAAATCAATCATGGTATTCATAAACAGCATAATTGATAATTGATACTACAACCTTGCATAAATTCCCAATCATAAAAATGTAGATGATCAACCAACAATTTAATATTATTTTTATTTTAATAGGGAATTCACATGACGGTACTAATTAAAGGTAATAATAAAAGAGTTGATAAGTATTTTACCTCTTCTAAAAGACCAAGTTAAGGGTGACATTTAAATGCACTTTATATTTGTACAAATTCAATATCATAAGAAGATAAGTGGTAAATTAACCCAAAATCAACTCAACATCATTGCCTAAATTAAACATAGAAAAATAGAAAATATTATTTAGTAAACATATGTCATAAATATATCAAAAATGTATTATGAAAATGAGTTTAATTTAAAAATATTTAGAATACATAACAAACTAAAATTAGGTAGCTGAAATAGGTCCGTTTGCTCAATTAAAATGAATATGAATGTTCTTCAAAGCTGACATTCATATGTACCATCTTAGAGGCATTTTTAGTAACTTTTTTGGTTATATGAATGGATCCTCTTATTTTAGTGAGATAAATCCAAATCTAAAGTGCTCTTTCTTAAAGAAACATGTATACTAGATAATGTGAAGCATACAACCTGAAACATGTCTTAAGATTTATGTCTAATCTGTTTCAAAATTTTGATTTAACAGAAGATAATACACTAAATATACTTTCATCTTCCATGGACCCCAAAATAATTTTTTGGCATAATTCATATAATAAAAAATATTCCCTAAGTTCATATTAAAAAACACTACTGGGATACATTTTTTTTCCAAAGCCTTGTAATAGCATTACTTTTTACTAGTTTATTTAAGTGTCAAAATTGATCAATCATTGTTAGACCAAAATTCATTGACTAGGACATCAGTAAATCTTTTTTCAATGTGCCCTTGACTTCGACTCTATTGATATCTACAAACCTACTAAAATGATTAATGAAAGTACCCATGTATTTGATAAATAAATTACTTGTTATTTGTTTAACCTCGACATTGTTCTAAAATATTGGATTCATCACTTTCATGGCTTCAATAAACTCATCCCTTTGAAAATGATCTTGAATTTTAGCCAAAAATATTTGTGAAATGTTTTTCAATTTCATTCATGTCTTGTATATGACATTATCATATAGAACATGTGTTATAGTGACTTCTTTAATCTATGCTCTAGCCAAATTAGTTCATTTTTTAAAAGTGTGTAGTGGTATTTCCTTTCCATTAATGAAAATACAAATATGATCATAAATATTTAATTTCAAATAGTTTTTAGTGTCCTTAATATTTCCCAACTACTAAATATTAGTCCCTTAAAATTTTTTAGTGAGCAGTATAAGATATTATGAGATTGATAAACCCGTTTCCTCAACTGTATGAAGTTAACAATATAAATGGATCTCTCATATGCATGTTTCATCAAACCTTACACTTCTTTCATCATGGGAAAAATAACACACAATATTAGTAGAGTTTCAAAATCTGTCAAATGGTACAATACATATTTTTCCTTATCAAATTTCATTAGGTAATTAAACATAAAACTTGCTAGTGATGGATATTCATCAAATATTATACATGTAGGCTCACACATGGAGATCCATCTTGTATCAACATATTTAAAAAAAATTCCCATCAATAACTCAAATGCAAATTTTTAAAACTCTAAAAGCCTTTTTGGACTACTTGACATGTATGTATGCAAGTCATGGATAAGATTCTCCACTTTTATCAAATTTTAAAATGTGCTAAGAATTTTTTAGGCAAGATTCATTTTATTTGCATACAATGAATTAGAATCATATATGGGGTAACTATTATTTATAGGTGAATATAGACTAGTTTTGTTTCCCTACATTACTGATGCACCATCGACACCAACACACATTAACTTGGTATCTATATCATAATAATCCATCCCAATTATATCTATCAAATTATAAATGTTCTCAACATTACAATTTTCTATCATTTTCTAAATAGAGAATAGGTGGGGTTGCCTTGAATAGTTCTTAAAAATATAAACATGTATGCAAACCCATGATGTGTTGTCAATTATCGTTACCTTGTCAATGGATAATGAGATAAACCATGGTGCTATTATTTTTTCTTTCAAATCCTCCTTTTCAATCATTGTGAGACATTTCACTATTTCCCAAGCACTGCTATTTGACCAATGTGACTATGAAATGTTATGAAATCCATTATGCTGAAATAAAATTTTATAATCTAAAAAATTATAGATTGGTCTGCCTCTTTTTAGATTGTGTTATATTGTGGAGAATTATTTTTTTTATGTAGATTTGAAAAAACAACTTTTCTAAATTGAGATATAATTGTTCCTCCTTTCTCAACAAGGCATCGTTCATATTTTTGATGATTTTCATACTCTACTACATAACATTGATGTATAAATTATATTTCATTTTTCCATCTCACTATTTTTTTAGTTTGTCTATCTTTTTATTTACCAACACATATTTTGCCATAATGTTTCTCAATTGTGTCCAACTTGAGTTGTATTTTGTGGTCCTTTCTAAGTTTGCAACTACATATTATACATTTAATTTTTGTTGAAGTGTTGGTACTTTTTTTTGGCTCTATAGGTTCAATGAAGGGATATTTCACTTCCCAATCAAACTTATATGACCTTCCAATTATCCATGTACTTCTCTTCTTTTGCACAGGTTTTTGAATGTTGTTTTCAACTAAAGTTTATGTTGGTTGAGAATAAATATCATCTGGTACTTTGGACTCATCATTAACATCTATGATGTCCTCAAGTTTAATTTTCTTTGAATTTAGTGAGGGCATTTTATACCCAGGGATATCTTCTAGTGGAAACATATCTTCAAAAGGGTTATCAGTGGGTTCTATGTGCAAAATGGTTCTGGACCTTGTAATTATTTTTAAAAATTAATACAAAAGTGAATAAATAATAATATAGTAGATCATTTAATATTTGATACCTATGTTTGGCATTTCATACACAGGTACATCTTCTAATAGAGGCATATCTTCAAATGGATTATTTATGGGTTATGTGTGAAAAAGTTGTAAACCTTGTAATTATTATTAAAATTTAATATAAAATTGAAAATAAATAACAATACAATAAATCATTTAAAATTTAATACCTATGTTTGGCATTTCATACCTAGGTACATCTTCTAGTGGAGGCATGTATTCATTGACATCCATTATGTCATCCTCCAGTGTCCTTTTCCTTGAATTTAGTGAGGGCATTTCATACCCAGGTATGTATTCTAGTGGAGGCATATATTCAAAAGGGTTTTGAGTGGTTTTTGCATGCAAAATAGTTGGACCTTATAATTATTATTAAACTTTAATAATAAAAATCAAATGAATACTACCTACATACACAGATGATTGCCTTTAGCTGTAGGTGGGTGTGTGTGTGTATAAGTATATAAGATAACCTTAATGGGAAAGTACATATAAATAAAAATAAATAATTTGATTCTTAGTACCTATGTTTGGTGTCTATCTAAAATAAGATAATAGGTTAATTTGTTTTGTTAGTTTTTTACCTTCTTAACATTCTCTATGGAAACCATCAAAGCAGGCATTATAAACACTTGACAACAAATGTCGATGCTTAATAGTAAATGTAAACACTTGATAATAAATGAAAATGCTTGACAATAAACATAAATGGTATAATGTTGTCACTTATTGAATATAATTTGTGTAGAAAAACTCTAACCTGGTTTCTAATAAAGAGAAATAGGAATTTAATAAAGTACTAAGTATAAGTAGTGGAAAATTTACCCATATTGACTTTTGAGGTGCCAACGAAATATATGTATATGAAAAAATTGATTTTAAAAAGTAGGCAAGCTGACCCTAAAAATTAATTTATATCATAAAATTTAGGTGATTCCTTGCTTTTGACTAACCCATAAAATCACCAAATGTTAATTTCTAAAATCATAATATTCATGAATTAATAAAAATTCACCACTAAAAACCCCTACTTATCGATTTGTATTATTTGATATTAAAATAGGTTGGGTTATACCTTGTTCATTTTTGCCTAATCCTTGTCCTTTGTATCTAATATCTATATCCAAAATAAGAATTGTATGAATGCGGTATGTAATTAGTTTTTTTTTTGAATCATTTATAATGTTTGAATGGATAGTTATCAATTGGGCATGTATAAATGTACCCTTAATGGCTGATTTTAGGCATGCATGTAAAGCAGATGGAACCACATACATTTTATGTATCTAGGGCCCCCACATAATTATGTTATAATTTAAATCATTTGTCATAACTTGACATAAATTAGGTATGGTATGAGTTCCCATATTAATATGCAATGTTGTCTATCCCAAGACCTTAAGTGAAATAGTTTCAAATTAATTTATGTTCATACTTGATGATTCCATATCTTTGGCCTCAATTATAAGTAAATAAAGGAAAGACATATTACAAATTTTGAGTCTTGAACCATTATCCACAAGTATCCTTTCAACCATTTTATTGAAAAAGCATACTTGAATATATAGTGGAAAATAATGATCAATAATATGTTGAGGTGGTAAATCCTCTTTTTAAAAATAAATATTATGCTTTGACCATTTTATAATGTTAATTATAGAGGCCACATATGGTGTTTATACATTTCTTGGAAATATTTTTGAATATAATGCTTCTAAAAGAATATATTTATATTGAGAAGACTTGTGTAGCAAATCCAAGATTGGAACCTTATCGATAAAATCATTGGAAGGGTTTATATTATTATATGCATATGATACTTGTGTCATGCACTCCCTTTGATGCTTAGTAGTGACATATAGTATCTCATTGTAAACATTATGATAATAAGGGGTATGCATAAATACACTCGCTTTAGTTTTATCATGTTGTTGGCCCAATTTAATTATACCTTTAATTGATTTAGTAATGTATGATAAATAAAAAACAATGAATACCATGTATTTTATAATGAATTAACTACAATGTATCCATATGGAACATGATTGATTCCTTTGTAATGCATATCTAAATTTAATATTTTAAGAATTCAAAAAATAGAAAACCTAAAATTTTGAACCCTAGGGAAAACTAGGGTTGTGCAATAAGACTCAAAGGTTAGGTTTAAAAAATGTTTAACCATTATTATATTTAAGGGTAATGTTGGAATATCATAATCAAGTTTGGAATAAGATATTCTAAAATCATGCTAATTAAATGAATTTAGATTTATAATATTATGATAAATATGTTGAATCTGAGAATATACTAGATATAGATAGTTACAATACCAAATAATATTATTAAATTTAAAACATGAAGGAGAAACAATACTCAAATTATTTAATGATGTGTAGGTATATATAAAATGTATAGGCTCATAATAATCTAAATTTACTATTTACCTTGATTCGTCATATTCTAAAAATTAGCTCTCTATTGGCCTAGACACTATCGTTAGGATCTAGACACTACCATTGATACTTTTGTCCTAGTTTTAATGCTTCTATCTAGATTAAGATATAAAATATTTGATATAATAACCACTTATGCATTTTTGGGTTCATTTTCACCTTACATGTTATCAATTTGGATCATGCATGTAAGCTCTTAGAATCGGTCTTTTACTTAAAACCTTGGGTCCTCTAACTTGGCATGCCACCTTGAAAAATAGGTATTAGTGGTCTCAAGTGAATTTTAACTGACCTTAAAGACCCCTATATCAATGATAACTACATACATAACCATATACTTTAAATAAGGCTTCAAACTAATTTAGTTCTCCCCCTTATGTGGGCTTGTGTGTGAATATTTAAGCAATATACTATCTATGAGTGCATGTAGTGATATTGATTATAACTTGAAAAATAATAATAATGGGATTATATTTGAATGATTCATACCTATAATAATATAAATCATATGACTAATTTTGAAATAGATAAGAATAGGGTAGTATAACTTAGTTCTGCAAATGATTTTTCAATATTGTAGTGTGAGTTTGCTTGATGATTGATAAATTTCCTTAATGAATGGTATTTTAGTTGTTTTTAAACAATTTTTTTTGAAATAGTATAACAAGATGGTTAAATTAATACCATATTTTGACCCATACATTTTTAAATATTTTAAAATTTCATCGTTTGGAAGGTAGGGACACTAGCATCTGATTTGGGACACTAGCATCAATGCTAGTATCATAATCTAGACACAAGTGTCATAAAAAATACAAATTTGTTGAGGATATGTAAATATTATAGTAGGATATAAATTAGGTTTTAGATAGACTCTGAGTTATAGGTTATCTGGACATCAAAATATTAGGGTCAAATTATAGGATAACTAGTTATACATGGTGAGATGGCAAACATGAGCCCTTTTAGCAATGAGGAGGTCATGAACTGAAGGATTGAGCCATGATTGGTATTTTTCAAGTATACAAGCCTATAATATCATGTAAAATAATATTTGAGTATCTAAAAATTATGGTCTCATAGGTTTATTACTAAATCCCCTACCTTATAGGCTATCTTTTCCTCTTGGCCATAGTTAATAATTCTTATTATGGTCTATTTTTATCAAAACGATCAATGGTTTCCATGAGGTCACATAGTTTCCTGGTCTCAATCACATTTTGATTCACTTAGGTATTAATTTAAATAAATAGGACATATAATAACATTCATAAAAAATTATATTCCACTAAAGACCACTTCCTTATACCTAGGGTCTAGAGTATAATCACAACCACTTACTTATGTCAAAGTGTAAAATTCACCCCATGGCCACTTTTAATACTTTAGTTTAGGATCACTTTATTAAATTTCAATCACATGGACACACTCATATATGCCTAATTTTGGGTTCACCCTACTGTATAAATTTTTTTCCATGGTCAATTTTACATTTAAATCCATGTTTCACTTTATTATATTTCTTGGATGGAGTTGATCATAGTGTGAACCAAATTTTTATTCTAATCCATCCACTGATCAATGTGGCCACTTTTAAAAAAAACACTTGGAGAGTGCATGATTCCATAATGAATGGAATTTTTTGACATGGAAAGGTGTTGACATAAGAAGGATATAAAATCATTGAAAGAGTTTATGGGTCTATGTAGTTCAAACAAGGCATTGCCAAAGCAAAAATAACTCCATGAATTTTGTGGCCCAGATAAATTGAGATGTCACCACACATTTTGATCATAATGATAAAGTCTTTAAAAACATAAGGGCCTAAAGATGACTCAGTTCATAATTGGATTCTATGGCATAAGATATGTAAAAAAGGAGAAGACATTTGAGAATGAGATAATGTAAGGTGGAATTTATAATTCCATAAATCCACATGACTCAATGAAGTTCACATTTAAATTAAGAAGCCTTAGTGAATTTTTGGGTCCATTTGGATGCCATATGTTCTTTTTGTGGCTACATGGATTAAATTGTGGATACCAATAGTATCAAATTAAAATACAAAGGTGGACATATCTAATCAGTTAAATGAATAAAATTCCAAAAAAAAGGTGTCTCCATTAGCTATGTGACTATGTGGCCAATCAAAATCGTCTATTTATCTCACTCTTATCATCCATTTAATAGTAATGAATTTTGAAATATATAAGAAAATACATTGAGTTTGTGACTATGATCCTGCTAATTGCCACCATGTGCTTTGTCCCAAGTGGTGTGATCCCATGGAGCCTCATATTATGCATGTAGAAAGTTATTTAAAACAAATTAGCTTTATGAAATCCATGATTGTGGACCCACCAAAAACTACCATGTGTATCACACATGTGCTGATGAATAGTTTCTATATGTCTCATTCCTAATGGTCATGGTAAAGTCAAAAATATGATAAATGGTCATAACTAAATAAGTATTACCACTTGGAAATGAAAACTCTAAATTAGAACACTAACTATATGATACCACAAGGACACATTAAAGTTAAATATTGATGATGACTTGGAGGGTGTGTTTATGCAAAAGGGATGCAGGGAAGGACAAACATGAGAGTATGTGATGGCATAGTGTGTTAGCTTTGCCATGTTAGCACATTAAAATGAAAATACATAAAGATAATAAATCATATAAAGTGTAACTAATAAATTCATGAGTCTACATATTATGGCAAGTGCATTCAAAGGATTAATTAACCTCATGATTCCATGACCCTTTGACTAATTGGAAGCTATCATGTGGTACTCTCTAAGTTGTTTAAATACAATGGTGAAGAATACTTAGAATTCAATCGAGGGTCACACTACATAGGATTCTACCATGTGTCCATGTTAAAAAAAAGTGGGGAGGATAAATTAGATCTCAATAAATGTCACACCACATAGATTTCAACATGTGGGCACAAAAAATTCAAAATTGAACAAGCCACCCAAATACTTTACATATCAAAAGAATTTTAATAATTCGATGTGGAAATGTAGAATTTATAAGGATCACTTAGAGACATTTGAGAGCTTAAACATATTTTTGAAATTTATTATTAAGTGGATAATCAATAATGACCATGTGTCTCAACTTGATTAAACATGGTGAAAAGGAAAGTGTAGTGGGTCTATCATTTTTGTGGCATTTAGGCCACAAGATTGCACCATGTGGAAAATATAGATCCTTACTATTAATTGAAATTACATATAAATTTTTTAAGGGTGTCACCACATCAATCACTTATTATTTAGCCACAATGAATAAGGCTAAAAGTCATGCCACTAGGAGTTTTAGAGATTGAATATTTTATAAATTACTTGAGCTATACATTTCTATTGTGAGCATGGTTGGTTGCATTCAAAATAATTAAACAAGGACTACATAATGGTATAAAATTTTGGATAAATTTATGCATATTCAGAGACATGTTCACAATTGAATTTTTTAGCTCTTTTTCAATTAATGGTGAAATAAAAATGCATACTATATTGCAAAGGCAGTTAAGTGTCACAAACTTCCCCACTGTGAAGTTTTTAGTTATCCCCATGTTATTATTCAAGTTTAATGATTTTATCTATTATGACCAACATGCCTTATTTATAGAAGTAAATATCCCTTATGTGAAATTGAGATATGCTTTAAATTTTAGATTCAATAGTTTATCTTAGTTTAAGAACTTGATCAACCTCATTTTTCATTATACATTAAAATTTTCAAGTTAACTTGATACCTTAGTCTTAGGTCTTAGTTTAAATAACTTGGACAAAATTTTAACTCACATGTTTTAAATTTTTTCATGAAATTTATATGAAAAACTTGAGTATATAATGGCTACTTGAACATTTATATAAAAAACTTGAGTCTATAGTGGCTACTTCATCTTTTCCTATAAATCCTAAGAGTCACTTTGGGGTTACCTTTTATTGAAAAAAGTTTCATTCCACATGAAAACTATTGTCTAAGTCCTTGGATACTTTATATGCATGATATCTTTACGACCCATTTACAATGTTGATACTACCATAATTTCCCATGATCCCTCCTTAGATCCATCAGTCCATGAGGAGGTAAGGTATCTCAAAAAATTTGTATACCCTTTTTTTATGAGCCTAAGTATAATGTCAAAAACCATTTAAATTTTTTGAAGTATAAATCATGAACTTGACCATTAAATACATTGGATTTTATAATCCAATGGGATTATGAAGCCCCACAGGCCTTCTCAAAGCTTCTAAAGACCACCTTGTGACCCTTTGGCATCATGATGGCTCAATGTGGCATTTTTAAAAACCCATAAAATACAAATCTCTTATGGATCATGTGTCCTATTGATGCATGTTATTTTACTTGACCAAGTGACCTAGTGAATAGTGTTTTTACTCTATAATTTTTTATGTATGCCATGTGTCATATTCTAAGACCACGATTATAGATATTATTTTGGGTCACATGTTTTATTTGTGTGTTATTTTAATGACTTGTGGCCACATTATTTTTTATCTATGTACCTTTTTAAAAATTCCACACACCCATTAAAGTTATGTGTTAGTGTAGACACTCAAATTTAATCATTAAGTGCTTAAAAATGTTTAATATTGGCATCCTTACCCTGCTTGGCCCATTCACCATTGAGTTAACTTAAAATATCTATGGGAACATCCAATATTTCATTTATAACCTTAAAATCAATGTAAACATCATTTAGGTATCCATTTTATAATTGTAAACTCATGTAATCCTAGTCTCAATAGTTTTTGTGATAAGATCACACTAGGTAGACAGGGTCATACTGGGTCCTTATCCACTTGTGTGACCTTGTCCCCTATACTCCAATGGTAACTTTCAAAATTATAAAAATTTAATTTTAACCCTTCCAAACTTTTATCAAGGTTTATTAATGGAAATATTTCAAATATTTCTCTATATAAACACATTAAGCCTTCTCAAAGCATCATCTATTAATCACTTGGAAAATCTACTACACATTGAGCAAAAGAGTATTATTTATTCAAATTCCCATTATGATTTATTATAATAGTCATAATCTAAGCCTAAATTAATTTTATTTTAGGTCAAAATCACTTATTATCAAGCATTAAAGTCAATCTATCTATATGCATTCATATAAAAAATATCAAGATTCATTCTCTCACTCTAGGAGAAAACTAATTTATCCTCATGCCCTTTTGGGATATGTAGAAAACACTTGATTAATTAGATTTTTCTAAATTCCCATTATTTGATTCCCCCTTTATATTTTATATCCATTTAATTTATTGTGCAAGAGCTAAAGTTTTGGATTTTATAAATATTCTACATGGTAAATTAGAACACACTCACTCAAAGAAACCTCAAAGATAGGTGTGGGTACTTAGATAAAAAAATCATTCACACAGTCAACTAAGATATGGTCATAGTCAATAGACAAGGTGACAATATGACTCTATCTTCCTAGTGTGGCCTTGTCTGAGTAGAGTTTAAAATCTTGATTTTAACTACGACACAATTCATAGGACTCTACAATTAGTTTTCAATAATAGTCAGCCCACACAGTCAGAAAAAATTTAATTTAATATAGGTTTGCATATCAGTTTGTCAATTTATAATTTTTAGCTCATTTTAAATTCTATAAATTACAATATTTCACATTTATATTTGTATATCTAAATCAAATTTCAATAGCTTATTTGTTCTTAGCATTTCAATGTTAAATAAAAAAATATTAAACATTTTGGTGAATCCATAATCTTATTTGAACACTCTTTCTTGTTTGTTTGATTTTTATCCTGGGATTTCATACAAATTTTTATAGATTATTGACACTAAAATAAATAACCTTAAACCTTGGACATAAACCCAATACTTAAATAAATTGCTTTTAACCTTAGATATAATTGTTGACATTGAAAGCATTTTCCTTTAACCTTGGATAGCATTCAATAGTGAAGAATTTATTTTAACCTTGGGTTAGATTTTTTTATCTTTATACAAAAAAATATTTAGATTTTATTCTTCTCTTTAGTTTTTATTTTCTTGATTTTTATTTTTAGAAACTATGTTCCAATCGTTTAAAAATACTTAGTGACTATCATTATAAGCTAAGCGGTGATCTATTTTATGGACACTATGGTGTGAGGGGTACTACCCTAACACTCAAGCCATTTTAGAGGACTAAACATATATTTTATTTTCCTCGTACCTCATGGTATATTGGAAACACCAATGGTCCTTTTTTATACCATAGGAAGTACCTTTTAGTTGTTTAATTTGTGGTGTACCTAAGAGGAGCATATTGCATAGAGAATTTACTCTCTCCTTTCCCATAGAGATGGGATAGTAGGTTAAAGACATGGATTTTACTTTGTATTTAGTGATCTAAAACATTGCACTGAAACTAATATATGAATAAGCAAGTATATTTGAGAGCCCATATAATCATTCAAACCCTTGCCTAGATCACCCTTTATAACTTTATTTTTTCTTATATTGTACTAATAATTGGATAAATGAGTTAAATTTTATTTCATATGTTACATAAAACTATGAAGTTCATTATTAAATCTTGTATAACTTGTAAACATGTTATTCATTATGTGTTACATGGATTCAATGTCAAATTAATAGATAAGTTATACTAAATAAGGACTAATCTCACAACCTTCATATTTCAAATGGTGGCACTACTATATCATGTCATTATTATTATCCAATAGATTTTGTCAAATATGAAATAACTTAGGAATAGGAGGAATCATATGTTATACATTGTATCAAATCCATAACTTTAAAATATCTTCCATTATTAATTTCACCCTCTTAAAGGGTGTATTATGGCTCTCATTTTAAAACCCAATATTCAAGAAAAGTCATATGAAATTGATGAATCAAAATTTATGAAATATCTTCATGAACATCCAAAAAATTTTACTCACTCTTATATGTTGCTAGAGATGAACAAAATAAAGGTGCCCAAGGTAGCTCTTCCAATATTTCCACTTCCAATAGTGCATCCATTCTTATTTTTACACCTCTAGTTACTTACATAGAATCATCCCTTAGTTTCAAACATATATCCATGACTATGCCTACTCATTCTACTTATACTCCTCCAATATCCTGTACAAATAGTACTCTTGAGCATACAATTCTTGACTTACAAGCTAAGCTATCTAAAATTGAACAAAATATTTCTCATGCTAGCACCCCTATGGACTCATGTACCTTGTTAAATAAGCATTTGGCACCCAAAATTTAATCTAGTCTATTACCAATTGGATTTGTGGCTCCTAATGTTCCCCTATATGAAGGCAAAGGTGATCTTGAACAACATTTTCATGCATTTTATATAACTTCTTAAATATATATAATATGCTCTTAAATAATAAAGATATTTATAAATATTCTTAAATAATATGCTCTTAAATGGTTTTATGATCTTCTTATTCAATCATTAAAGGCTTTAAATCCTTTGGAAAACAAAATTTTAATAATTTTATATCAACATTGGTGAAAATTTATCATATGCTCAAATTGTAAAGATCAAATAAGGGTCTAGTGAAACAATAAGTGAATATGTTATAAGATAGAAGACTATGCTAGAAAAAATGACAAATAAAATGGATGATAATTAGATCCAAGATATTTTCACTCAAATTTTTCTATCTTCACTCCAAGAGTGATATAGGAAGATCCCCATAACTAATTTGATTAGATGGTCAACAATCATGCTAAAATATTTGCATATTAAAGAGATCATTGAGAGATTTCTAATGCAATTTGAATGGATTCAATCCAACATCGTATGAAAAATTTATGGCCTATTGAAGGTAAAATTAAACAATTAAAAAATATATAGTCTACACATAATGCTGAGTCAACAACTAACTAGACCGTATGGATTTGATAGTTGAATCAATCACAACCTATAAAGTAGCCTAATTATAGGCTAACATGTGGAAAATAAGTGAAATAAATGGGTTTGTTTTGTTGGTTTTAGCCTTTGATTACGTACTTGTTTATATGTGGGCCCCATGTTATTTACTCATTTGAGACCCTTCAACTAATGGGGTCCTCTTTTGTAAGGAGGGAAACCCTACCACCTTTATTCAATACTCTATGTAAGAATGTTTGTATATAATCCTCAATGTATATCCTCCCATAATGCATGTGGTACTAAATTCTCATGTATTTTCAAATCTTAGTGCTTAAGACAAGTGGCATCTAGCTGATCCACCATATGGAAACCCAATAAACTTATACATGGTTAAAATCTAAGTTTAATGAAATTAACAATTGTCCACAACTGCCAACATTAAGTTAAAAACAAAATGTGGTCCTCAAGACTAATTCAATAGGAAAAGAGAATGTTTTTAAAGCTTGTTTGTTAAGTATTCCCATCCAATGTGGGATAAATTTTATAAAATGCACCATGAGCGTAGACAAAAGGCTAAGGTATGGGAGTGGGGATCAAGACACTCACCCCACACTTCCCAATTTGGGGTCTTAGCCATTGGGCCATGCTTTATTTTAGAAATCACAAAGCAAGAATTAGAATGTATCCTTTAATTTCAAAATAAATAAGCCTAAAATAGGGTGTTGGAAGGGGGATTTTAACCAATGAATTGTAGGCTTTGGAAACATTATAAAAGGCCCAATATTACATTTGAAGGTTATTTTTTAGCCCTTTATAAAGGAGATCAATTAAGTATAAGCATTTGAATCAATAAGACTCTTCGAGAGAGAGAAACCAGTGGTTTCTTGAGACTTTTTAGAGGTAGAAGTAGACATTGTTGCAGACTAAAGTGAATATCTTGGTGTATGAATTGTAAGAAAAGTGATTTTGCATAATTAATAGATTAGTTAGACTAATTTTTAGACTTGAAGATGTAGCACAATACTAATGAACTTCATTATCAACTTGGGTTTGACATTTTCTCTATTTTTATTCATTTACTTATTGTTTTTAATTAGTTATAATCTTATTTTTATTACTCAAGCCAATTTTTCACATATTTATGAGAGATTGTGAAAAAAAAAGTTAAGTATTCAGAATTGGTGAAATAATGAGCATTTGCATAAACTAATTATTTAGGATCAAGTTTAGTATCAGAGCTATTGATCAAGGATATTATAACACTATTTTTGGATTTGAAAGTTTTCATTTTGCATGCTAACTATGCCTAATTCAAAGCATTGAGAAAGGTCACTTAAAAAATATAACCCAAAAATTAGTACAAAATGTGCAAGTCAAAGATCAATGTTGGGAGAAGAAATTAGATTATAAATATGCATAGTATATTTGTCTAATATTTATGCATTATGTACTCATTATGTCATATATAAGTCCATTTTATCTTATCTCTATGACTTGAAATAGGTTAGAATATGAATAGACTATACTTTTGGTGTCAAGTATGAGAAGAATATGAATACTCATAGACTATAAATGTCTATATATAATTGTCTTTGTAAAAAGAATAGAGTTCCAATTTTGAAGAGATTAATATAGACTTATCTGGTCATGGTTACTTGTGTGGTTTCTTACTTTATTCCTTGTGTGCATGCTCATGTATAATGTTTGCTTAATTTATATCTAATTTAATCTGAATACTCTATATATGTTAATAAATCACTAGTTTTTTCTTACTTTCTAATCAACGCATGATAATTCATACTTATTATGTTTATGTTTTCTAACTTTTTGTATGAATATAATGCATTATCCTATGCACTAAAGTATAACCTAGTTATCCTCATCCTTAACATGTTATAATGCTCTAGGAACCTTTGCTAACAATAGTATAGTGAGCGTGAAAACACTCCTTCTAGAGGAAATTATGCTAAGATGGTTATCAGGGCATAGAGATATTGAGACATGGTTAGACAAAAAAAATATGTACTTTTACAAAAGAAGAATAAAAAAGAATTGGTCTTACCATACAAGAAATAATTTAAGAACATATTTATGGATAGAATTATAAAATTTTCTGGTGTGAGCTACCTAAATTTCTAGCTAGCTGGTTAACATGGTTGGAATATTATTGTTTTAAGCCAAGAATGAAAGAAATAATAATTTAGACTAAAGAAAAGATAGACTAGTTGTAGAAAGTGGAAACTGACTAGACAAGAGCAATAGATTATTGGGTTGTTACTACTATAGATGGATACATAATTGAGTTTATAGTATAAGGATACATAGATTTTAAGGCTACGTAGGACTCATTTATTAGAGGAGTTTGAAGGAAAGTTTTGTAGTGACTACCTCTCCTTATGAAGATGTTAGTTGTGGACAAGGCCATGGTGCCTACTCCAGCCAATATAGAGTAGCCACTTTAGGCATATGGGGGTGTGTGTGACATGACATTGTATGATCATTAAATGAGTAGATGAGGCTTGAACTTAAATATAAAATGGAGATACAAGGGAATAAGATTCAAAAGCAAAATTTGGATTCAAAATGTGAGCTGCAATAATAGAATAAATGGAGTAAATAGAAGAATACCTAGGTAGTTGTGAGTAGAGGTAAGAGTAGTAGTAAAATAGGTGATGAACAAGTAATAAGACATGATTAGTAAGATGAAAGAGATGAATAATTAATGACAAATAAATAATATTATGAATGTCACTAGATAGAAAGAAATGTCAAAGAACTAGAGGAAGAAGAGATATTTGAAGAAGATGAGAATAGTGTAAAAGTAGAGAAGTTAGATAATAAATGTAGTGTGAAGCTATAATAACAAATTTTATTAAAAGGAATTGAAAAATTAATCAAAGAAGTAGAACACAGTCATAGATAAATTATAGGTTTTAGCATAGAAGAAGAAGAATCATTCACCAGAAGAGCACACATCCCTGCATCCCAATTTCTTATATTCAAGTAGAAGTTTTCAACTAGGTTGATAGGAAGATAGTAGTTGGAAAGGTCCATTTTTAGAATAAGTGCAAAGTTGGGGTACTAAAATTGAAACAAAATCAATTCAAAAGGATTTAAAATCCATAGGGTTTGTTGAAACCAAGTAGATAAAAGAAGGAAACATAAATAAATAGTGTGTACGTTAACTCTCCTAATGCATAGATAAATCTTGATAGTACACAAGTACGATCACATTTAATGTAGCCTCCTATTGTAACAACTACATATAATATCCCTTCACTATCATTTTACACAATGAGTATTATAGGAGCATTTATAAATTTGGTGATGTATGATGGGTCTACAGACCCTGAACAATAATTACTAACTTATGAAATGAGATGGCAAGCTAAGGGCATCACTGAAAAAGCCATCAAAAGTGGAAGTTAGTAGGGTTACTAACTAGAAGATCACTTGATTTTATGTACCACATATGAATTTAGTAGGAAATTCTACAATAGGTTAAGAAATTGCTTATCACAGAGTTTAAGATAAAAAATTGTACCAGTCATACTATTCAAGACTTAAAGGAGATAAGGCAGAAGTCAGGGGAATCAGTCTGTAACTATGATTGTAGGTATTTTTATGTTATGAATAAGGTGCAATTTTCCTTAATAGATAAAGATAAAGTTGTATGGTTTGTTGAAGGACTATATGTAGAGAGGATTATAAAGCAAGTTAGTCAAACATTAGTCCATAAATCATGAAAAATGCATAACTAACTAGCTAACTAAGCCTATATATTCCTATGGAAATTACAAAGGATAGAAAGAAATAAATGATATAAAGCAACATCATATTACCTTCCCAAATGGATTCACCATACCCATGTGGCTCAAAAGCATGTTCTCCTTTGATCAAGCATCCTGGTCTTTGTCAACAAAGGTGGCAAACTCATCCAATGTCTCAAGAACATTCCATAAAATCTAGGCACATGATTCTAAATCACTAAACTAGCCTATCAATGAAGCATGTAACTAATTTTAATGATCTATTTCAAAGGATTATGGAGACAATTCTGCATAATAGCTTTGCATAAATCAAGCTTAAAATTCATGTCCATGGCCTCTCTATGTATAGATTTTTGAGATTGGTTAGGATCAACCATGATATTCCATCTCAATATTGAGATGTGTGGCCATGGATAATCATAATATTTGGAATTAAACTCATAAATATCCTCAAGATAAATAAGCATTAAAGAGGCATGGGTGACCCATAATCCTAATATTTTATGTACTTATGGATTGATGGATGCTAGCCCATAGATGATGTCACTAGGTGATGCATATATTCAAAATCAATTTCCAATAATGAGATGTTCAAAAATATATATGGAATTCTTACTTAAGCTCTTAAATTGGATTAATTAGCTTAAGTAAATTTAATCAATTTTAGTGTAATTCTTTGGAAATTAGTGCATAATTAATCAAAATGGTCAGAAAGTCATATTACTAGATCATAATTTGACTAGAGAGGAACTAGAAGGTGATGTTAGATGCATTGGATATGTATTCCCATTTATTATGTTGCCAACACCAAATAATATAGGTACGCGATGTATTCCAATGAATGGAAAATTTATTATTTTGACTTGAAATGATCTGATCAAAGTTAGCTAGCCCATAAAATGCATTGCCCTATTTAGGGATACTTTAACCTAAACTAGAACTTGTAAGTGACAAGTTCAAACCATTTAGGGTTTTTATGGATTTTGACCTAAAATATGCATTTGAGTGCAATTTGAGTAAGATTGACAATTTCAACACAAATAGTGTTAGGAATTAGATGTCTAAATTTTGCACCTATTTGAGAAGGTGTAGGGAGACATTCAGGTAAAGCAACATCTTTTCAAAGAAAAGAGGTGTCAAGAAGAAATTAGAACAGACCCATGATGTCCCCTCAAGAGGACATACTAGGATATAATAAAATAATGGAATCTCAAAAAGAGAAAGAAAGTAAGAGATTAACCCATATAATAGATCACATCTAGATGAGTTAATGCTTGCACATGTGATTACCATCAATGATAAAACTATAATTATAGGTATAATATGCCCCAAAAATGATGGGAATGGGAAAGATACAATCCATATATGTAAGGGACACACTTTAAATGTACCCAATTTGAGAGTACACGATTCACGCTTATAGCATTGATCAATCCCAAGACAAGTTACACACTAAAATATTTCCATCAGGGGCATTAGTGTGGAGAGATTGGAATTAGAGGAAAAGAGAGAGAGTTATACTTTAGAAAGGTAAGAACCACTATAATAGGGTCTCCAAAGATAATATAATAAGTACTCTTGTAGATAAAATGTGATCATGATAAAATAGTTGTGCCCCAGTAGGGCAAATTTTGATCATTGATAAAGAATAAATAATGATTTTACCCAATAGAGATGATTTGATTTGAATATGGTTTAGATTTTGTACCCCAACATGGACAATTGGCAAGCAAAATATCTCAAGGATATAACTAAAAATATAGGTTAAATTGAGTGGATGCAAATATAAATGTGATGGTGTAATGGCTTAGAAAGCCATATAAAACCAAACATATGAGAATGCACAAAGTGATGAGAGAGATGAAAATAAGAATGGAGATAGTTGAGCTAACCTCAATAGAAATTGAGCACTACTTACATAGTTCCATGGACTCATGTTTCAACATGAACTTCAAGCCAATGTAGTTCACCCAAGTTTGGGAGAGAATGGAATGAGGAATGATGAGAAATGACCAAGAATTGATTAGACTCACAATGTATGCAAAGAGATGCACATCTAAGCATCGATAAATAAGCTTGAAATGCATGTTACCTAAAATCCTAATTCTATATCATGAGCCTAGGTTTTGCAAAGTGTTCTTGAGAATCTTTCATTAGAGCTGATGTTGATGTTAAGACTTTGAGACCTGAGCACAAAGTGCTTGTTATATAAAATAAATTAGGCATCATAATTATGAATAAATTAGAATGACATAAGATTCAAATTATGCTAGCCAGCTCAAATGTGAATACCTATAACTAGGGATAATGGTAAAATAATGACCAAAACTAGAGTTACAGCGATTTACATTTAAACAACAACAACAAAAAAGTAAAGACAAAGAAAAAGATAAATATAAATGAACCTAACTTGAAATAAAGATATGATCAATCAAGACTTAATTAGGAACAAAAATGTTTAAAAACAAAAAGCAAGAACATCTTAATGACATGAGACAAAGATATAAATAATCAAGATCTATGTGGATCATCAAGATGTACTTGGAAAAAATAAAATAAAGAAGCAAGACCAAATAGGAAAATAAAAGACCAGACAAAAAAATAATCAAATAAACAAACAAATTTTTTTGAGTTTTTGAATGGTTTTATGATTTTTTTTAGAATTTTTTAAGTATCTCAACTCAATTGAAGATTAAAAGATATAGAACAGTCCAACTCATGAAATAGTGAGAGTGTACCAACTTAAAATGCTTGAAATATGATGAGAGCTTATGATAAGAGGGACTGAGTTGATCTTCACATGAATCGAGAATGGCCTATATAACCCCAAAATAATCCCAAGACATAGTAATTCTATCCACATAAAAGGTGATGAAAAACTGACTAGGTCACAACAAGTTCACAAATAGAGGTGAATGATAATAGTAATGACCAGATGAAGTGACAATGCATGATAAAAAGGCATTGTACCTAATTTTCCCATAGGTGGTTATAATTAGGAAATAATTTCATAATACTAATTTTCCCAGAGGTGGTTATAATCAGGGGTACTAAAACAATACTGATTTGCCCATAGGTGGTTATAATTAGCGATACCAAATAAGATTATAGATGAAAGATAAATTGCCATATCAAATGTCACACTATGTTCATAGACTATCCTTCAACACTGAATTAAAAAACTATTGAAATTGGATTAGAATCCCCTCATAAAAGGTACAGGATGAACCAAAGGAACCAAGATCAAAATGGGATAAATAGGACAACTAAAAATAAGCCTTGGTCAATAGTAAAGAAATGGTATAAAGAAATTATGAAAATAAAATTGGATATAGTGGCAACAAAGTTGCCCCCGAGTAATGACTAGATTAGATTGCTACCAAAACGGTGAGAGTATTGGCTTAGGTTTCTTACAAAATGGTGAGAGTGTTCAAACTTAACAATTGCTCATAAAATGGTGAGAGCATGGGAAAGGGGTGATCAAGATGACCTCAATAAAAATTGAGCGCTACCTACATATTCCTGAAGGACCTCAAGCTAATGTAGTTCAAATGGCATGGTTCATGGATCTCAATGGTATAATGAAACTAAAAAGGGTCAATAGGATTGTCCCCAAGAGATGAGGCATGGTAATGGAAAATGGGTGAATGGTAAATGAAAAATGGTTTTGTTTCTCTTGCTAACAGGGAGATGCACTTCCTAGTCAATATATGAGACAACAAAAATGATCAGCTATATAAGTTGCTATCCAACACCCTTTTGAAACAACTACTCTATTAAGAACTTGTTTCTGATCTAGATCTAAATAATGTGTTCATGATATTCATAGATCATTGATTTTACTTCTTTCAAACATCAAGACAAGATATTCTTAATACCTTGATAAAGGAAAGTGTTGCCAGTGATGGTAAATAAAGGTAAGATAAATGAGATAAGTGGGTAATAAATAGGTGGGTGATAATGGAATGTATAATGAATGGGAAATAAATGGAGGTTAGGACTTTCAGTCACATGTAATGTTTTTGATGCCAAATTTGACATAATTTTGGTTGTGGTGGGGCTAAAGACCTCTAAATATGTTCTCAATAGGACCATAAAATTATTCTATTACTTGATCTTGAGAGTAGCTACCATCTGATTATGTGATAGATTGGAAGCTATTTTGATTTGATCTTTGATATTATCTTCAATAAAATAATGAAAAACTTTTGTGCTCAGCTATTGGTGCTTTGATGAGGTTTTCACTAATGATTTTTTTCTGATCATCCCATAACACCTCTGAGAAGGATTCACAAAGAGATGTTAACATTTGAATTTGATAATCTTCTAGTGCCTTCAAAAAGGTGTCACTATAAGATGTTGAGTTTGATCTTTGATTATCCCCTAGCACCTCTAAAAATGTTTCACTAGGAGATTTTTCTTCTTCTAAATGAATGTGTTCTTGGTCCCCCTGATATTTTGTAAATGATATGCCACCATAGATGCAGTTTAACAAAGTGTGATTCTATTGGTCCTAATCGACTTTTATGGGAGGTGGAATGTCAATATAATAGCTATGTTGGGTGGTAATAATGGGATGGGGAAAGGTAGCACAATCCTCATAGAAGATACTAGGAGAACTTGTATCGATGCTAAAGTAATCATCCTCAAAAACTATGGAAGGATCACAAATATATTCAAATTGATCTATAAGGAAATTGTAACCAATGTTATAACAACCAATACTATAATCTATTTTTGACTCTGATTCTGAAGCAAGGGACTCTAAATCTAATGTCACAACTGATGTTGATTCTATTTTTGATGCTAAATCTAATGCCAGTTAAAAAATGAAACCTAACTCTAATATTGATTCTTCATCTGATATGGTTATTTTAATAATGTTCTATTGAATGCTAAATTTTTGACAAGTAATGCCCTGTGATGTCATAATGGGCTCAATAAAAATTGATTCATCTTAGAGGGGTTTAACATAGACTGACTCATTTAAGTGAAGCCCCTCAAAAAGAGGGAACCACTCAAGGGATCTCTTGACAAAATCATGTTTGTCAAAGTAAGACTCCTCAATGAGTGGGAAAAGATCAAGAGACAACTCTATTGAGACTAGCTTGTCAAGGAGATGAGGCTATTTAGAAATAGGTAACATATGAATAGGTAACTTATCATAGTTTATCTTATCACAAATGGGTGTTTCAACAATAACATGTTGGTTTTGGTTCACAATTAGTTGCAAAAGATCAATTTTGAAAACATTTTGATCCTCATAAGATGGCTTTTGAAGAGGTAATGGTTCTTGTTTAGGCTTGAAGATCGACACAAAATTTCTAAAGTGGGGAACATTTTGTTTAGCATCAACAATGGTTTGTAGTTCAATAATGGACTCTCTAAAGATTAGACTATTGAAGAAGGGATAAAAAAACAATTGGTTCATCAAATGGAGGTTCTTCAACAATAGGTTCATCAAAAACTGGTGATGGGCCAAGAATGGTAATAAATAGATGCTTCTTATTTCGGTTACTTGTGCAAACCAAAGGAGGATGTCCTAAAATGGTAATGACTAGACACTTCTTAGTTTGGTTGCTTGTGCAAACCAAAGGAGGAGATCTTAAAATGGTGATGATTAGATGCTTCTTAGTTTGGTTTCTCATGTAAACCAAAGGAGGAGGTCCTAAAATGGTTATCTTGGTATGTTGTGGAGTTTGATTACTTACACAAGCCAAAGCATCTAAGTCTTCCTGATAAATCCAATCATTCCAATCATGAGTTGGATCATAAGTTGGATCTTAACTATGTTCCCATGATTAATTTTTGTGAGGTGGATAGAAATCTATCTCACAAACCATATGGTCACCATAGGGGTCTTGATGAAAGTCATATAAGTCATTTTTAAAGGCCATTCTATTATAAGTTGGATTATCCATGACTGCACCATAAGTGTAGCTAGACATATCTGCATTTAATGAAGAAAGCTCCAAAAATAGAAAGACTTAAAGTTATGCAAACTCTAAAAAGTGATGTTTAAAAGACAAAAGGTTTAACCTTGGTTGAAAGGGTGAAGTTGCATCTCAAAAGTAGTTTGTGCCAAGATTTGGCATAAAACAACCTAATGTCAAATGTCTAACATCAAAGGTTTTTGAAGAAAGGTTATGTTTTCCAAAATAAAGTCACAAAAAATGATGAGGATAGGCACTCAAACAAATAAACAATCAATAGTGTTCAAAATTGGGTAATCATTTAACCGAAGCTATACAACCCAAAAGAAAAAGATCTATATACCAACCCCATGAATTGAGGCCTAAACATAAATCAATCAATGTTTAGATCCAAACTTGACAAGGTTAATTGAAAATGCAATGTTGAAGACTAGGAATGGACCAAACAAGATAGATAAGAGCAAACAACATAACGACACATAAATAAGGTCCAAATGGTATACATGACATAGTTTGAAACAAATAGTTTTTGATACAATGGTAAACAAGTTTTTGAAACAAATTGAGCAGCCTAACGACGTAAGCATGCTCGAATGATGTGGTCAATTGATATGTTTCAAAGACTCAAAGGTAAAAAATATTTGACATGATTTGGGCAGCATAATGCTACCCTTCTTAACTCAAATACATAATTTTGACATGGATTATGAATAAACAAACAATTTTTAGCCTCAAATCATACCAAGAAAATAATGACCAAAATACACTAAGTATAATCATCTAAATCCTAACAAGGGTATGGCAATGTGTGGTTGACTAAACTAGTAAGATTTTGAACATTTCTAGGGAAATCAATTGCATAATGACTTTCATGTCAAATGATGAAAACTACAAGCATGAAAATTGGGTGACTATGGCATTGGGGCTAGTTGTAAAAAGGTCTAGTCCTTTTTACAACCACTACATCCTATTGTTCACTCAGTGTAGTGCGATGTCCAAATGCAGATACATCCCATGTGCAACTCAGAAGGAGTAAGTGAATTCAATGCCAGGAGATGAAACCCCAAGTCAAAACTTATCTAAAGAACTCATGGGAGGTAATAACATCCCCTTCACAAGCCAAGTTTACATAAAAATAAATAAAACATAAAATAAAAAGACTTTAGGGTCATTTTTAAGATCACCCAAAATTTAACGAGTTTTTGGGGAGTGCTTTAGATGACATTCTTTCTAAGCCTTGGACTAGGGTTTTTGCAATAGGAATGGCACTTTTTATTACAAGGGTTCCCTAAAGGGGACAAATGGAAGAGTATACATGTGGTATCCCTCTTTTTGCCAAACAAAATCTAACTTAAACAACTAAGTAAATAAAAAAAACTTGGAAATGTGAGTTTATTTTTAAGCCCAAATGGAAAATGAGGTGGTGTTCATTTGACCCCTTGGTCTTAATTGCAAACTTTGAAAACATACTAAAAAAAATTCACTTAAGCATTTAAATATTACTTTAAACACCAAAATAATGTTCTTAATCCATTTTAATGTATGCAAAAGGTGATCTAAACATGTTTTTAGCAAATTTCAAATCCGTTGGTTACCTGTCTACCCTGAAGGCATCACCCCAAAATAAAATATGTTAGATTAGAAACATTTTAAATATATTTTCAAAATTTTGTGAAAAATATATGAAACTTGAAGCTAAACTAATGTCAAATTCTGAAAATTTAGGAGAAAAAATGTGGTTTAAAAAAAAATCATCTAAAATAGAGTTTGTATGACCCCAAACCAAGCATTTTAAAATGGCCTATTAGCTCTCAGGTCTGTGTTTTTAAGAAAAACACAGTGATCAATGTCACTTATATTTCCAATAATGATTACACTTACTAACTGATGATAGTTATCTAACTGACAATGGTTATACCAATAGTAACTGACAATGGTTATGTCAATCAATGATGGTTACTTTGTAAACCCATGACAAAGAAAAATGGAAAAATAAAGTTAGAAAATCAAATTGCAAGAGTTTTAATGATCCAAATGAAGATTTTAAAGTTGAATATTGATCTTCTTCATTTGTGGGATGCATCTGGTCCCATCGGGCATGCCAAGATGTAGAGAGGATTACAAATCAAGTTAGTCAAACATTAGTCCATAAATCATGAAAAATGCATAAAGAAATAACTAATTAAGCCTATCTATTCCTATGGGAATTACAAAGGATAGAAAGAAAAAAATGAAATAAATCAACATAAAATTACCTTTCCAAATGGATTCACCATACCCATGTGGCTCAAAAGCATGTTCTCCCTTGATCAAACATCCTTGTCTTTGTCAACAAAGGTGGTAAACTCCTCCAATGTCTCAATAACACTCCATAAAACCTAGGCTCATGATTCAAAATCATTAAACTAGCCTATAAATGAAGCTTGTAACTAATTTTAATGGTCTATTGCAAAGGATTATGGAGACAATTATGCATAATAACTTTGCATAAATCAAGCTTAAACTTTATGTCCACGTCCTCTTTATTTATATATTTTTGAGATTGGTCAGGATCAACCATGACCGTCCATCTCAAGATTGAGATGTGTGGCCATGGATAATCCTAATATTTAGAATTAAAATCATAAACATCCTTAATATAAATAAGCATTAAAGAGGCATGGGAGGCATTAGCTAGGCATGGGTGGCCCATAATCTTGATATTTTATGCACTTATGGCTTGATGGATGCCACCCCATAGATGATGTCATTAGGTGATGTAGATATTCAAAATCAATTTTCAATAATGAGATATTCAAAAATATCTATGGAATTCTTACTTAATCTCTTAAATTGGATTAATTAGCTTAAGTAAGTTTAATCAAGTTTAGTGTAATTCTTTGGAAATTGGTGCATAATTAATCAAAATGGTCAAAAATTCATATTATTGGATCATAATTTGACTGGAGAGGAATTAGAAGGTGATGTTAGATGCATTGGAGTTGTATTCCCATTTAGGATATTACCAACACCAAATAACAAAAGTACATGATGTGTACCAATAAATTAGAAGAAAAGAGTGATCCAGAGCACTAAATGACAAAATTTTCATTTTAACTCAAAATGATTTGATAAAAGCTAGTTGGCCCATAAAATGTATTTCCCTATTTAGGGATACTTTGACCTAAACTAGCACTTGCAAGTGACAAGTTCAAACCATTTAGGGAATTTCATCGGTTTTGACCTAAAATGTGTATTTGAGTGTAATTCAAGTAAGAATGATAATTTCAACACAAATGGTGTTAGGAATTGGATGTATACACTAAATTCCAAAATCATATTTGTTAATGTGCAGACTCAATATGCTAATAAATTAGATGCTAGATCTACTTCCATGTGATTGGAACAAATTAAAGATTATGGGTAAGCTCTTGTCATAAATTCTAAGATTAAAAATACACTATAGGATTTTATGAATAGGATGGAATAATACCATGAGGAAGATAAACCTAAGTTAAGTCTATGGTGTATGGAAAATATAAACATCACAGGAATGATTGTCCTAGGATCAAGATAGAGCTCTATGAAATCTATCAAGTAGTAGGGCATGCAACAATGCAGTGCCATCTCTTGCAACAGTATGTCAAAGACCCATATAATTTATATTTTAATTTTTTTAAGTCACATAATCATGATGAAAATAACTATAGGTATTTTTAGGAGCTCAAATAAGACATCACCAAAAGTATATTTGTTGTCACTATGCAGAAAGTGTCCTTAGTGAAATAAATGATTTGAAGCCTAGAGATCAATAAATGTTGTACAACCCAAGTAGGTCCATAATGTATTTTTAGTTTGCTATAGTATTATCCTCAAGGTCTAGCTGATTGGACCCTTCTTTGTTGAGTTAGACACCTCCATCATCACAATACCAATATGCAACATCCTGGAGCATAGCCATGATGCAACAACAATAAACTAGTTGGACCCCATCAGCTACACAACAATAATTTACAATTGGAGATAATACCCAATAACATTAACATTGGAATACAACACAACAACGAGGATATAAAAGTGGTTATCGGTCAAACAAAGGAGGATTTAGGGTTAGATGTAGAGGAGGTTACCAAAGTAGCAGGGGAAATATCTATCAATGCCCTCCTTTGCAATGCTATCTGTGTGGAGAGTATAATCATGTGCAACACAATTTCTCTTTTAATCCTCAAAGATGGTCTTACTATTCATATTGCATAATATATGACCAGCATGAGATAAAAGACTATCCTATCTTAGAAAAACAAAGACAAGATAAGGTCATCAATAATGTTAAATGGTGAATGCATAGTCTAAGCAGAATGAATTCCTAAATGTTGTTACATGAAACCAACATAGGTTTGCCTCCTCTTGAAACAACCTAGGATTAGGGAATATGGAAAGTAAAATAGGACAAATACCTAGGCCCAGATAGAGAAAAGGGGCTCATGTGATTTTTAAAAACATTTAACATCAAAATACTACTGAAGGAGATGTTGTAGTAATAGATGCCCAAATGTATGATCAAATTTATTGCATTATGTGTTAGGATGGATTTTTTATTGTGTTGATAGATTTATTGAAACTTTTAAGCACACTAAAAAATGAAAACATCTCGCATAACATCATAAACTTAATACATAATCTACTGGAGTGTGCATAGAAAGGATAATAGAAGACAAAAAAGCTTGTTTGATATGTCAAAACCAAGAATCCATGGGATGTATATGTAAGAATTGAAATTGAAGTTATGGGATATGAAAATCTAAATGCTATCTTTAATTTTGGTAGCACTATCAACATGATTCCTAGATCTACATGGGAGGCTATTAGATGGCTAGTTCTAAGTTATAGTATAGTAACTCTGAGTTTAGTTGACTATGGATGAGTTGAGCCCATTAGTAGATTACAAGACATTGAGATCAAATTCACAAAACTAACCCTATGAGGTGACTTTGAAGTCATCAATATGAAGATAATAACAACACATCATCCTACACTGATTGGCAAGAAATGGACATATAATGGTTAGATGACTATAAATAACATGAAAAATCAATTAGAGGTGTATGAAGGAGATAAGGTTGTCATCATTCCTATAAATAGGGCACACAAACCCTACATCATTTCAAATGAACTAGATTATCCATATGTCACATAAGAAACTAGTTGGATGAAGGTAAACTCTAAAGAGAATCAAAATATATATGTGTAATTGAGTGCAACTTCTTATATGAGAATATTAAACCTTAGGTACAATATTTACTCAATCAATAGTTGAAGGCATCTAAATAATGGAGGCATAAACCAGTAGTTACTCAACTATTGATAACCCAATTTGTCATAGACGATTATGCATCCATGTCTATAAATCCCCTAGTCATTTAGAAGTTGAATTTCTATATCAAATAAATGATCATATGCAGGACTATATGGAGATGACTAGAGAAGGAACTTTGCCTTAGGAAATAGCTTCATAAATCAATGGAAATTTAGACATGCACCTAGTCAACTAGGCTGGTGGTGATAATAAACTTTGACCTATGATTTGCACATGAGAGACAACTTTTAGTGTACTATATAACTGAGGATATCAATCAATTCATTATGTGCTTACAAGTTCATGTACCTACCATAAATCATTAGGTTAGTGCTTTGAATTATATTTTAAATGGAATTATAGTGACATGGTGGGAAATCCATAAAAATGATCAGCTCAATTGGGATGATGCATGTTAACTCATGATTAGCAGATTTCAACTACTATAAGTCATTAGAAGCAACTAGCCTTTCTTCCAAGAAGGTGAGTGTCCTAAAATCCATATTCACAAATGTGTTGAAATATGGACTAAAGAATGTGTGGCACCAAATTAATGGTTTCACATCTTTCATTACACATTTGCTCTTTTACCATTAGCATGGGACATGCATCAAAACCATGGGAGGGAGATAAAGTATTGGGCATAGGTACAAAGAAGCTTTATACAAATGTTTTTTTTTTAATATGAGAACCCTCTAGTTCACAACACCTTGCTAAAAATCAAACATTTTCTATGCCATGGGTGTGAAAAATATTTAATTACCATGACAAAATCCACTGTCAAGAATAACGTAGCTTGTGATCTAAATACAACATTACAAAGATAAAAAAATTCCAAAAAACAATAATAATCTCTCATGTAGCCATGCCACCAAATACAATATGAAGGAAAGGATATTGAAGATTCAAATACTGATGGTGATATTGATATGATTGATTTGTTTGAGCTTGAATGGCTAGTAGAACCAGTAAAGGACCCCGACGTAGAACCTACTGAAGAAAATAAGTTGCACAACATATAAATTCTAGAATAGGAAGGGAACCAAATGATACAAGAATCTATTGATGAGGAAATCATAATATTTATGATGAACCCATTAAAAATCATGTAGTAAACATTGAAACTAAGGAGATTCTTAAATTTTCACATATAGGTGATAACTAGACTGAAGCTAAAGTTTATGAAGCTATGCAAATCTTGCATGATGATCAAGATGTGTTTCCTCTAAATTTTTAGATGCCAAAGGATTTGATCCATCCTTAGATGAAATTCATATCAAACTCAAGGAGTACACATGAACCAAAAATAAAAGACCATATAAGTTAAACCCAAACATGAAGTTGAAAGTGAAGTCTAAACTTGATAGAATACAAGACACAAGTATAATCTATCTTGTATAAAAGGTAGATTGGGTTATTCCTATGGTAGTTTAGCTTAAAAATTAAGAGAGATTAGAATATGTGGTGACTATCAAATTTTGAATGATCCATTTCTGATTCCCTTCACAGATGAAGTTTTAAAATCTATCACACAACATGAAGTTTAATCTTTCATGGATGGCTTCAATGGTTATCATCAAATACCCATCATATAGGAAGATAGAGCTAAAATGAATTTTACCATAGAATGGGGATATTTTGTGTACAAGGTAATGCTTTTGGACTCAATAATTCACTTATGGTTTTCTCTCACACAGTGGTGACTACATTCAAGGACTTCATTCACGACTTCTTGGAAGTCTATTTCAATGACTGGGAAGTCTTTTCTTTATTTAAAGAACATATGTCTAAATTATGACTCATGTTAGAATGCTTCCAAGCTCTATGCATTGCTCTAAATTTAAATAAATATTTAGTTTTTACCCCTTTTGGTGTCCTACTAGATCATGTAGTGTGCAATGAAGACATTTTGGTAGACCAGGAAAAAATTATAATCATTTTGAGTATGCCTCCACTAGTTAGCTCCATGGAAGTGTGATCCTTTATTAGCCATGCATGATTTACTATAAGTTTATTAAAGGATATATAGCCATTTCATCTCCCTTAGAATTTTTACTACATAAAGGTGCAAAATTTAAATGGACTACTGAGTGTCAAGAAGCCTTCATTAAACTAAAGTAGAGATTGGTCACTACACCTATCCTCATCTTTATAAATTAAATCAATATGTGTGCATGTTAATGATTCAAGTATTACAATCAATACTATGCTTGCAACTAAGAGAGGGTATATTAGACCACCCCAATAATTTTGCAAGTTAAAAGTTTTCTAATGGAGAAAAGAATTACATGACAAATAAAAAATAATCACCAGATATAGTGTTCACACTATAGAAATTTTGACACTATCTTCTTGCAATATCATTTGAATTTTTCACAGATCATCAATCTTTGTGCTACCTAGTCAATGAGCCAATGCTTGGAGGATGCATATCTTGATGGTTGATGCTATTTCAAGAATTCCAATTTTGAATTAATGTCAAGCCTAGTAGAGAAAATGCGGGGCCAGATCATCTCAATCGCATTCCCAATGGTGAAGAACTAAAAGAATTACAAGAATATTCTCCTGATGCTCATGCATTTCACATTTTTGTTATCTCTAAATTTTTTGAATTAATTACCAACTTTCTTGAATAAGGAGTATTCCTTATGTACTACCAAGAAAGAGACAAGAAGCAATTTATCACCAGAGCTTTTCCATATACCATCATCAATGGGATTTTATATCATTTGGGGAAGGATGAAGTACTGTGTAGGGTAGTTCTGAAACATAAATAACCATAGCTCTTATAGGAGATTGTTAGGATTGTGGAGCTAAAAGCTTCACTGATGCAAACAGGAGAGGAGGTTGCTGAAGGTTGCTGAGTTGCAGAAGAAGTTGGGGTCGGTCTGATCAGCCGACGTCGGCGGGAGAGCATAGAGAAGCAACCGACGTCGGTCATATATCGGCCGACGTCGGTCACCTCCAGGCAGACAGGAACCGACGTCGGTCGCCTGTGTGGTTCGACTGCGAGTTAATTACGGGCAGTGAGCTAACGAACCAAGTGTTTGCATGATGAGTGCTAATTTTAGACTCATAGCTGCGGATCTAATTATGGTAATTAAATGTCTAATCATTGTTTGGATGAGATCTATATAATAGACTCATGGTTGTATTGGAAAAGTGTGCTAGGGAGTAAGAGAGCATAATTATAAGCTCCTTCTGTGTGTGAGGTAGAGCAATGGTGCGTTCCTCCTAGTGCCTCAGTACCAGGTGTGTTGGTGCTGGACTGGAGAGTCAGCTGGATTCTTCAGGAGTGTAGGATTTTGGTCACAGTTGCATGGCCTATATAGGAGATCTACATGGTAAGTAAGATCGTTGATCTGCAAGTGTATGTGTGTGCAAGGTCAAGGTTCACAGGTGAGCAGAACCATTGTTTGATTTGCAGGTGTGCAAGGTCATATAGACAGCAACACAACAGGGAGCAGTATCAGGCAGGATCTACTTGGAGTACAGGTGTGTACTCGGATAGAGCAAGAGGAAGGCAAGGGAGTTCCTTCCATAAGTATGGTCTGTTGAATTGCAGGTTGTTGCAGATTCATGGGAGATCTACTTGAAGTACCTTGAGTACTTGTGGAGCACGTGGAGCGCTTGTGGAGTGCGTGGAGCACTTGTGGTGTGCGTGGAGCACGGGAGGTGAACACCAACTCTGTATTTTGAGTTGGGTGTTGGGACCTGTGAGAGGGAGAGCTTTGGGGAGAAGAATTACTGTTCACTTGAGGCGTGGGAAACCTCTGTAAGGTGGTGGAGAAGAAGTGGCATCTTCTTTATTGTATTCTTTTCTGTATAAAGTGTTAATACAATTTGTGTATTGTCTCTCATATCATGTGTTATTCTAAATTCTAGTTACTTGGTGAATCTGGTTAATTTTCGCATATTAAGTTGCTTGGTTTAGTAATCAAATTGTGTGCTTCTGGTTTATCCTCCCAACAAGTGGTATCAGAGCAAGGTTGTTGGCTCATAGCTTGATACCAACAAGTGGTATTAGAGCTAGGATTGGAGGAAGCAGGTTTTGTGTTTGGTTACAGGGCACTCTCATGGGTTTCTGATCGAGTGGGAGTAGAGCAACAGCAGATCAAAGTAAGCCAAGAATGGAGGAGTTGAAAAGCACAGATGGTTACTCACGGTCCTATGGAAAGAAAGAGCAGGTAAAAGATTATTGTTGGTTGGTAGCAGATCAACATGAAGAAACTGAAGATACAGATGTAGCAGGTGTTGTTGCACAGGATGTGTTTGCAGGTTTCTTGGATAAAGTTGAATCTTGGATAAAAGATTCGGTTGCCTCTTTCCATGCAGCCCTAGGTAGAGGAGCTGGTGAGCCTTGCCAAAGAATTGGCAAAGGGGAAGTGAAGCTGAAATTGCAGGCGGCCAACACACAGGTGTTGATGAAGGTCATGCAGGTCCCAAGTTTGGAGATATGGCTAATTTCTTCAGAAAAATTGGGTGATGAGAGATGCACAAAAACTCTCACAGCGGATGCACTTGAATTAGCTGGTGGTAAGAAAACAGGTATCCTTTATCTACTTGTTTATATTACTGATTCTTCTTTTGTTGCGGAGACGTGGCTTCGTAGGCTTGGTCACATGAGTAGGAAGGAGATGCATGTTCTTAAGTGGAAGACAGATATATTTGACAGGCTTAAGAACTGGAAAGCCTTGGTGTTTATGGAGGAGATGGCAGACAAAACCCAGTGGATGGTGCTGGATACTTCTGAGCAGGGCAGTTTGGACATGGGTTTTGATTCAAAGAAGCTCGCGGGTAAAAAGTCATCACTCACAGGCGAACACAGGGACCGATGTCGGTCAGGAGGAACCGGCGTCGAACAGACAGGTGCTGATGTCGGTCATGTGCAGACCGAAGCCGGCGATGTCGGGCAGGGTAAGACCAATGTTGGTCATGGGACCGACGTCGGCAGTATGTAAGACCGATGTCGGTTAGGAGGACCGACGTCAGCAGTAGGGACACCAGCGCTGGTAGGTTGGTAGTCAGGTACAGACGCATGGAACTGACGTCGGTTGGATGCAGACTGTGGAGTGACCGAGGTCGGTCACTGTAACGAATTTTGGGTGGACAGCATGTTGTCAAGGAGTCTCAAACACCCATACGGAGGACTGAAGGCGTAAGTAGGCCCTCAAATTCGTTGTTCCTCTTCTTTATACATGTTGCTGATTGTAGAGCAGGAAGGATCCAGGAAACAGGTGTGAGCTTGGCATGGATGAGGATGTGATTCCTTGGAGGAAAAACCAAACAGGTGTGTTTTGGTAGGGTTACCAGCAGGTATGAAAGCACAGAGACAAATGGATACCTTATTAGAAGAATAGAGAGAACGGATACGTGAGACGGAAGACCAGGTATATGGTCTTGTGGAGCTGCAGGACAGTGGTACAGGTTTTGACAGGTGGAGGACGGAGCATGGCTTCAGTCAGTGTCAGGTAACTACTGTGGTTTGACTTACCAGAGGGATGGTGATTGCAACATCATTCTGTTGTTGTATGTGGATGGTATATTTGCTAGCTAGCAGGGGTGTACATACAGGGTTTTGCTGAGCTAAGGGTAAGATTAGTTCAGTGGCATGTCATGAGGAGTTTGGAGCAGCAGAATTCTTTGACATGGGAGGCATGGAGATCACAGGTTGATTTTGTCTCGAGTGGGAGCTGATGTGAATCAGGTGTTGCCGAGGTTCAGGATGCAGAGCCGGAGCACACTAAGGGCTGGACAGGTACAGTGTCCGAAATCACATGAGGTCTGGTATAGACCTGAGTATTCCCATGCAGTGGGAGCTGTCAGAGAGTTAGGCACCAATTCGGGGAAGTGGGTTCTCAGGTTTTTTGAGAGGGACCGGCAGCAGGTGTTGCTATGCAGGGTCAGGACTTCACTACAGGTGTTGTAGGTTCGGATGTGGCAGGGTACTCGGATGACAGGTGGTACACCACGGGATGTGTGGTGGGTTGTCTTCAGGTGGGAGCTTGAAGAGGGATACAAACTAGGAAACAGATTAGACGAAGTACAGGTACAGGTACAGTGCAGTTGTTTATCTCCAAGTGGGAGATTATTAGGATTGTGGAGCTAAAAGCTTCACTGATGCAAACAGGAGAGGAGGTTGCTGAAGGTTGCTGAGTTGCAGAAGAAGTTGGGGTCGGTCTGATCAGCCGACGTCGGCGGGAGAGCATAGAGAAGCAACTGACGTCGGTCATATATCGGCCGACGTCGGTCACCTCCAGGCAGACAGGGACTGACGTCGGTCGCCTATGTGGTTTGACTGCGAGTTAATTACGGGAAGTGAGCTAACGAACCAAGTGTTTGCATGATGAGTGCTAATTTTAGACTCATAGCTGTGGATCTAATTATGGTAATTAGATGTCTAATCATTGTTTGGATGAGATCTATATAATAGACTCATGGTTGTATTGGAAAAGTGTGCTAGGGAGTAAGAGAGCATAATTATAAGCTCCTTCTGTGTGTGAGGTAGAGCAATGGTGCGTTCCTCCTAGTGCCTCAGTACCAGGTGTGTTGGTGCTGGATTGGAGAGTCAGCTGGATTCTTCAGGAGTGTAGGATCTTGGTCACAGTTGCATGGCCTATATAGGAGATCTACATGGTAAGTAAGATCGTTGATCTGTAGGTGTATGTGTGTGCAAGGTTGAGGTTCACAGGTGAGCAGAACCATTGTTTGATTTGCAGGTGTGCAAGGTCATATAGACAGCAACACAACAGGGAGCAGTATCAGGCAGGATCTACTTGGAGTACAGGTGTGTACTCGGATAGAGCAAGAGGAAGGCAAGGGATTTCCTTCCATAAGTATGGTCTATTGAATTGCAGGTTGTTGCAGATTCATGGGAGATCTACTTGAAGTACCTTGAGTACTTGTGGAGCACGTGGAGTGCTTGTGGAGTGCGTGGAGCACTTGTGGTGTGCGTGGAGCATGGGAGGTGAACACCAACTCTGTATTTTGAGTTGGGTGTTGGGACCTGTGAGAGGGAGAGCTTTGGGGAGAAGAATTACTGTTCACTTGAGGCGTGGTAAACCTCTGTAAGGTGGTGGAGAAGAAGTGGCATCTTCTTTATTGTTTTCTTTTCTGTATAAAGTGTTAATACAATTTGTGTATTGTCTCTCATATCATGTGTTATTTTGAATTCTAGTTACTTGGTGAATCTGGTTAATTTCCGCATATTAAGTTGCTTGGTTTAGTAATCAAATTGTGTGCTTCCGGTTTATCCTCCCAACAAGACACACCAAGGAATAGCAAGAGGAAATTTTTCTAGAAAATCTACTACCAATAAATTGTTATAGAGTGGGTTATGATGGCCAAATATTTTTTAGGATGCACATAGAGTAACACAATACTACGATGTATGTCAAGCCATGGGTAAACCACTCTAAAGAGATGAAAATACCTTATATCCTTTATTATCCAAACAACCTTTTAAAAAATGGGGCATTAATTTTATTGTATCTATCAATCCATCAAGTAAATGCAGTAAAGCAAAGTATATTTTCACTGCAAACGATTACTTTATCAAAAGGGTTAAATTTAATTTAATACCCAACTATGGTGTGAATGACACAACAAAGTTTCTCTATGAGAACATTATTGTAAGGTTTGTATGCCCCATCAAGCTCATTAACGACCAAGGGACACACTTCCTAAATAACACAATAAAGTCTCTTACTGAGGAATTCATGATTTCCCATCATAAAAGTTATATGCACCATCCATAAGATAATGGCCAAGCTAAGGCTTTCAACAAAGTATTGGGTAAAATTTTGACAAATATCTATGAAATCAAGAGAGATGATTGGAAAGATCACATTCCTAAAATTCTATATGCATATCACACACACTATAAGAGGGATATAGGTTTTAATCCATTCTAATTTGTCTATGAGATTGAATTAGTTATGCTAATGGAATATTTGGTACCTAGTCTATGCAGTGCAATGGTCATGAGATTAGGGGATCATGAGTCTCTCACTAAAAAACATATCAAACTAAATAAGATGGATGAGTATCAATGCAAAGCATCTTGGATGCAGGAAGTACACAAGTAGAGCCAAAAATCATGTCATGATAGGAATTTGTGCCATAAGGAATTTCATAAAGATTTAATAATTTTGTTATATGATAGTCATTTCAAAGCATTTTTGGTAAAATTATAGACTCAATGGAAGGGGCCTTATGTTATACATGAAATATTATAACAAGGAACCATTATTTTGATAGATCTTTAGGGAACCATTTTGCCTTGGTGGGTGAATGGCTATAGGCTTAAGCCCTACCACTAATAATCATAATTGATCTCATTCTACTAAGTGAGTGGGTACTTAATAGCACCAAGTAGATTAGGATTTCTCATTTCTACATGTTTATGTGTTTATTTTTTTTTGTGTTTGTGTTTGTAGATGATATATTTACTACCATAAAGGAACCAAGATACCAAGTATAACATGCACTAACCATGTGCAATAGAATTCATGTGCATCATCATGGATGTTAGCAGGAGTGAAAGAAATTAATTATGTATAGGAAGGTATGGACAAGTCACAACAATAAGATCTTCATTATATAATAGTCATCCCCATGAAGTTAATGTCAAATCCAAGGTTCAATCTATTTAATCTTATTAGAGGTAGAATCACTGAGAGGGGGGGTGAATCAGTGAGCCTATATATTTCAATTTCAATTGCAGTCCTTTCAAACTATTAAACAATATATCAACTTGATCAAGTGACATTAACAAGAGAGTTCATTCATTTAATGCATACATAAGATCAAACACAACATAAAGTTCATGTGGAAGACCCTCATGGGGAATAAAACCCACTCTTAAACCTAAAACACATGGACTACTTATCCTATAAGAAATTACAAAAAAGATACTAGTCAACTCTTTTAGACTAGTAAACCTTGATCATATCCTCATGACCAAAGGCATTTAGTGAAACACCTATTTTATAAGGAGAAACTTTCCCTAAGGAAGATCAAGTCCTTTAGACCCTCCTTTGAAGTGAACACCTCCACCTTAGAACTAATGTATTTAACACTTGCTGATGTATCTCGTTATTATCTAACCCCTACACAAACTCTCTCTTTATTTCATACATGCCTCTCACATAGGGATGCCACAATCTCTCTCCTTCTTCACTCAAACTATCATCATATACACACTCAAACCTCTCCACATATCCTCAAACTATAAGATCACTATTAAAACATCATAAATATGACCTATAGGTCATACACAGTCCTCAATCTACTCTACTCATCAACCCATCCACTAGGCACATTTACTTCTTCGTTTCACAACTCTCTCACATGCACACCTTGCATAGGTCTTCTCCATAATATAGAAACCAACAAATTTGGTTTAATTATATATAGATAATTCATGAATTATCAATCCAAAAATATTTCCTTATTAGGCACAATACATTCCTTCACCTTTAATTCATCTTACATGGGTCACACTTAAGCACAATCCACTTTCAAATAGGCCTAAGTCACGTTTAGGTCCTATGGAGACCCATTCAGCTCTTTGACACTTCTTTGAGAAAAATAAAAAATATAAGAACACTTTAAAAATTCATTGACCCATTCCACATGATCTATATGTCATCTTTAATTTCCAAAAACCATCATAGTACCCTTCTGCTTAAGCACAATTCGCTCAAATAGCATTCTATGCACACAGTCACCATGAATGAATACAAAATTAACTTATTAATAATTATTAATACTCAATATATATTTATAACACCTAAAAAATCCACACATATCATCCTTATGGAGTATTCAACAATCTCCAATAGCTAATACATCATGAAACATCAAAACAACATCAATACAAACTCAAACATCCATCTCAGATCACTTGCAGAACACAGTCAAACACATAGTCAAATTTGAACCTAAATATATTTGAGTTTACATATAATTATACCTATAAGTTCACATTTATATATTCACCTTGGAGTCCTCTATAAATTCTCTTTTTACACCAAGGTCAAATTCTTCATAGATCAAAAGATATAGCTAAAATACATAGCATTGGTTTTTCCTTTGCAAATTCAAATATTCAAATACAAATGGTCACAATTAAACTTTGAACACTATGCTCACATACCATGTCCTCAATGGTTAGATCAATCATGTAAAATTGATCTTATTGTAACGAAATCAACCTTTACGTTTTAGTGCTCATTGTTGGATCTTCATATTGACTATTTGACTTAATGTGCTCTATCAATCTCCTGCACATAGCTTGGTCTTTATCTCTGCTTGATGTTAAAAAATGAACACTTGTCCTCATCTCATTACTTCCAAAAATATTATAATGATCAAACTCAATTTATCTTTTTTTAAGGAACTCTATCTTTACTTAGTTTAAGCATCAAACACTTTGACCCATTTGGCTTATTGTACACTATAGATCTAGATCTGTATGATCACCTGCTCATCGTTGATCCTTGGAAGAAGGTTAATATTTATATCTAATTATAATTAAACATTGAAAACTTGGAACCATCCCACTTCTTCCTGATATCTCAGAGCAAAATTCTCCATCGATGTTGCTCAAACTTTAACTTGTACAAAAATGACTATGGGAACCATTGCAATTTATCTGAGAAGCCAACTTTGAACCTTAATAAATTTTACCTTGCTCACTCGCATGTTCCCAAATTTGGACCATATGATCTCCTCATATATCAGAATCCAAACATGTGTCAAATTAATCTTGAAACCTTTTCATGAGTGATATATAATTCCATTAATCTACTCACTTAGATTTTTCTACCACATAACCAATAATGTTAAGAATTGCCTAGAAGGCCAAATTTGCACATGCATATCTTTTGATGCACTTTGACACATGATCTAAATTTAGTGAAAGTCAACTAGGAAAAAATATAAACAAACCCATATGATCAAATTATATTTAAATATCCACACATATAATATATGCCATCACCAAGCTGCTTACTCGACTCTTTCTTGCCTCATGCAAAATTGGCTATGGGAAAATAATTTCAAACTGCTTGGGAGCCTAACTTTGCACTTGCATATATTTTGTCACATTTAGGTGCATGAATTTATATTTATCACATAATAACTATTCATAATACTAAACAAACCCGTGTGGCCATTTCCTCTCGAATCCTCCATGTATACACATGCTGACATCATCAACATGCTTACTTGGCTCTATTTGAACATACAAAACATTATCAAAATGCCTAAGAGCCCAAATTTTCACCCACATATCTTTGAATACACTTAGGTGCATGAATTGAGATTTAGTTCATAGAAAATAGAGACTAATTTTATCACAAACATATGACTAACTCCCCCTAACTCATCCACACGTGGTAATTATGATGTCATCAAACTACCTACTGAGATTTTCTGCCACTAGACCCAAAATGTCTAGATGAGAACAATGATGAATTAGATGAAATAAAATTATTCACACAAGCATCCAAATCATATAAAACCTATTATATTACCCCTTTCACATTCTTAATACTCCATACTCATCCTTGAACATCTCTAGCCATGCCAAAACTAAAGATCAACCAAGCCTCCTTCAAACATACTAGGATAAGCACATTTCACACTTTATCATTGTCACTTAGGCTAACAAGGCATTTCATCCACTTACCTAGACACCTTCATGACATCACCATGACATCATTTAAAACTCTCCAATAATCTCCCCATTTTTCATTGATGTCAACAACCATCATATAACAATATACAACTCACCTTCCTTCTCTCTCTTAAAGCACTCCCATAATATAAACTTTCTCCCCCTTTGACATAATGACAAAGTGGGTACCAAATGATCCTAATGACCTAAAAATACTATCAATAGGAAAGGATCATCTTAAAAATATGATACAAACTCCCCCTTACCTTGAGCCTACCTCTTCTTATCTTGATAACATCCTTCTTGCTACATGCCAACATTCTTCTTCAACCAAACACTGTAGCCAATGAAGACAGAACACATAAAACATTGACATTTGTTGTAACTCACCAAGAAACATCTAATATGGAATCCCCCTAAGATCTTTGAGCCATTACATATCTTGAGCATCTTCATATCTCCATACACCATGAAGGACCACCTTATAGGCTCACTAGCCTTCTATCTTAAGCCACCTCAAGGATCATCAACAAAACTTCATGCCACTCAAAAAATAGGAAATATGCACTAAAAAAACCTAATAATTCTCCTTTAAACATACATACCTTTCTCTTTTGGATAAATTGAGAAAAAAACACTCTTCATCACACTAGGCATGTATAGTCTCCTTGTAGCCCCACCTAGGACTTGTAGAGCCCACAAATTTCAATAGAAACACATTTAAGACCTAAAAATTCATATTTAAGGGACTCTCATATTTCCCCCTAAGCACACCAATTTTCAACAACTAGATCATCCTATGCAATATAGTTCCTTCATAAACCAACTTGCTAATTATGTCTCCATCTTGACAAAAACATGCATAACTTAAAAACCAAAAATATTCAAAACTCTATGAATCTTGATTTGATAACCCATTTGGCCCATTACCTATATTAAAAATCTTCAAACCTCAAGTCATAAGGAAAACCATTTTTTAGTAGAGCCCAAAACCCTAGAATTTTAAAACAAACAAGGTCAACACAACACCTTCCAGTCAATGTCCACTTCTGAAACTTATTGTACACCTAGAGACAACCATTACACACTTCTAGACCAAGATTTGAGCTTCCACATATTTTTTAACCCATACATCCTATCCCATGGATTTTTACCTATAACAAGATAGATAAACCTAGGAGCACACAAAAACCTCAATACTTTCTTTCTCAGATTCAACTACTCAATCCTCTAATCCTAGGACTTGAACAATTACAAATCTTCCCCTAAATTCATGCTTCACATGTAACATGACATCTTCAACAAGTCTTCAAATACTATTTAATCATAGTCAATACTCATATAGAGATACCTCATCTTTAGAACACTGTAAACTTCCATGGCATACATAATTGTTCAACACACTTTTAATAGGGTTAGGAAGATATAGAACATAAGATCTTCAACTTATAGGCTCACCTGGAATCTACCACAAAGTGATATGTAGATAGATATTTGAAAATCACCTTTATACTAGAGCATCCAAACCATAATCAACAAGCTAACTCCTTCTCAAGATAGGACCATTGCGATTCTTCACAAGCTTCTTTTCTCCAACAAAAGATATATAAAAGAATGTACAAACATACATTATTTTCATACCATCTCATAAAACAATATCTGATAGCCACCAATCTTCCTCTAACTAATAAGTTTCTCCTTGAAGCTAAGATAGGGACACCCCTTTTTGATATAATGAGACTAAAGGCCCAAAAACTCTGGAGACTCCCATATCTCCAAACCTTTCTTTGACTTGCATCTAGCTTGAATTTTATAGGATGCTTGACTTCATTATTTTATCCAAATTTGTCAATAAATATTGTCAGCATATACTCTTGACTTTCATTCATTTTTTATCCTTTTTCCACCTTGGCAAAAAATCCATCAAAACTCTTAGACTCAATAGGGTTAGTCTCCTTAGTCTGTACTACCTCAAGTCTCCATACCATAGTTTGAATCTTCTTGTCTCCTACAACCATCGTACCTACTTGATCCTTGAGCTTATCCTAATTTACAACATTGCCTTCTATATCAATTTTTTTATCATCCTTATGACTAGAAGAATTGGAAATGTTTACCTTTGGTTTTCATATCTGAGTTTGTCCTTTCTCAAACCTTTTAGGAGCTCTATATCCTTTTACATACATTGAATACCTCTTAACACCATTTGGATAGAATCTAGTAATATGTCCACTCTTATGACAACTAAAATAAATAACATCATTTTTACCTTTTGATATATTTGGACTGTGATCTATCTTTGGCCAAAAACTCCTTCTTTCATAGCTCCATGAATGTCCATACTTGATTGACTTCCTGATACAGTCCTTAGCTCTATGACCATACTTACTACATGTATAAAAATGACCATGAAATAGACTAACATACCTTGAAGCATTTGGTTGTCTAACATACCTTCTTGTATTGCTTTCAAATCTTGTATTCTCCTTGACATACTCAAACTTCTCATGCTTCTTTTATAGCTTATCCAACTTGACTATAACAAGCTCGTGCTCACTTTTTAATGACTCCATCTCAGTCTTTAGAAAAATATACTCATATTCTCTTTTTATCATATTTGCATTTGCATTCCTTTACCGATCCTCAAGAATACTGATCTTATCTTCATCCTCTTTGGCCTTGTTATCCATGTCCTTCAATCTATATGCTTACACTTCAATAAACTTGATCTATTCTTGATACTTATTTTATTCTTTTTTGGACATGCCAAACAAACTTCCCTTAAGATAATTGTCTTTTGCTTCAAGACCTTTGATCATATGCCTCATTTTATGATTCCTCTTCTTCTTCTCCTTTAGTTCATGAAGAGAACTCATGAGCTTAGCTTCTAGATCAGCTTCTTCTTCCTTGTTGTCATCTTATCTACTATTATGGAAAGATTCTATATCAAACATGATGTCATTTTATTTTGAACACAAACTTGTCTTGGCATATACTAGATGAACCTTAAGATCATTGATAACATTCTCATTCTCTTTGGCATCTTTCTTCAAATTACAAATCTACTCTTCAAGTGCCTTGATCACAAATTTCCATTATTGATTCTTTTTTTTCAACTATTTAGCCATCTTTGTACCAACTTAGGATCTCCTTCAAGCTATTAAGATTCCTCCAAAGGACCTACTCTAATACCAATTGTTAGAGGTAAAATCACTTAGAGGGGGGTGAATCATTGAGCCTAGATATTTTAATTTCAATTTTAGTGCTTTCAAACTATTGAACAATATATCAACTTGATCAAGCAATATTTAAAAGAGAGTTCATTCATTTAATGCATACACAAGATCAAAACATAACACAAAGTTCATGTGGGAAACCCTCATGGGTAATAAAACCCACTCTCAATCTTGCAACATATGGACTGCATGGCTTATAATAAATTATAAACAAGAGACTCATCAACTCCTTTAGACCAACAAACCTTGATCATATCCTCTTGACCAAAGATATTTAGTGAAACACCTATTTCATAAGGATCAACTAACCCTAAGGAAGATCAAGTCCTTTAGACCCTCTTTTGAAGTGAAAACCTCCACCTTAAAATTTATGTCTTCAATACCTAATAATGGATATCTATATTAACTAACCCATATATAAACTCTCTCTCTCTCTCTATCTCATACATGCCTCTAACATAGGCATGTCACAATCTCTCTCCTTTACTCAAATTGTCCTCATATGCACACTCAAACCTCTTCTCATATACTTAAACTAAAGGGCACTACTCATACATCATAAATATGATCTATAGGTCATACACACATTCCTCAATCTGCTCTACTCATCCACCCATCCATTGGGCACATCTACTTCTTCTTTGCTTCACAACCTCACATGCACACCTTGTACAAGTCTTCTCTAAAATATAGAAACCAACACATTTGGTTTCACTATATATAGAGAATTCATGAATTATCAAGTCCAAAATATTTCTTTTTTGGCCACAATGCATGCCTTCACCCTTAAGGCATCTCAGATGGGTCACACTTAAGCACAATCCACTTTTAAATAGGCCTAAGACACTTTTAGGTCCTATGGAGACCCATTCAACTCCTTGACACTTTACTAAGAAAACTAAAAAATATAGGAATAATTTAAAAATTCATGGACCTATTCCACATGATCTATAGGTCCTTCGTAAATTCCAACAACCATCATAATACCCTTTTGCTTAAGCATAATTAACTCAAAAAATATTATGTGCACACAGTCACCATGAATGAGTACATAGTCAACTTCTTAAGCATTGTTCATACTCAAGCTAGATTGATCACACCTCAAAACTCCACATAGAGCATTCTTATGGATTCTACAACACTCTCTAATATCTAATACATCATGAAACATCAATACAAGATCGAACATCCTTTTCAAGTTACTTATAGAATATAGCTGAACACATAATCAAATTTGAACCTAAATATATTTGACTATACACACAATTAGACCTTGAAATTAATATTTAAAAATTAACCTTGGATTCCTCTATAAATTCTCTTTTCACACCATGGTTAAATTCTACATAGATTGAAAGATATAGCCAAGATATATAACACTATTTTTTTCATTTACAAATTCAAATATTCAAATGCAAATGGTCACAGTTAAACTTTGAACACTATGCTCACAACTTGTGTCCTTTCTACTTAGATCAATCATGGACCATAAATATTATTTTAAGGAACTTGATGTATACCATTGATTTCTCATCTTTGGATCTTCATCTTGACTACTTGACTTAATGCACTCCGTCGATCTCATGTACATAGCTTGGTCTTTATCTCTGCTTGACATTACACGTCAAACACTTATCCTCATCTCACTTCTTCCAAATATATTAGAATGAACACACTTTATTGATCCTTTAGTAAGGAACTTTATCTTTACTCAATTTAAGCACCAAATGCTTTGACCTATTTGACTTACTATGTACCATAGATCTAGATCTGTATAATCACATGCTCACTATTAATCCTTGGAAGAAGCTCGATATTTATCTCTACTCAACATTAAACATTAAAAACTTGGCACCATCTCACTAATTATTAGTATCTTGGAGCAATGTACTCCATCTATGTTTCTCAAACTTTAACTTGTGCAAAAATGACCAAGTATGGGAACCATTGCAATCTGTTTGAGAAGCCAACTTTGAACCTCAATAAATTTTACCTTGCTCACTCGAATGTTCTCAAATTTGGACCATATGATCTCCTCATATAGGATAATCCAACCATGTGTCAAACTTATCCTAAAACATTTTCAAGAATGAGACATAATGCCATTAATTTTCTCAATCATATTTTTTTGCCACAGAGCCAATAATGTCAAGAATTACCTAGAAGGCTAATTTTTCACATGCATATCTTTTGACATGCTTCAGTGCATGATATAAAATTTATAAAAAATAAACTAGGCAAAAATATGAACAAACCCATATGATCAACTTCTCTTGAAATGTCCACACATGTGAGATATTCCATCACCAAACTGCTTACTTGACTCTTTCTTGCCTTATGTAAAATTGGCTAAGATGGGAAAACAATGTCAAACTACTTGGGAGCCCAACTTTTCACTTGCCTATATTTTGTTATGCTTAGGTACATGACTTGATATTTAGTGTATAAGAACTAGGCACAATACTAAACAAACCCATGTGATCATTTCCTCTTGAAACCTCTATGCATGTAAATAATGGCATCATCAACATTCTTACTTAGCTTTATTTTAACATAGAAATTTCTATAAAAATGCTTGAGAGCCCAAATTTTCACCCATACATCTTTGATTGTGCTTAAGATTTATCACATATCAACTAGGGACTAATGTGATCACAATCAAATGACCAAATCCCCTTGTCTCATCCTCACGTGGCATGTCTTGATATTTAGCACATAAAAACTAGTCATAATACTAAATAAACCCATGTGACCATTTCCTCCTAAATCCTCCATGTATACGAATGCTGACATCATCAACATGCTTACTTGGTTCTATTTGAATATAAAAAACATTGTCAAAATACCTAAGAGCCCAACTTTGCACCCACATATATTTGAATACACTTTGGTGCATGAATTTATATTTAGTTCATATAAAATAGGGACTAATGTGATAAAAAACATATGACTAACTCCCCTTGACTCATCCACACATGGTAATTATGATGTCATCAAACTACCTACTCATACTTTTTATCACTAGACCCAAAATGTCTAGATGAGAACAATGATGAACCAGATGAAATCCACTTATACACAAAAGCACTCAAAGCATATAAAATCTCTATAGGACCCCTTTCACATGCTCAATAATCCATACTCATCCCTAAACATCTCTATCCATGCCAAAATTGAAGATCAACTAAGCTGATGAGCTCAAAATATGGCTCATTATTGACATGTTATTTCTCTCAATTCATCTCTCGAAGGGTATTATCTTATGCAAATCATAGATTGTTAGATACCTATTACATGGAAAATAGATACTTTTCTTGTTTATATTAAACTAAATACTAAACCTTTACTTTGTCATTAATGTCTAATACATAGCATGTTTTAGTGATTTTTATTGTGAAGAATACTCAAGAAGAAGACACAGGCGATGTATAGTGAAAGTTCAATTTTGATCTCCATCCAGAAAAACTATGGACTCTACAGGCTTGCTTCTATAGACTCTAGAGGCTTGTTTCTATGGACTTTGTAGGGTTTTTTCTATGGACTCTATAGGCTTATTTCTATAGACTCTGTAGGCTTGTTTCTATAGACTTTGTAGGCTTGTTTCTATAGACTTTGCAAGCTTGTTTCTATGAACTCCATAGGCTCATTCCTACTGACTCTGTAGGGTCAATTCTATGGATTATATAAGGATGAAGCTACAAATGGGGAAATTGCTAGCTAGATAAGATGAGAGAGAATCATTCTAGCTAGAGTCAAATGAGGAAAATACCTGCCTACTATTTTGTAAGATTTGCTTTTGATAAAGGTATATATATTTGGATCTTAGGACTATTATAGGATAGTATATCTATTTCATCGAGATAATTGGATCCCTTGGAAATCCAATCTCCTATCTTTGGATGAGTGGATCGACCAAGGAATCCTATTTCTTTGCATCCTATTTTAAGTTGATTGTATTAGTATAAAAGGTAAGACTTTTGTCATTGATAAATATTAGATAATAGAGAGCAGATAATAGAAGAAAGATACGTACAAGCATATTATAGGTTTCAGATAGATTGTAATCATTTCAATTTTATGAATTATCACTTTAGTTTCTAGCATTGATTAATTTTTGTTCCTGTGTCTGAGAGGAGCAAGGGCCCACTCTCCTTGAAACCGAGAATTATGTACGGTACTTATGTTATGTTCTATTAAGTCTTTGTTAAAACTAATTAAAATCTTATTAATGTTTGCATTTATTCAGAAAAATATCAAAACAAATTCATAGTTTAAAATGCATTTTTTTATTCCAATGTCATTTCCTTTCTAAGCAAAGTGTGTTTTCTCTTACAATAAACATGTGAAGCAAATTTCCTTTTTAAGGTAGGAGTGTGATTTTACTTTCCATGCAAGCATAAATAGGAGTGTGATTTTACTTTCAAGCAAAAGAGTGGATTGATTTGATTAAATAGTTACATTTTTATCAAAAGAGTGAATTAAGTAGTTTAGGACACATTTCTTTCTTTATTCAAAGTTATAATAGGACCATCAAACACCTCCATAAGTAGACTTCTAGATCTACCATCCTATACCTTACTGTAGATAGCTTTGGACACCAGCCTTGGTTGATAAGACATCAATTGAACATTGATTAAATGAAGATTTAAATGACACTCATCATTTTTGGCATCATTATCGAGGAAACAAGGTGTTAGTAAGGAAATAATTATTGGTCTAGAGTGAAAAAATATAGAAAAAAATTTTAAAAACCATAAAAATTCAATAAATTGATGTACCATCCTAGAGACTCTAAAGGATGATTCATCCCAAAATTCCCACCAAGAACACAAGTTGAAACTCCTTCAACATCTCTGAGTAGTGAACCAGAAGTTATAAGTGAAACCTATTTGCAATAATCTTTAGAAACTTAGATATAAATTAGGCCATTACCACAAGTGAGTCCCATAGGAAAAATTCCTCAAGATCGATTTCTTTTAGGAAGACATTATTTAGAGATTGCCAAGGACTTAGAAAAAGCATTTCAAAAATCCATAGCTGAAGAAAATTTTGAGAATTTCGAACAACCCATAACTGGTACCACAAATATTTAGTGGGAAGATCATCCCAACTTTTAAACATCATCAGAAGAAGAAAATATGGCTCTCCAACAAAATCAACAACTTGCACAACTAGGAAGGACTTTTTCCTTTCCTATTGTTATAAATCCTAATGATCAAACCCCCATGAAAAATATTTCACCAGCTAATCTACCAAATTTTTGGGGAAGATCTAAAAAATATCCTAATCAATTCCTATTTGAGTTTAAGGTGTTATATTAAACCTATGATTACACAACAGATAGACAGAAATTAAAACTATTTCCCTCTACACTTAAAGATGTAGCTATGAGATGGTTCATGGGTTTACCTAGAAGTTCTATTAGAACATGGGATGACATGGAGACATAATTCTAGAATGAGTACCAAGATTACTACCGAGTGTGATAAATAAAAGAGGATTTATTCAAAATCAAACAGAATGAGGATGAATCCTTAGAGGATTATTTGGATAGATTTATGTTCACTCATAAAAGAAGCAATTATTCACTCACTGAAGAAGTTTAGAAATTGGTTTTCTTAAAAGGGTTGGATGAAGATACTAGAGATGTCTTAAATTTAATGGGGGGTGGAGATATAAATAAGTTGGCCTTTAATCAGATTGATGAGCTTTGAGCCAACTACTCTCTAACAAAACCTAGAATTAGGAGAGGAAGATTTGGGAAATCTAATGAAGTGGGTAATCTAATGGAATAATTTTCCAATCTAAAGATAGATATCCTAATTACACTAAATATTACTTTAGATGGCCTTCAGTATAAGGAAAATGTAGTAGAACCCTTAGTAATTTACTATCCTAAGAGTAGCTAGAAACATGCCCTTAGAGCCTACCCCTAGATAAAACCAATGTTTTATCATGTGGGATTTGTGATACAATAGATCATGATACAAAACATTGAACCATTCTACCTAATTTAAAAAATCAAATGAAAACACAAGTCCAGTCCACTGAAGAAGTAAATTATATCCAAAGATAAAACTTTGCACCACAAAACTAGGCTCAAGGACAGTTTAATGCAAGAAACTTAGTTAATCCATGGATGGCACCATGGAATGTTTCATTTCCTTCACCTCTTTGGAATCAACCCCAAATTCCATCAATCTAAAATCCATGGGAAAGACAAGATTGGATGCCAACACCCCCATGGATGATGCCACAACCACAACAACAATGGGTACCACAGTAACAATGCATGCCACCGCCATATCAATAATGGAATCAATAGTAGAACCCATAGTAACAATTTACCCAACCAAGAAGACCACTTCAATAGCAAACTATAATGCCACCTCTAGTTATTCAACAACAAGGACAAATCAGTCAACCCTCAATGTTTGCACAGCCAATAGCAAATCTAAAAAATAAACAACTAGCACCTAGTTATGTTAATGAAAAGGAAGAGACAATAAATGTTGGAGCTATTGATTATTCAAACATAAATTTAAGATTATGAAAAACTATACAAAAACCTCCAGTTCTCATTTTTGAGATACCTGATGCAAATAAAAAATAGACTCATCTCAATTAAACACTAGAGAAGCCAAAATCAAAATGAGCCCTGAAGCTGAAATCAAAATGAGACCTGAAGCAAACAATGAAAACACTACTATACCAATAGTTCATTTTCCTAAAAGATTAAAATAAATTGATATTAAACCAGAATCAAACTTGTTCCATGAGTTGAAAAAGATCAATATTGAGGTACCCCTACTACAAGTTATTAGGGATATACCAAAATTGAACAAGATCATCAAAAACCTTTGTATCAAGACACCTAGGAGGAAAGAAAAATATCCAGGAACCATTCATGTTGATATAAAAGTTATTGATTTATTAGAAAAAAAAACTATTAGTTCCAAAATATGCATATCCAAGAAGCCCAGTGATCATAATCACAATTAGAGGTAAATAAATTCCTAACATCTTGGTAGATCTAGGAGCAATAATTAATGTTATGATAAATGATACTCTCCATACATTATCTCTTATGAGAATTCAACCCACAACTACCATTCTTCAAATGGTGGACCAATTTGTAACTAAACCAGAAGGGACTATAGAAAATGTTGAAGTACTAAAAGAGTCTTGGGAATATCTAGTAGATTTCATGGTCTTGAAACCTAAAACAAAGAATCTAGGGTATCCCATAATCCTAGGTAGACTATGGTTGGCTATTGTAGTAGCATTAATTTATTGTAGGTAAGGAGATATGACCATTTCTAATGGGTCAAAATCCAAATGCATCTCTTTGTATCCTCTTGCAAAACCATCAACAAATCACATACAAGAACTTTGGGTGGATGAATCAGACAACACATTAAAAAACATTTCCTCCTTAGCTATGATCATAGTTAAAAAACACTGGGAAGAATTGAATGGAGACATATACCTAGAATATATGGACTCTGCCAGTCTGAAAGCTATGGACTCTACCAGTTTGAAAGCTATGGACTCTTCCAGTTCGAAAGCTACGGACTCTGCCAGTCTAGAATCTATGGACTTTGCCAGTCCAAAAACTATGAACTACCTTAGTTTAGGATTCTTGGGTCATATAAAATATTATGAAACCTCCACTTCTACTTCTTCTAGTGTTTCCTCATCTTATTATCATGGATTGATTCAGGAAAGTGTGTGGGAAGCAAATGCCAGAGCTATGAATGCCAATGAATATTTGCGATGGGACTTGAAAAAGGTAAAGCCTAGGGGAGATGATGAGCTCAGAATATGGCTCATTATTGACATGTTATTTCCCTCAATTAATCTCTTGAAGGATATTATCTTATGCAAATCATAGATTGTTAGATAGCTATTACATGAAAAATAGATACTTGTCTTGTTTATATTGAACCAAAGACTAAACCTTTAATTTATCATTAATGTCTATTACATAGCATGTTTTAGTGATTTTTGTTGTGAAGAATGCTTAAGAAGAAGACACAAGTGATGTATAGTAGAATTTCAATTTTGATCTCCATCTAGAAGAACTACAGACTCTATAGGCTTGTTTCTACGGACTCTATAGGCTTGTTTCTATAGACTCTGTAGGCTTATTTCTAAGGACTCTATAGGCTTGTTTCTATGAACTCCATAGGCTTGTTTTTATGGACTTCATAGGCTTTTTTCTATGAACTCCACAAGCTTATTCCTACCGACTCTACAAGGTCAATTCCATGGATTTTGTAAGGATGAAACTACAAATGGGGAAGCTAGTGGCTAGATAAGATGAGAGAGAATCATTCCAGCTGGAGTCAAATGAGAAAAATATCCACCTACTATTTTTTAGGATTTGCTTTTGATAAAGTTGTATATATTTGGATCTTAGGACTATTATAGGATAGTATATCTATTTCATCAGGATAATTGGATCTCTTGGAAATCTAATCTCCTATCTTTGGATGAGTGGATCGACCAAGGAATCCTATTTCTTTGCATCCTATTTTAAGTTGATTGTATTAGTATAAAAGGTAAGACTTTTGTCATTGATAAATATTATATAATAGAGAGTAGATAATAGAGGAAATATATGTATAAGCATATTACAAGTTTCAAACAGATTGTAATCATTTTAATTTTATGAATTATCACTTCAATTTCCAACATTGATTAATTTTTTTTCTTGAGTCTGAGAAGAGCAAGGGCCCACTCTCCTTGGAACCAAGAATTGTGTATGATACTTATGTTATGTTCTATTAAATATTTGTTATAAATAATTAGAATCTTGTTAATGTTTGCATTTATTCATAAAAACATCAAAACAAATTCACAGTTTAAAAGGCATTTCCTTATTCCAAATTCATTTTCTTTCTAAGCAAAGTGTGTTTTATTTTACAGCAAATATGTGAAGCAATTTTTTTTTAAAGTTAGGAGTGTGATTTTACTTTCCACACAAGCATAAATAGGAGTGTGATTTTACTTTCAAACAAAAGAATGGATTGATTTGATTAAATAGTTACATTTTCAGCAAAAGAGTGAATCAATTAGTTTATGACACATTTCTTTCTTTAGTCAAAGTTAGAATACGACCATCAAACACCCCCATAAGTAGAATTCTAGATCTACCATCCTATACCTTACTGTAGACAGCTTTGAACACCAGCCTTGGTTGATAAGACATCAATTAAAATTGATTAAATTAATAGTTAAATGACACTCGTCATAAGCCTCCTTCAAGCATACTAAGATAAACACATTGCACACTTTGTCATTGTCACTTAGGCTAACAAGGCACTTCATCGACTCACCATGACACCTTCATGACATCACCATGATATCATTAGAAAATCTCCAACAAATATTCAACAAATTAGTGGCCCATCAATATCATCTGCTCATACTCCTATATGGACAACAAAGAGCATAATGGCATATCTCCACACATGTGCCAATAATTAATTATCTTAATTGCCATATTGGATAAGATTTATCACTCAACCATTGCATTCATGTCTCATGGACAAATCAATAAAGGCCTAAGTTTGTAAAGCAAGTCAATATTTCATATTTTCAAATATTTTATGACCTATAATTTCAAAGAGTCAAGCTAATTATATTATGCAAAGAACCAACAAAGTTCAAGTTTATCACTCAAAAATCATGGATACTTCACATCTCATCATAGGTTTAACAAATACATAAAAATAAGTAATGGGAATCAATACAGAACTAAGGTAGACAAAGTTCAATGATCCAAATCCATTTGATTTCCTTTGAGTAGTAGAATAGAATCTATTTTTCCTAGACCCTATCGATGTTGCACAACCACTAGCTCTCACAACCCCCCATCACTTCCACAATATAGATGTTGAGTGTCTACTTTGAATTCCCACTTTTGGAAACTTGGGGGGATATTTTACAATTCATACTTGATCAATAAAATGATTTCAATCTCTACCTTAGACTAGACACCACCATTGTCATCAACATAGAAGCCATGGACCAAGATTTGAGCACATATGCACGAGTGGAATCCCTTGCTCCATATAAGGTGAGAACACTACCTATTTTTTAGGAGGTCCTAGATTTGTATGTTTGTGGATCCAAAGGTATCCTAATTTAGTAAATTCATGACAAACTAGTGTGCATCCTTGTCAAATGCATCATGTAGAATTTATAGCAGATGACCAAGTCTACAAAACAAATTCTAAAAGGGGTCATGGATATCACCCACCACATGATCCACTAAAATGAGTAGTTTAATTGTCTATAATACTTCATATAGGATCTACTCGCAAACATTTATAAGTGTACACATCACCCAATCATACATTCCAATACCAGTTCCTTAATTTTCTTTTATATTTTACATAATAGAATTCCCTAGAGAGAGAGGTTCACCCTGACAGTGACTATTGGTTAGCACAACAATTCCCCAACTTGATTTAGGCACCTAATCATAGTTCCCTATATCATGAGGGAAAATTCAAATCATGGTGGGAGGAGTGTCTAGAGTTGATCACCACACATCCTTGGGTTTTATTATATTTAATCCAATACTTGGTTTAACACATTGCTATCACCTTGCTACCAAAAGGTGTATTCATACACATTAATGAGTTGCTAATGTCACCCTTTGAGCCAATACCATTCTTTGTCACCATGGCCATAGCACATGCCAAATTTGAAAAATAGAAAGCTTTCATAGCCAAACATACGATACCACTTCAAGCCATACCACCTGATGTAGCTATCCCTATAACACAACAATAAGAAGAGCCACCAGTTTATATCCATAGAAAGGAAAGTGTAAGATTTATACCAAGCATCAATATACATCTCCCCTTTGAAGCACAAGACATAGAGCATGACAACATAGTTATATTATCCCAATTTACCATAGATCATAAGCTTGGGTGACCTATCAAAGATGGGAATTGATGAACAAGAAGTCTATCAGGTAATGATTACCGACATAAATGGTGATTTATATGATAGAGAGAAGGAGAAATAATTATTTTTCTATAAGGTTGTGCACAAAATCCAAATGTGTAAATAGGTTTCACCAAATTTATGGGTTAACCTACCACTATTCCTTACATCCATCATCATCAACATTGTACAAGAAGAAGTGAAGTAGTTGTAGTAAAGGATTGACTTTTATATCCTGAGCCTTATACTACCTTCATAGATAAGGATGTCTTTGTGCCTCTTCTAAAAATCCCATCAGAGTCACTTGTGCATAGACCATGAACCAGACACGAGGCTAGGGTATCACCTACACTTGAAGAGTGCACATTCGATCAACCAACCATCATACTAAAAATATAGCCTACTCTATCCTCCACTTCACCACCACTTAAACATAGATTAGTCACCTTGGGATTCAAAAAATCATAGGTTTCCAACTTAGTGGTCCATCCAAGAGACTCCCCACCATTACCATAATCACATGAGTTATAATAGTTCATACTCGAACAACCCACATAGAAGAATAATAAGCCTTAAGAGAAAAAATAGTTCACACAATAGAATGACAAGTTAAAAAGGAGGAGAAGAATAACATAAGGATCAGGCTCAATAATAATAACAACAATAATAGGCAAGTCACCAAGCCAAAGAAGCTGAGTCCACATATAAGGCCCATGATGTAGATGTTGACCAATAAAAAGCCATAAAAATGGATAAGAGGCCCAAGAAGTTATCAATTTAGCTAAGCAATAATATAAGGAGAAAGCACAAAAGGATAAATAAGTTGAGTTTGCTACCAAGGCTAAGGTAGAAGAAGAAGAAAAACATAAACATGATGCAATGGCCTAGGCACATTAAGCCATGGAAGATGCCACTCATGCACAAAAATATTCTGAAGAGGTTGTAAGGAAGAAGGAAGAATAATATGAATCCCTATGCCAATATCAGGCTCAAACATAAGCACAAACATAGGCACAAGTTTAGGCATAGGTTGTAGATGAACAATCCAAGGCTATGGCCCTGGTAGAACAAATCAAATAAGAAGAAGAATGTGCACAGAAGCTATAGGTAGATGAAGAAAAATCCAAATATAAAGTTGCATAGGAAGAGATAAATAAGAGAGTGGAGGAGGAGGTCAATATAAAAATAGGTTGAAGACATTGTGCAATAACTCAATCTTGTAGTAGAGGCCATGGTGTAGTAATAGTAGGGACTTGTATGATAAAAAGTAGAAGTAGCATAGCCAAAATAAGAAGACCTTGTTGTGGCCCAAAAAAGTCCATAACTCCTAAAATTTCCTTTAGGAGGCATGTGGCTATGGGACATCTTGACTATGGGTGATCAATACACCACCTTCTCCATCCCACTTAAAACAATGCCATGATCAGACCCTTCAATTATTGTAAGCACATTTGCAGTACTCCCACTCAATCAAGAAGCATCATTAGATGTCTTCATACTCCTATTGAAGAAATAACTCAAGGGCATAACAACATTTAGGAGTCTATTATAGAGAAGTCTGCCTCTTTAGATCATTAAATAGATTAATCCAAGGTAGCTAATGTTGACTTGAAGGTTCACATCTATGAAGCTACCAAAATCATCCAAAACACCTATCCAGAGTTGGTTACTCAAGAATTCAAGGACCAAGTCATGTTTGACCAATGCAGACTCAAGACTATAGTCTCTGAGTTAACCAAGGACTAGTATGCAACCCAAAAACTCCACACAATCAACACATTAGGCCAATATGTGAAGACTAAGGCTATGACCCTCATCACTTTGTTGTAGGAGTATCAAGGCATATTAGACACTGCTACATTTGAAACACAATAGGTCACACACAACTTGTTGGATTGGAAGTAATAACTTGATAATTCCTTAACCACTTCTCATATATAATTCACCATATCCACCACTACCAAAATATCCATGAGTATCCACTCTACCACTGGAGAAGAGAAGGATTGAGAACTCCAAAATTCACTCAATGTTAGGGACAATGTATGTGATAACATCCTCAACTAGTAGAGTTAGTTTCTATATAGTTTCTTCACTAGTCTCCAAACTCAACATCATATAGACAAGATAGAGCAGCTCAATGACAAGATTTAGACTAGGATCACCAACACCAAGGTAGTTATGAGCATCACTGATGACATCAATTTGAATTATCTCATTGGTTACCATGATCCATTGTGCACTCTATTGTGGATGATCCAAGAAGTCATGCTGGACTAAAATGTTTATAAGTCTGATCTGACTCCCTTTTCCAATAAAGCTACCTACATACAAACTACCTTTAGATCTCTATAAAATCATCACTTGATGCAAGGCTATGTATTCTAAGATTAAAGACTCTTCTGGTTAGTCCTCATCTGCATCCATGCCACTTCTATCAAGTTAAGTACTGCACAGAGTATGAATTTTGTAATATTTTGCATAGTATTTTGTATTAAGAATAAATTAGTACGAAAAATGAGACCAATTTCGTTAAAAACTAATAAAAGGTGGCCACCTATTTATGCCAGCTTATTGGAAACCTAAAAGGGTGGTAGGTTGGTATGTTACTTAGTTAGAACCTGAAAGGGTGGCTAAGTAGTTCACAAGAGATGAAAACTAGAAACAGTTCCTTGAGAGATTATTGTGACTCTTATTGGTCTAATCACTTCTTTAGCTTCTACCCACTTGTGCAATTTTGAAGATCCTATGATGTTGTCTTGAGATGAGATAACATTTTAAGTCTGAAAAGTGTTGGGAGAAGAAATTAGATTGTAAATTTGTCAAGGATATTTATCTAATATTCATGTATTATGTACTCATTATATCGTATATAAGTATATTCATGTTTTATATACTCATTATATTGTATATAAGTTTATTTTCTCCTATCTCCATAAATTTTAATAGGTTAGAATATGAACAAACTCTAGTTTTGGCACCACGTATGAGAAAAATATGAATAGTCATAGACTACAAATGTCTATATATACTTGTGCTTGTAAGAAGAATAGAGTTCTACTTTTAAAGATATTAATAGAGAATTATCTAGTTATGGTTATGTGTGTGGTTTCTTAATTTGTTCCTTACATGCATTCTCATGTATAATATTTTCTTACTTTTTATCTAATTTGATCCAAATACTCTGTTTATGTTAATGAATTACTAGTTTTTATTACTTTTTACTCAATGCATGATAATTCATAATTACTATGTTTCTATTTTACAACATTTTGTATGAATATTATGCACTATACTATGCACTAAAGTATAACCTAGCTATCCTCATCCTTAGCATGTTTTGATGCTTCAGTAAGCTTTGCTAACAATCAGCCATGGAATCTTTTAGTGAAGAAACATAATCATAAATGGCCTTTTATCAAGATTTTATAGATATTAAGGGCATGGTGGAAGAGTTGTACCAATAAATGTGAGGTTAAATAAGATGAAGAAACCAATGGTAAGGGTAAAGGAGAAGAATCCTAAATCTCCTCCACCTTCTTCCAAACCTTCTAGTTCTTCCTTTGATGATAAATAAAATAAAATTTCTAATTCCGTCTCTTTCATTTTAAATTCTGATGTTAAGTTTGATTTTCCAATTTATAAAAAAGATATTAGTGTATATAAATTGGATCATTGGATCAAGCATATTAAACTATACTATAAGTTTCAAAATATTGTGGATGAGGAAGAAAAAATCCAATTAGCTAATCTTTAATTGGATGGTACAACACTCATTTGATGGGAGGGTAAGACACAAGAAGATCCATTGAAACATAGTACAGTGATTTATTCTTGAATTTTTTTTTCATTAAAAAAATAATTTTATCCATTGGGTTATTTGCAACAAGTTACCATATATTACAAAACTTAAGGAAAACTAAGGGTCAAAGTGTATAAGATTGCACTCAAGAGTTTAGAAAAATGTTTTGGTTTTGGGCATTCCCTTTTACACTCAAAAGACTCTTTTAAATTATATTAGTTGGTTACATTTGTATTTGAGATATACAATACTCATGTTTAATCCCACTAATCTTGATGAATTTTGTGTTCAAGCTACCCATATTGAATCAAGGGGTGAGGTGACTAAGGAAAACTTCACAAAGAAATCAAGTAAACCATTTGAAATCAAAAGTAAAGGAAAGGGTAAGATGAAACACAATTCCACAATCAAGAAAGAGGATGGGAAAACTTTTTGTTTACATTGAAAAAAAATGTTAGGACTTGTTCCAAAGTCTTAACATTAGGCTAGATTTTTTGGTAGGTTAAATAAATAATTATTATTAATGGGGCATACATCTTTTTAATAAAGACACCCCCATAAAATAAAGTTACTTAGTTTTAGTTTTAGGTAGTTTTTATGTTTTGAGTTAATTATTTAGAACTACCTTACAGGTTGATTTCTCGTAAAGAGTTGGTTATAAGATTAGTTGGTTTTATTAGTCATGGGTAAAATCTATATAATCTATGTTTGAAATGTAAAAGGGTTAACAGAGTAAAGGCACCTTTATGTACTTGGTTTTTGGAAAATTAATAAAATACTTGTGCACTCGCACTAAGCGGGAACAAGGTTCAAATTATTTGATCAAGGAGTTATTAGTGGTATTAAAGCTTGGTTTTGTCTAGCACGGTGAATTTTGGGAGGTTGATGAATTCGAAAGAGGGCAAGGTGAAAAGTTAAATTCATGAGAAATCAAATGGTATGAAATAAGGTATACCATATCAAGCAAATATTTCATTGGTTTAAATGTAATTTCAAAAAATTGAAAAAATATTAAATTATTTTAATTTTTCAAATATTTTTGCATTTAAGCCTATGTATTTCTCTCATATGACCATTTGGTCATTTTGGCCATTCAAGATCCATTAAATTATATTTAAACTCCTCATTTGGCATTAAAAATTAATTTCTTAGCACTTAAATGTTATTAAATTCATTAATTTTTGGCAAAAATAAACTTTTACGGCTTGTTTGCATATTGAAAACCTCTATATTTTTTATCCATGGCTGTCATTGTTGATTGCATTCATTCTCAACCCTTTCGAATCCAAAAACACATGAAAATCTAGTTAAAACCCCTATTTTAAATCCTCAAAGGAAAATCTGAGAATTTTTTTGATTTGTATGGCCAATGGTACGGCCTTCCAATGCCCTAGCTGAAATTTGAAACCATTTCTAGCAAAAATACCTCAAAATTTTTGTTAAACTCAAACCAAAACCTATTTTATACTACTTGTATGGATTTTTACAGCCTCAAGGAGTGAGAATAGGTGCAGAGAAAGGTTGCAGGAGTTGCCATGGCATCCCAAGTAAAAATGGCACTGGAATAAAACTTAGGTAAATATTTTTTTATGTTTCTAAAGTTTGGTTATCAAAAATTTTGCCTTAGATGGGTCCCACGTGAGAAGCTTGGTTGAGAAAGCTAAAAAGGGAAAAATATTGGATTTATTTACATACATGTAATTTTTTTTTAATTTTCCCTCAGACAAAATCCAACATAAGTACAAGTTTCTGAGTATTACATTTTGAAAGTGCTCTTAGAGCAATTGGTTAAAGTTATTTTGTAAGAAGCTTAAAAGGAGGAGGTCAAGGGTTCAAATCCATTTTTTTTGGAATAAATTTCTTTAGAATATACTTTTTTTAAAGGAATATTCCCTTTTAATTTGCTTTTCATATGCCTTGAAAGTTGTGAAAAGCATACCTATTGTATAGTGTTGTTTTAAAAATTGAAAAAAAGGAATTAAATTCTATTTCTTTTACATTGTTGTGGTGACATAAGGGTGTAATTGGTGGAATCAGGAAGTAATTTGGTGAAATAAGGGTGTAATCAATTTATTTTTGGTGAGGTTAAGTGCAAAACCCATAAAAAATTCTTGTTTTTCTTTTTTGCTCTACGCGGAGGTTAAGTGAAAAACCCCGTAGAAGTAGTGTCTTGTGTAGTGAGTGTGATATTTGTTTCATCTCTTTTGCATTTTATCACACTTTTATCTATTGCACTTTCTTTTATTTCAATATGCTGAAGATTCAAAACTTGCTTTTAGATTGTGATAGATTAACAATTTCCAATTATTCTCATTAGAAATGATTGATAGATGCTTCATTAGTTTTTAATGAGCTATGGGGTATTGTCAAGAATGAAAATCCCACATTACCAATGGAACATGCTAAATTATATGTATTCAATTTACATGATTCTAAGGCCTTAGTTCTCATGAAAAAAAATTGTACTCATGATACTTATGTTCATATTGAAAATTCTCCTCATAGTTACACTACATGGAAAACATTGTTGGATTTGTATGATAAGAAACCTAAGCATAAGAACATACATATTCATATGCATTTGTTTACCTTGTCATTAGATGAAGATGGGAATATGAGAGAATATATGTCTAAGTTGAAAGATATCACTACTAAGTACACTAAGGCTGGGTTTGGAAAACTAGATGATGATCTCATAATCATTGCTACTTTGAAAGGACTACCTAGGTCCTATAGGAATTTTGTTGAAATGTTGCATGTCTTTGACAAGATCATAAGCATCACCTTTGATAATTTGGCTGAGTTTCTCATCCAACATGACCTCTCTCTACCTAATAAATCCAATAAAATTGAAGAAGCCCATGTTTTAGAGTCAAAGCCTAGTTTATCTTCATCTGGGCATCAAAACAATAGAGGAAATAGTTATAGAGGGGGTCAAGGTTACATAGGAGGCAGATATGAAAATAGAGTTAGGGGTTATTCAAATAACCAAAAATCTAACCAATCACATTCATATGAAACAAGTGATCGAGGACATGGTCACAACTCATATAGGGGTAGAGGTCAAAGTAAATCAGACATTCAGTGTCATAGATGTGGAAAATTTGGTCGTATTGCCTCACAATGTAGGATTCCTTTTGATAAAATTTATAGGCCACAAAAATTGACTAAGTCTAACTCTACTCAGTATGATGATCATGACTATGATGAGTCCAGTAATGTTGCCCATGAATCTACATTCACTACTTTGGGGCACATTGATTATATTGAATATGAGGCTAGAAATGAGCTCACAAATGTATGGGTTTTAGACATAGGATCAACCAAACACATGACATTTAGGAGATATTTATTTTGGTCTTTCAAGGAAGCTTATCTCTCTCCATTTGCCTTGGTATATAAGTCTATGCATACACCACTAGGACTTGGATCTATTCATATTCTTCTTCCTAATGGGTCTATAAAATACTTGGAGGATGTTTGGTATGTTCCCACATTGAAGAAACACTTACTTTATTTGGTAACTATTCAAAAGAAAGGTTATCAAATTGTTCTTGAAAATGGGCTCATTTACATCAATTCAGTGAAGGATGATTATAAAACAATGTATACAAGATATGAAGATGGAAACTTGGTTAGATTTCATTGTAAAGTGCTTCCTCCCACTATAGAACTTGTGGTAGTTGTTGACACAGGTACAGGTACTATGTCTACATAGCGATTATGGCATCTCCACTATGGACATTTGAATATCCATTCTTTAGTGGATTTGCAAATATATGGTATGGTGATTGAGTTGCCCACTTTTCGTAAAGATAGTATTCTTTGTGAGTCATGTGTTTTGGGCAAACAAAATTGGGAAAATTTTCCTAAACAGTCATCCTGGAGAGCTAACAGATGTTTGTAGTTAGTTCATAGTGATGTATGTGACATGAAAAAGTCATCCATTGGTGGGTGTAGATATTTTATCTTGTTTATTGATGACTTTTCTCAGATGACTTGGGTATATTTTATGAAAAACAAATCTGAAGTTTTCATTAAGTTTGTTGATTGGTTACACTTAGTCCAAAAAGAAACAACGTTCACATTTAGTCACTCTCCATTCAAATAATAGAGGTGAGTATACCTTAAATGATTTTTTAGATTATTGTCGAGAACATGGCATTCATCAATAATATAGTAATTCTTATACTCCACAGCAAAATGGAGTATCTGAATAGATGAACATAACTTTAGAGGGCACAACACATGCCATGTTGCACTATAAATAACTTGATGATAAGTTTTGGGCAGAAGCCATTGGTACTACAGTGTATTTGAGAAAGAGGTCCCCCATAGTTGTACTTTTGGGACAAACTCCATATGAGGCATGTCATGGGTTTAAACCAAAATTTAAACACTTGAAAGTGTTGTGATGTCTTTGTTTTGCTTTGGTTCCTATTAAACACTGAACTAAGTTGGAACCACGAAGTCAAAAATGCATCTTTCTTGGTTATTCCAAAGATAAAAAGGGGTTTCATTTGCTTGTATAGGATACAGGCAAATTCATAGTGAGTCGAGATGTAATATTTGATGAGTTTGGGACTATGAACACTATAGATATTTATTCTCAACTTGATAGATTAGAGAGGAAAAATAAAAAAAGAGATAAGGGTTTGAATAATGGGGAACACTCTTCAAATTTGTGGTATGAGACTCAAATTCTTTCACTTTCCTCTCCTTCATCTACAAGTTCATAGGTTGATGACTTAGAAATTGTTGAAATTTCTCTAAGTCCCCCTTTGAATGATGCACATGGTGAGAATTATGGAGTCCCTAATTTGAATAATTTGACTAAGTATCCAAAATGGGCTCAAAGTAATTATTTTGACTTGAAAGTAGATGAAGTTGGTTTAACAGGGCCCATGAATTCTTGAAAATAGGTAAAATATGCTATGGTTATTACTACTTCTTCCTCTGAGCCATCCACTTTTGAGGAGGCATCTACTGAACATGTTTGGCAATAGGCAATGAAAATTTAGTATGATGCCATACTTAGCAATAATACATGGGTTTTAGTTGATCCTCCTCCACATGTTAAACCCATAGGATGTAAATGGGTTTATAGGACCAAGTATAAATTAGATGGCTCCATTGATAAACATAAGGCAAGGCTTGTTGCAAAAGGATATGCATAACAAGAAGGTATTGACTATGAGGAAACATTTGCACCAACTACCAAATGGTACACTATTTATATGTTACTTGCCTTAGCAGTACAAAATGGTTGGAAAGTATATAAATTGGATGTAAAAAGTGAATTTTTAAATGGTGATTTATAGGAAGAAGTATATATGAAACAACCTCAGGGTTTTGAATAGGTGGGTGCCGAACATAAAGTGTGTAAATTGATAAAAGCTTTATATGGGCTCAAACAGGCACCCAGGGCTTGGTATGAGAAAATGGATTCATACTTGAAATCTATTAGTTTTCATCATAGTGAATCTGATGATACTCTCTATTTTTGAGTGCAGGGTAAGAAAATGGTGATACTTGTTCTTTATGTCAATGACTTGTTTATCACAGGTAATGATGAAAACCATAACAAGTCTGTGAAGAAGGAATAAAAAGATGGGGTTAAGATGATAGATCTTGGACTTCTTCACTTATATCTAGGCATAGAGGTAACTAAGAAAGATCATAGTATTTTCATTTCACAAACTAAATATATTTCTGAGTAATTAGATAGGTTTTGCATGAGTGATTGCAAACCTGCCCTCACTCCCATGGAAAGTAACTTGAAATTGTCTAAGGATGATAGCAATGCCTTTTTTGATGGCACCACATATAGACAATTGGTGGGAGGTTTGATATACTTGATGACTACTAGGCCTGATATTTCATTTTCAATTGGAATTTTGTCTAGGTTTATGTATGAGCTTAGAGAAATTCATTGGAAAAATGAGTACTTTTTTACCTTCAATGAATGAAAACATATAGCCTCGAATACTACCACAACAAGAACTTCAAACTTGTTGGATATTATGATGCAAAATTTGGTAGATGTGTGGATGACAGAGTGTCAACCATAAGATACACTGGGTTCAGCTGCCATTGCTTGGTGTTGTAAGAAGTAGGATATAGTGGAAAATTCATCAGTAGAATCAGATTATATTGTAGCATGGGATGCTTCTAGAGAAATTGTTTACCTATGTTGTATTTTTGAAGATCTTTAGGTTTCTCAGTTTGCTCCTACATAGTTATACATTGATAATCAAAGTGTAATCAAGATGTCAAAGAATCCTATGTTTCATGCCAAAACAAAACATATGGATGTCAAATACTATTATCTATGAATGTTGGTGGCAAAGAAAGCTCTTGATCCAATATATTGCCCAACTACCGATCAGACAACTGACATCTTCACAAAACCCCTTGACATAATCAAATTTGAAAAAATTAGAAAAATGCTTGGTATGTGTCCAAAGACCTGACTTTGGATCATATGGGGGTTTGTTAGGACTTGTTCCAAAGTCTTAACATTAGGTTAGATTTTTTGGTAGGTTAAATAAATAATTATTGTTAATGGGGCATGCATCTTTTTAATAAAGACACCCCCATAAAATAAAGTTACTTAGTTTTAGTTTTAGGTAGTTTTTATGTTTTGAGTTAATTAATTATAACTACCTTATGGGTTGATTTCCCGTAAAGATTTGGTTATAGGATTATTTGGTTTTACCAATCACGGGTAAAATCTATATAATCTATGTTTGCAATGTAAAAGGGTTAACGGAGTAAAGGCACCCTTATATACTTAGTTTTTTGAAAATTAATAAAATACTTGTGCACTCTCACTATGTGGGGACAAGGTTCAAATTATTTTATCAAGGAGTTATCAAAAATATGGCCATGAAATTGCTAAGTTTTGGAATCTCCTTCCAAAATGCAGGACAAAAAGCTTCAAGAACCATAAAGGTAATACGAAACTGCAACAACAATCCAAAAAAAATATTTGCTCTAATTCAAAAAATGAGACCAAGGTCACCGATATGGGTTTTAAGGTTCATGTTATTACTCTTCTAGCACTAAATCTCATACTTCTCATTCTTATTTTAATTCTAAATCTATGCATGATGAAAAGAAAAGAAAAGAGTTGTTCCTTATAAGGGTAATTTATAAACATAAAATAGATAATCTTTTTGATAGTGGATCACAAGCTAATCTCAGTTCTAAAGAAATTTTCAAAAAATTAGGAGTTAATACTAAAACACATCCTCATCCATTCCCTTTGGGATGGGTGTGTGATGATGAAAAATTGCAAGTCACTAAAACATGTAAACTTAAATTTGAAATCACCTCTAAATTCATTTATGAGGTATAATTAGATGTGGTTCCACTTGATATTTTTATCATTATACTTGGAAGTCCATATTTATATGATAGAAAATAAATATTATATAGGAAGAGAATAAATATTCACTTGTAAATTATGGGGTTGAATACATTGTAAGATCCCATTAGATAAAATCAAATTTGTCACTTGTATCCATAGGATAGATGAAAAAGAATTCAATGCAAGCAAAAAATTTATACTCATAATTGTATAAGCTAATTATGATGATAAATCCAAGGCTCTATAAGGTTTTTATCCTAGAAATAAACTTGAACTATTTAATTTTATGTCTAATTATGATTATGTTTTATAGGATCCACAAGGTTTACCTCCTAAAAGAGATATATAACATGAGATACAACTACAACAAGATCAACCTCTTCATAACATTGGCATGTATAGTTTTTCCATGATGGAAAATGAAGAAATCAAGAAAAAATTTCAAGAGTTTCTCAATAAAGGGGTAATTCAACCAAGCACTTCTCCATGTGGTTCTCCAATTATTTTGGTACCAAATACATATGGCACTTGGATAATGTGCATGGATTTCCAAGCACTAAACAAGATAATAGTGAAAAAACACTACCCTCTTCCTCGTATTGATGATCTATTAGATCAATTTAAAAATGTTGTTTATTTCACTAAGTTAGACTTAATAAGTGGTTATTACCAAGTCATGATTAACAAAGGTGATATTTGAAAAAAAACTTTTAAAACTAAGCAAGGTCTTTTTGAATGGATGGTTATTCCCTTTGGGCTTTGTAATGCACCCATCACTTGTTTTCACTCAATTTTGAACCCTTGGAGAGGTTGTTCAAGTCTTCTAAAATTTTATTGAAACATTGGATTACCTATAGTCTTGTGGGTTTCCTATACCATAGATAAACCTCTAGATTGAAGGGCCAGCCCCCTAGATTTGTCTTTGATAACTTATCACATATACTACTTGTTTAATTGGATGAAAATAGATATAAAGAACATTAAATTAACCTATTATAATGAGTTGATACACCAAATTTATCTCTAATAGACTACCATATACTTGCACTATAAAACATGGCTCATAAGACTAGCTTCAACATCCTAGATTGTTCTAACATAAGTGTTTCAAACATGAAGGTGATATACATTACACTTCTCAAGGTGAATGAAAAAGAGGTATGATTATAGACACTAATTTTATTATTGAAAATTATATATATAATTACACCAACTAACTTCATGCAACCTATTAAAGAGCAAACTACTTGCACAAAACATGAAAGATTAAAGTGAACACAAGGATATATGATTATCACTTGTCATTCAACTATGCACTACTTCACACACTTAGAAAAGAAGTTATGAACTCAAAAATAGATTTTAAATATTTATTTAAAGTTAAATATAATATTAAAACCATCAGGGCTTTCCCATAACAAGTGTGGATCTTAAAAACTTATCCAAAAGTGGTTGTTCTTAGAAAGAATGGTGAAGAAAGAGAGAAAGAGGTGGTAGAAGAAGATTGAAAATTGTCCATGAGAGTTAAAATAATAATTGGAGTTATGAGATATTCCAATAGACATCCAAGGTCATGTTTCTAACTCCTGAATATGTTTTGATCCTCCATGTGGCACAGGGGTTACAATTTGGCTTTGACACCTTACCTAGCTCCTTAGAAACTACCCTTCTTTGCATGAAATAAGTGACAAATGGACTTACAGATCATGAATTAAAATTTAAATAATCTCATACCACTCATTTAACATCTTAAATTCCTTAGTAAACTCCTATAAATTTCCATTTCATCAGTTATATGCATAGGTGTCTTGTAACTCTTCATTTCCCACACCTAGTTTGGTCCAAGTGGCCCAAAACTCAAGTTCACCTTATCTAACTCATAAAAAATATATTAATGGTATTAAAATATTTTATAATTCCTAAAGCACACCATATTTTTTCTTTAAACAACTCCAAAAAACTCGTTTTGATCATTAAGCCTTCATTAGGCTTAGTTTCCTTATAGTACTTTTTTCTTGTAATTCTCCTTGTGTAATTTTGTTATGGATGATATTGAAAAAATAATGGAATATTTTAGGAACCTTTATGTCCTTATATCTCCATGTCAAATTTAGTCTTTAGAATCTAATTGGAAACCCATTTTTCTGCCTTTCTCTCTCTTGAATTAGGCCTCCTTGCTTTAAACCATGTTTTCTTGCTCTATTCTTCTAACATAAAATTGAAATAAGCCAAAATAATGTGATTAAATTTACCTAGTACATCACCAACCTCCATGTCAAATTTGGGGTTTTTATACCCTATGAAAGTATGCAAACCAATAAATGGCCTTACCACCTAGTCTCATTTTGAGCTTTTTGAGAATGCCTTGAAAAATGGGCCTGGTTTGGTCATCTATAGAATATAATGTGATTTTTTTTAGATTTTAAAATCTATTAAAAGTCCCAAATTACCTCATCCCATGATTTTTAATCTCTCCTCTTCTCAAAACACCTACAAACACCAAAAACATACAAAAATAGGGCATTTGTACTAATTTATACAAGTGATGTCATCATAAAAGTTCATGGAGGTAACCTCCTTGTATACCTCAAAAACATAAAAGAGGTTTTAGGATAAAAATATTTCATCAAATGTGCTTTTGATCTCTTTTTCCCATTACTAGTCACTATGAGGGTTTAAGAGAGGTTTTTGACCTGTTTGGGGTCTTAACGATTGCTCATAAATAACATATCATTAAATGACCTCATTACACTTTTAAAAACTTATTATTAAACCCCATACACTATTACAAAAGTATAATACTCCCATAAAAAGTGTGGGTAATGGTATGAGCATCTAAAGTTGCTCTTTGGGTGGCCTGCTTAGCATTTCTCAAGCCCAAGAGAGGTATACTTTGAGTTCTAGGCCTCAAAACTTCATTATATTATTGAGAAGAGCTCATAAACATTTTAAACATCCATATCAATGACTTTAAATTCCTTTTAAGTCTTCATTACCCTTATGTCTGCTCAGGTTACACTGGAAGGTGTTGGGGTTTAAGAGCTTGCTCTCTCTTTGTTAGCCCTCAAGGGCCTTAGAGTGAAAACATGAGCTTGAATATCTCATGTAGGTGAATTAAAACCTATTATATGACCTTTCAATGCCTTATAGTCCATTCATGATATATTTAAACCTATTTCATGCCTTTTTAGCTTAAGTAGACCCCCAAGTCTCTTGACTAACGCTTGCCCAAGGAATGGGAAAGGTCTAAGACAAAAAAGTGAGTACTTACAATATTTATCTAACCTAAATGAGACCATGGAAGTATAATTAAACTCAAAAACACCATTTTTACCAAAATTCAAAGCATTATCATGCTTTTAGAGGCCTCAAAACACCAATTTTCTTCAAGACTAGTTGTAGGATCTGACTATGTGCAAGGTTCTTAAAATGACTATGTATGAGGTTTTAGAAACCTAGCTTTGATCAGTCTTTACTTTGACTATATTCATTTTTTTTGGTTTCAAAATTAACCTATGAACATAAAACTTACTAGGATATACCTTAGAAACCTCTCAAACACCTTTGTTCTTCCTTAATAGTTCATGAACCAACCTATCCATGTATGCCTATAGGTGGCATTTAGAGATATTGACTATGTTAGGTGCTTATAAGACCTCACCCTTGTCATCACTAACTTTCTAATTATTTTAACCAATTTTTAGTTTCATATTAGGTTCAAATTTTCTTAAATACCCCCCTATATTTTCTCTTCAACCTTGAAAATGACTTGACCCTCTACGTCAAGCCTATAGGTGCTTTGAGAGGGATTTGACTATGTATCTTTCTCTTGATCTATCCTTAATGGTATTTAAAATCTTATTAATAGTCTATGAAATTATTTTAAATCTTGAATAGGTTTAGAGAATCTCTTAACATCTCTTTTCCCCTTTCTCTTAGGTTTGAAGTTAGTTTACTCCATTAGGTAGGCCTTGAGGTCCCCTTTTTAGGGTCAAGACTGTGTGTGGGAGTTTGATACCCTACCCTCTCACCATTGATATTCTCCATGGATTTGAACCTACTTAAAGCTTCAAGTGATTTCAAAACTTTAATCGTACATTCTCTACCTCATCCTTCATTGGACTTGTCCTTGTCTCTTCGATATAGGGTATTATAGGTGGGATTTTGACTATCTACTCAGTCCCAATACTATCTCTAACTTAAGATTGGATTAATTATTATTTGAGGGTTTGTAATACCATATACATTTTCATATGTGTTTGGTATTCATGCTCAGTTTTGTTTGTGTGTAGATTGAATGTTGATATTGGCCCAAATGAGGACCTATAGGCATAGGGCTTATAGGTCACTATAGACTATTTAGGGTTACACCAAGACATCTCCTAAATTCTTATCCTTCTCAAACCTTATCAAATGATTCACACTCCCATTGTCATTCCTTAGTGGTATCTAAATATTAAGACCAAGAGTCAAGCCACCTCTTATTAACTTCTAACTTTGTTGAAACTAATTTGTATGGACTTGTAGGTGACTTCTTAGAACTATCTACTCAGTCCATAACCTTTATCTGACTGCAAATGACTTCCTTTAGTCTAGAATGTTGATTGAAATATTAAATAGACTTAGGGTTATTTTAAGTAATCCCTCCATTCTCTCTTTCATCTTTTGGCCTTGAAAAGGGGATGTTAGCCATTTTTCACTCCCAAATTTTGTATATTTCATTTTGGCTAAGTGCAACATTCAAAAAAATTCTATTGAAGGAAGCATTTCACACTATGTCCATAGTAAAGTGTCAAGTTTTATTTCATTCGAAAGATTTTGTTTAGTCTTTTTGCACAAGTTTTATTTATTTTGGAAAAAAATTTGTTTCAAGTTTTTTGTTCAAGACAAAAGAATCATTTTGAACATTTTGTCTGAAACAATCTTTCTGAAGGAATTATTCTATAGGCAAAGGCACTATCAAAAATCCCAAAAGAATTAGTCCTTTGCAAGAATTTTTAAAGAAAAGGTCTAAATCAAGAAGGTCAAAGGTACATTTAAAAAAAGTTGAAGGGTACATCTCATCTTTTCAAAGTCCTAAAGGAGATGTCTATTAGAGGAATAGTCCACTTGCAAGTTTCTAAAGGGTCTTTTTACTTGACCAAGTGCTTCAACAAAGTCCTAAAGGAATTATTCTGAAGGCCAAATTATTATGGATAAAGTGGTTGAGACAATCCTCTGAAGGGTACATCTCAAAATTACTGAAGGGTACCTCTCTATAATGAAGTGGACCAAAATCAAAATCTGAAGGTTACTTTTCAAGAGAATGGCTGAAAGAATTATCCATGAGAAAATTGTCCAAGTAAAATTCGAAGGAAAATAGGTCCAAATAAAATACCTTGAAAAAATGGTTTTAGTAGAGTGGCAGTTGTATAGACGTCAACTTCAAGGTGATGGGCTAGTTGTTGGCATTTAAATAGTGGGTCCCAGGCAAATCGATGGTCTTCACTCGAGATACAAATAAAAGGGTTCAAATCACTTTAAGCATTTCAATCAAGATCCAAGTCATTTTTGATGGCAAATCAAAAGGCAAGAGGTTGAGGGACTCCATGAGAATGGAACATTCAACTAAGGTTGAGCTGAAAAAAGCATCTAAGGGATGTTTGTAGACATACACATGGAACCAACATCCTGACAAATGCCATGAAGGCATACACATAGGCTTCAGTAAGTTTCATCTCCAAGGCCAATATAATGAAAAAGACTCTCCCCTACACCATTACACACCTCAACAATCTAATGAGAATTTGTTAGCATCAAGACATCTACAATAGGTGGACTCATTTACAATAACTGTGTTTCTATACGATTTTTGCTTTCACATTCAAAGAGAGAATAAGAAAATAAAATAAATGGTCTAAAGCTTGTATGTACCTGGATGAAGTCTGCGCACCGTAATCTAGATGTTGTGAGAACTCCTCTTTGGTTGTGGAGGATGACACCTGAAAAAGGAAGAGACTAAAACATGAAAAGGTGTTAGATGAGGAGATGGTGGGCTGCCAAGCGAAAGCTTGATCCTAGAAGTATAATGAATTCCTTAAGGGATGTCAACCCACTGACTGATAAAAATAATGTCTGATAAAGAGTAGAATGATATAAAGATTGAAATGATTAAAGACTGAAAAGGAAATGGAAGCAAATGCTTACCTGAATGCTGATGTTGGCCTGGTCACAATCGTCAGCGTTGGTGGTCCTACCGACGTCGATTGGTAAAGGTATGCCGATGTCAGTTAGTATGTCGACGTCGGTGGGGGTAGTGGTCTCTGCGGCTGGTGTCGATCAGGGCAGTAGTCTTTGGATGAGGTCTGGTCGAGTTTTTGGTCTGTGGACAGGTCTGAGATGGAGTTTGGGCCTTGTTAATGGTCTGTGCAAGGGTTTGGACAGAGTTGAAGGGATAATGGACAGAGTGTATGGTCTGAAAAGGGGCTAGATAGAAGACAGAGGCAATAGGGAGATGGGGAAATAAGGATTTGGGTCTGGTCTGGTGATAGTATGGCTTAGAAGCAATAAATAGAAAATTGATTACAGAGACATTCTAAGCTATTGAAAATGACATAACAGAAGAGTACGTACCTCTTGCCTGCTGAAGAAGAAGTGTAGGAGGTCAGGCTACTAATGTACCTATTGTTAATGCAAAAGACTGTTGTAAGGTGGGGCTTCTGATACCTATTGTGATTTCTGGTGTAGAACCCTACTGTGTGTACCTGAGAGAGAGAGTGAGAGGTCTAATGGAAAGGTTGGCCGATTGATTGATCAGATTGTAAGATTCAAGAGTCAGATGAAGAGCAGGGGCGAAGGGTGGATAATGGATGCAGAAAACTATTATGAAGGAAATTGACTCCAGAAATACCACCGATGTTGGTCGACAGTTGATCGATGTTGGCAGCTGGAAGGCAGGAAAAAGGCTAAAAATAGCCTTTCATCCATTTTCCCAACTGTCGGGTTTGAGTGGTGGGGTAAGAAATGGTCGAGAGGGGTTAAATGGGTGCGAGGATGAGGAATAAGTCATAAATGGGTCATGGGGGGATGAAGGGAATCCAAAGAAGGGAATCCTAGGGTGGTGAGGTGGCAAGGGAGAGAGAATTATTAACTTAAAATAAGATAATTATTTCAAATTAATAAGACATAGGTTAGGAATGGTTAAGAGGACCAAGGGGGAGAGAAGGGGAGGATGACCAAGGGAGTAGACACGATTTCGGTGTCTACATTTGCCCCTTTTTGTCTTGTTGGTTGTTCTAGATGAACTGCAAGACAAAAATAGGAGTTGATTGCCCTAGGTATGGGATGAGGTTGATTTCATCCTGAACTACAAGACAAAAACAAGAGGGTGATTGTCCCAATTATGGATGAGGTATTCCCCCTCAAAGCAGGAGTCGAGAAAAGGAAACCTAGAATCAGGTGCTGATTTGACAGAGAGTGGATGAAAAATGGTGAGTGTGAATGTTGTAATAGTTGTGATTGCGCGTATATCACTGCATGAGATGGTCAAGTCAAATTGTCACAGGTCAAGGGTCGAGGAGTGCCAAAATTGAAGTAACTGGGCCCCAGCATTTGGTCGTAGCTGATTGGGTTATTCAATCTAAGCTGAAGCTCCAATGGTCATCATGTTTTAGGTATCTCAGGCTCAGGAAGTGCTCTTAGAAAACACGAAAATGTCACAAGAAGTGGGGATCAACCAGCTTGCGATCCTATACTTGTGAAGGTCATAAATAGTCTGCGCATAATTTTGCTAACCATTTATGGGGTAGCATACATGCAAAAACAACCAAGGCAACGTTGTCTTGGAAGTGGTTGGGGTTAAAGGAGATAGGCATGATCTCCATGGTAATTGGTCGATGTGGATGGAAGGACAAAAGAATGTGGTTAATCTAACCTCAGAACACTAAGTGCTGCCTACATAGCCCCTGTCGTTAAGGCCTTAGGCTAATGTAGTTCTCCCTAAAGGGGAGGAAGAGGGTCAAAGGTATGGATTGGTCTTGGTCGAGGTCAAGGTCATGGTCAAAGGATTGGGTAAAGGATGGTTTTTCCATCAGAGAGATGAACAAACGAGGGTGGTCGAGCTAACCCCAGAGGGCGTCGTGTCAACTGAGTGCTGCCTACATAGCCCCGGTCTTAGGGCCTCAGACTAATGTAGTTCAGATGAATGGACATAATGAGTGATGAATGGTGTGGTCAGGTGTTGAAATGATGAGGATAAGAGGAGGTTATAGCCTTTTCCATATTGTGTGATGGTGTATTTTGCAACATTGGTCGAGTGGTCTTTCATCCCTAGCAATTTTCCATATTTGTGATGGATGTATGCTAAAAATGAATTGAGGTCTATTTATGCTTCAACAAGTGTTGGTTTATGCTTAACATAAATTGAGTCTGGTCGATAGTTTCCATGTGTATTGTTATCCATAGAAACTATGTGAAATGGACTAGGTCATGTCGATGGTCTGAAAATATTTGTTTTTGATTTGGGTGGGTTTTGGATAGATAATGATTGGGTTAAATGTGTGACCAAGATGTAAAAATCGAAAGGGCGTGTTGTTCTTTCATTGACAAGGCCTATAATGATGGCATGGATAGGGGTTGTTAGAACAAAATCCCCATTCATGCATTACGTCGTTGACCATGGGTTGTGTTAGAGAAGCAATCGAATCACTTGACGTTAAGTGAGCTTGAAATCCCTTGAGTATGACAGGATTGATGTGATATGGAAGGAATGGGGAACCCTTTTTGGTAGGAACAACTTTGCCCCTTTTATAGGTGACCCCGAGAACAAATATAGACAAGTCCATGACTCTAAAGTTTTGTCAGTCAATTTTTTTTTTTTTAAAGGCAGACTGATCGATGCGGGAAGCCTGTGATGGGATGTTGTTTTGTTTTGTGGTCATGTCGTGAAGCTGATCGATGTGGGAAGCTTCAAAGATAATGTTGTGTGTAGCAAGATTTAGGAATAGCCATCCTTCAAGGGAGTGGTCTATATTCTGCTTTATATGTTTTTGATATGACTTTGGCCTAGCTGTCCTTCAAGGGAGCAGTCTAGTAAATACAACAATGATGATGCAGCTGTCCTTCGAGGGAGCAATCTACATTTATAGTTTTATGACCTTGGAATATGCATCCCACTTATATAATTTTAATTTATTTTTTTTTGACTAGACTTTTGGTCATGGACTTGACTATAGGGGTTTAGAGGGTTTCCCTTTTATTAGGACAAAGCATTCATGCTTGACAAAAGGGTTGACTGATGCTTGCAGGGTTGAGGGTTGAAAAGGAATAGGAATGATGATGACAGGGATTGCTCAAGGGATTGAGCTCAAGTTAAACGTCAAGTGAATAATTACTTGACTAACAGTGGACTGGTTAAAGATGCAAGGCATAAAAGGGGCTCAGGTTCTGACAAAGTCCCTGGCCCATGGTTGTGTTATGATGCAAGGTCTGAGTCAATTGGGAGCAAACTTACCCCATTTGCTTCGTTCCAAATTGGTCACATGTTGATTGATGTTGAAGGAGTTGGTTGATGTTTGGTTGAGGTCGGTTGATATTTGATCAATGTTGGGTTGAAGTCGATGCTTGGTTGAAGTTTGGGGTCGATGGTCTGGTTGAGGTTGAGTCGATGCTTATTTGGTCGAGGCATGGTCAAGGCTTGGTTGATACTTGGTCGAGGCTTGGTTGATATGATTAAAAGGTTGGTTGATGTTTGGTCATTATTTGGTCGATGTCTGGGGTCGATGGTGAAGAAGTTGGTTTAGACTTGGTTGAGGCTTGGTTGATATTTGGTCAATGTTTGGGTCGAGGTTTGGTCAATGTTTGGGTTGAGGTTTGGTCAATGTCTGGTCGATGGTCATGATTAAAAAAGATGTTTGGTCAATGCTGGGTCAAGGTCTGATTGATGGACATTTGGTTGAGGTCATGATTAACAAAGTTGGTTGATGTTTGGTTGAGGTCAGGTTGAATTTTTGGTCAAAGATAGGTTGAATGTTTGGTCGAGGTCGGTTCGATGCTTGTTTGGTCGGGGCATGGTTGAGACTTCGTTGAGGCCTAGTCAAGGTTTATGATTAAAAGAGTGATTGATATTTGGTCGAGACAGGGTTGAAAGGTTGGTCAAGGCTTGGATGAAGGTTGAATTCCCCAATGGCTAGGGAGAATGTTTGATATATTGGTCAAGGTTGGTTGAGGCTTGGTGGTCAGATTGACTGTGTTGATGTCGAATAAGGGGGTTAAAGGTGGCAAAGGGACCGTAATCTGGCATGGAGATCTCGATTTAGGTGATGAAGCTCGAGAAGCATGGGTCGGTGTTGATGATTTGTCAAAGGGGTGGTCAAGAGGATCCTTGATGAGAAGGGAATCCTTTTTCCGGTGTTGACGAATGATAGCTTTAAGAGCTCAACAATGCTCAGTGTCATGTCCCGGAGTGTGATGATAATGGAAAAATTTAGAGTTGTCGAACCAAGATGGTCTTGATCTGAGAGTTGATGAGTGGGGCGGTGAGGAGGTTGAAGTTTTTTTGATAGTATGGTCGAGAATAAAGGTGTCTTTCTCCAAGCATTGGCGAATGACAACCTTGAGGGCACAATAATGCTCAGTGTCGTGCCTAGGTATGCGATGATATGCACAAATTTGAGTGTCATCGAACCAGGGTGGTTTTAGTCTGAGAGATTGATATGGTTTAAGAGGCAGGATATTGATGCGAGAAGACTTCAACAGTTGCCGTAACAGCAGGGCATAAGAACCTGCTAATGGGTCGGTGTGTCTTGTTGCAGTGGGGTTTGATGACTTTGGTTTGAGAGGTGTAAGAGGCATTGGTCGTACCATCATTTTTGTGGGTGGTGTAACCATACGTGGAGATGGCACTTTGGTGGTGATAGGTGTTAGATGTTTTTGAGGAAATATATGTCTGATGGTTGAGAGAGTAATGGAGGCGACTTGCCTCTATGAAGTATGGGAGTAGGAAGTACCCCTATTAAAGTGGACGAATGTGGGCCCAAAATTGAAGGTAATGATGAAGGTGGGGGAGGAATCCTCCGGTGTGGTTTAGTGGCCTTCTTTGGTTTGGGTTGAGGGCCACCATTGTGTGAGGTGAGGTTAGATACGGGTTTGGGTTTAGATGTGGACGGAGGTGAGTGAGATGTAGCAATCTCAGGCAAAGGGCAAGAGGAAACCATCACTGGGTCTTCCTCAGTCAAAATGGGTGAAGAGACTGGTTCTTCTCTTGATGGAGAAGAAATAGGAGAGTGCGGCTCCGTAGTTGGATAGAGCGTAGGAATGGTTATGGTCTCGATGTGTGGTCTAGGCGCGGGGAATGTATGATCCCCCATTGATGACAAGAAGGATGAGGGTGAGGCAGCCAGTGTGGGTGCCATCAAAGCATCCTCTAATATGAGAGAGGTTGATGGAAGACTAATAGGAGAAGAGGATTCTTCATCCTGTGGAGGATAAATAGGGGAAGAAGGGTCTTCCACCTGTGAAGTAGATTGGTCAAGGACAAGAGGCGAGACCGTGTTGACCGTGTGTATGTCATGCTCTTGGGAGCCACTGGTCATGGTCTAGACATTGTTTTGGGTAGGAGGATGGTTAGGAAAGGGTTGTTTGAAGATGTTGAGGTGTTGTTTGGGTAGGGCATTTGGGTTGTCCAAGATGAGATCACCCCTGTCTAGTATGTCTTGGATGATGTTTTTGAAGGTTCGGCAGTTGTCGATGTCATGGCCTTGGATGCGGTGAAAGTGACAGAAGTCAGCCTCCCTATACCATGTAGGGAGGGCTTTTGAAGGGTCAAATTAAGGTGGTTGGATTGGAGGGAGATTGAGTACCCCCTGCTTGACAAGTTTTTCCAAAACGGAAGCGTATGATTCTCCAAGTGGAGTGTATGAATGCTGGATGTACCATTGTTGGAATTGTTTGGTGATGCTTGGAGAGGTAGAAGGTTGAGATTGGTCGGTTGTTGTTGAGGATGGTGATCTAATGACCATAGTGTTGGCCACTCCTTTGGATTTGGAGTGGGAAGAAGAAGGTCTAGGAGAAGAAGGGTCATTGGTTCTTGCATTGGTATTACGCAATTTGACCTTGTCTTCTTCAATGGTGCAGAGTTCAAGCTTTTGGGCCATGATGAAAGCTTCATCAAAAGTACAGAGTGTTTGAATCCACAAGGTAGAAGAGATGTGCATGGCACATGCTCGAGAAAAGAGCTCGATGAGCTCAGGTTGAGGTAAGGAGAAGGAAAGCTAGTTAATCAAGCCTCTCCAACGAGCGACAAAATCGACTATGGATTCATCGTCAAATTGCCTGATGGAGTAGAGGTCTGTGATTGAGACTTGTTTGGTGATGTTGATAGAAAAATGGTCAAGAAATAATTGGGTGAGTTGAGTGAATGAAAAGATAGAATGTCTGGTAAGAGAGCTATACCAATCAAGGGCAGGGCCAAAAAGAGACATGGGGAACGTGCGTAGAAGTAACTCATCGTCATGGGCTATGAGATAACAAGCGTGTCTGAATGCTCAAAGATGTTGTTATGGGTCCTCCTTACTTTGAAAGTGAGTAAATTTAGGGATTTCTCACTGGTTGGGATAAGGTCGGATGGGCACAGAAGGATGAATGGGTTCGTTGCAAATTTGGTCATAGGAAAGGACATTGCGTGAACTAGAAATAGAGGTCTTGAGGCTAGACATTTTGTCCATCAAAATTTTGATGAGATCTGCTGATAGTTGGCAGGTGGGGCACCCCTTAGGTTATAGGGTACTTGGAAGGTGGTCGAAGAGGCGTATGACGTACTTGGTTGCGCTTGTGTAGGCGCAATATATGGGTAGTGCATCATAGGGATAGATGTCGTGGTCAAAGGGGCTTGTGCCATGAAGTTGGAGGACACAAGTTGACTAGATATCACCAGAGGTGGTTGAGTGGTGGCACTAGTAAAAAGATAGGTTGTCACTCCCACGTGTATAGGTGCAAGAGTGGGTGAGGTCGAGATAATCAAGTTATGGTATGGTATATAACTTGGTTAAATTGTGTGTGGTTGAGGGGGTAATGACACCTCGATGGAGGTAGGTTCAAAAATAGATGGGGAGGCCAAACTTTGCGTATTGGCCATGGTCGAGTGACTAGTCGAGACAATAGGCTGAGTCATGATGGGCTAGGTAGTAGATGACGTCGATGTCATTGCCGCTGCGCCTGAAAGGTCCCATATTTGGTTTCTTGTGAGATAGTTTTGGAGGTATTTAACATTGAGGTCCAAGAATCTTTTGAAATCTTGGTCCCCTTCAGGGATAATGGGGGTCTGAGTCAGGGTCAGTCGAGTAGGAGTTCTTTCGGTCTCTGAGTGGAACTCCATTATAGGACTGGTTATGGATGGGGAAGGCGGAAGCGGTTGATGTCTCGCTTGGTCAAGAAGAGCCTTGGTTTGACTGCGTGTCAAAACCATTCAAGGCAAGAAGGGTTAGGTTTCAGAAACTATGTTCTTTTTCAGTTTCAAAAACTCAGAATGTGGTTTTGGCAGAAAAAGGGGTCGGGTTTTAGGCTACTATTTTGAAAAAAGGGACTGTGACAGTGACCAACATCAGTTGAAAAACCGATGTCGGTGATATAAAATGGCTGACGTCGATCAGATAATCGATGCCAGCGAGGAAGGATTGCTGACGTCGGTGGTAAAACCGATGTCAGTGACTGTGTTTTCTAGAAACCCAAAAGATTTGAGAGTTTTTGGAAAAAAGGAAGAAGAATGTCCTCACTAGCTCAAACAAGCAGATAAGAATAGAAAAAATGAAGAACACAAGCAGATCCTAAGCGTTAAATCCCTAGGAATAAAATTTTAGAATCTTGTGGCTTATGCCTTAAAGTGATGTTTGGGAAGGTTGGCTTGAAGAATGGGTCCTAGAAGAGGTAGTCTATGGATGGTTTCAGGTCTGTTTAGGTGCTCAAGAGTCTGGGTTAGGTTCCGTACATGGCCTGGTGCTAAGGAGCAAGCTCCCCTCACTTCACGAGCCCAGTGATAAGCTGGTCTCGCTTAGCCAAAATATACTTTCCCTAGAGATTATCCTCTGCCAGAGAATGGAGTGGGATTTCCCCTTGGTGGTGAAATCCAAGTGAGATTGCCAGGGAGGGGTAAGGTATCTGCTGGGTGATGAAATCCCAGTCGGGCCTTATCTCAGGTAAGTTTGATGTTTGATTTGTGTAAGTGATTCGGTTGTGTAACATAAGTGTGATTAATTCATGATGTGGTCTAATTACTAGATGTGGGCCAAGAAATGCAAGCAAGCAAAAATGAAATGCAATGTGTTTTAAGCCCAAGTCGAAATGTTAATTCGTATGAAGACAAATGGAGAAAGGGTTGAAGAGCATGACTTTTGACTAGTCTAAGATGCAAGAAAAGAAAGAAGAGTTCTTTTTAATCCTACTTATGATGTCGTTTAGAAGAGAAGAAAGAGGTGAAAAGGGAGAAACCTAATGCACCTATATGAACAAAAAAGAAAAGAACCCAAGGAAGACCCTAGGGTCCCATCGGGCTGCCAGAATGTTTCTATATGATTTTTGCTTTCACATTCAAATAGAGAATAAGAAATTAAAAGAAATGGTCTAAGGCTTGTATGTACCTGGATGAAGTCTACGCACCATAATCCAGATGTTGTGAGAACTCCTCTTTGGTTGTGGAGGATGACACCTAAAAAGGAAGAGACTAAAACATGAAAAGGCATTAGATGAAGAGATGGTGGGCTGCCAAGCAAAAGCTTGATCCCAAAAGTACAATGACTTCCTTGAGGGATATCAACCCACTGACTGATAAAAATAGTGTCTGATAAAGAACAGAATGATAGAAAGATTGAAATGATTAAAGACTGAAAAGGAAATGGAAGCAAATGCTTACCTGAATGCTGTTGTCAGCCTGGTCATAGTCACTGACGTCGGTGGTCCTACCGGCGTCGGTTGGTAAAGGTCTGCCGACGTCGGTTAATATGCCGACGTCAGTGGGGGCAGTGGTCTCTACGGTCGGCATCGGTCAGGGCAGTAGTCTTTGGACAAGGTCTGGTCGAGTTTTTGGTCTGTGGATGGGTCTGAGATGGAGTTTGGGCCTTGTTAATGGTTTATGAAAGGGTTTGGGCAGAGTTGTAGGGACAATGGACAGAGTGTATGGTCTGAAAAGGGGCTAGATAGAAGACAGAGGCAATAAGGAGATGGGGAAATAAGGATTCGGGTATGGTCTGGTGATAGTATGGCTTAGAAGCAATAAACAGAAAACTGATTACAGAGACATTCTAAGCTATTAAAAATGACATAATAGAAGAGTACATACCTCTTGCATGTTGAAAAAGAAGTGTAGGAGGTCAGGCTACTGATGTACCTGTTGTTAATGCAGAAGACTGTTGCAAGGTGGGGCTTCTGATACCTGTTGTGATTACTAGTGTAGAACCCTGCTATGTGTACCTGAGAGAGAGAGTGAGAGGTCTGATGAAAAGGTTGGTCGATTGATTGATTAGATTGTAAGATTCAAGAGTCGGATGAAGAGCAGGGGCAAAGGGCGAATAACAGATGCAGAAAACTGTTATGAAGGAAATTGACGCCAATGATACCACTGATGTCGGTCGACAGTTGACCGACGTCGATGGCTGAAAGGCAGAAAAAAAGGCTAAAAATAGCCTTTCATCCATTTTCCCAACTACCGGGTTGGAGTGGCGGGGTAAGAAACGGTCGAGAGGGCTTAAATGGGTGTGAGGATGAGGAATAGGTCATAAATGGGTCATGGGGGGATGAAGGGAATCCAAAAAAGGGCATCCTAGGGTGGTGAGGTGGCAAGGGAGAGAGAATTATTAACTTAAAATAAGATAATTATTTCAAATTAATAAGACATAGGTTAGGAGTGGTTAAGAGGACCAAGGGGGAGAGAAGGGGAGGACGACCAAGGGAGTAGACACGATTTCGGTGTCTACAAACTACATTGATGCAATTACTTAGCTTGAAATATCTTGATTCTACTGGTGCAACCATTGGGGAAACATCTTTGAGAGAGAAATCTAATTATGTAACCACTCGAGGTGACATGGATAAATTAAATGGCCTGAGTGAGCATCATTTGTAAAGATAGTTATAGCCACAATTAGAGGCTTCTAAAAGATTGATTCATATTTTTAGTTCCAAAAAGCCTCCCCTCTCACTTTATTTCTACTATAAATATAGCCTTTATGCTAGTGAAAAGAGGTACCACATAATGTATGGTGAAGCCCTATTAGATTGATGTCATATTTTTCCTTTAGGCATTAGTACAAGTCTTTTTCTTTCAAGTTCTAAATAATTATATGAGTGTGTAAGTGACATATAGTGATAACAAGTGATGGTTTTCCATCCTTCCATCCTTTATCCTTCATGCCTAAGTAAAATTTCTTAGTCTAATAGGTCATATAGAGTGTGTTTAAGTGTGTTAAATTTTTTCAAGTGTATAACTATTCTTGGAATGTGAAACTTGCCTTTCTATTCTTTTGCCTTATGTTATTTTATACATCTTGCCTCTGTACTGAAATACTTGTGTTAGAATCTTTAGAGTTTGAATACGGTTTGTGTGTTTTATTTTAGTGTGCACTAGAATATGATATTCACATGGAAGATGATCTCAGTGCATCACCACTCTTAGATTAGGTTTCCTTTTATGCAATTTCTAACTCTTTTCCCTTCAAGAAAATTGGTTTAGATAGAAGTTTTATAGAGATACATTTAGGGATATATCCCCTTTAAATATAGAGGTTCATTTCCTCTATAGGTATACCCCACATGCTTGGAAATGTTCCCAACGTTGCCCAAATATGAAAGAGACTTGAACACTTTCTTCTAGGGTGCAAGATTTGATGACAATAGGGGGCTGACCCTAAATTAGGCATGTAGATAGCCTTTTAGGGCATGACTATGTTTTGGAGTGTTTGGAGCTCACCTTGAAATCACTAACCTTTATATGATCCATTAAATTATTAAATTTTTTAATTATGTTTAGAAAACTTCTCAAACACACCTCTGTTCATTCATTCTAGGATTAATCAACCTATGTTCTCTTGATACAATCACCTTCAAAGGTCTACAAAGCTTATCGTTGAGCATTTTCAATACTTTTAATCAATTTCAACTCACCTTCAAGCCAATGTATGAACTATAGGTACAATCAAGTGATGCAAGAATCTTGTTTATTGAAAATTAGATAATTTAGTCAATTGAAAACAACTTGGTGTAGGTAGAAGGGTATTGAACACCATGATTTAATGAGGATATGTGGTTAGTCTTTTACACCATAGCTCTGGACATCTCCAACCTATCCTTATAGTTTGTAAAACATGTATGTAAAGGAAACAACTATGGAATCTCCTTGAAAAATGTGTTTGGGATCTTCATAATGGTATTTATCATGCTTCCAATGATGCAATAAGGTCTCATAACTTTTAGTAGGATGTATCACTGGTACCTGATCCAAATTTGACAATCAAATTCCAATAGAATTCTCAAACACAAATCATGTCTCCCAAAGGGAAAGCACACTTGAATAAGATGGACCAAAAAACATCTCAAATCAGTAGAACATGAATTA
>JARHVA010000246.1:6410000-6459324 GCA_037957365.1 Torreya grandis | reverse complement strand
TACTTTGCAAGAGATTATTATGGGTTTTAAGGGTAACCAAGATAAATCAGCTCTAGGCTACACAACCTACCTAAGCATCTAAAAGAATTTTCCATAAGACAAGATTAGAGATCCAAAGAAAGTATTTAACTCTAAATATTATTCCTCAAGTAGAATGGTTAATAAGCAGATATTCATTTGCACTTTTTTTGCTTAATTCAACTCTCTTTTCTTAATAGTGAAAAAAATGAACTTGTATATATAAGTAGATCTTACCTAAAAACTTTTGGATATATCATCTATACTAGGTCAACCAGGTCAACCTAGTACATTTTTGGGATAACTCACTAGGTCTGTGTTAGGTCAACTAAGAGGCTAACAAACTAAAAGAGCTAAAGTGTCCCCAAAACACACTAGGTCGATCAGGTTGACCTAGTTTGTTGAATAGGTCAAAAGGGTAACAAGGTAAAAAATGAAGGAATAAATCATGACAATGATTAAAAAAGATAGGAAAGAGAGAAATAAAATTAGGGTTCAAGTTTTTAAGAGACAAGAGTGTGGATGGCAAGCGGTAAAAGGAATAATAATCTCATGAAGCACTGATGGTCGCCCACCCCTTTCCTAGTGTACCCCTTAAAGTATGCACTTAGAGGGATTGAGACTCTATAAGTTATTGTAAGATAAAAAGTGTCTGTAATCAATAAAAAATTTAAAATATTATGTGTAAACATATTCCCCAGTCGAAGCTCATCATGTGCCATGTAAGTGCAACATGGGATGGTGCTTCGAAAGAAAACATGATAACACACAATGTTGATGCTAAGTATGGTGCACTAAGTATCAAATAAGATAAATGAAAGAACTAAATTGAAAAAACACATACCTTTAACTTACCATAGTGTCATAGATGAAGTAGACTACAAGAAAGATGAAGGTGTTCAATGTAGAGTACACTAGGTGAACCTGTGAAAATTAGTGCAAAAAATAGACAAAATTAGAAATTTTTGAAAAGTAGGTAGTGGTTAGATTGATATTTTAAGAAAATTGTCAAATTAAGATTATTAAGGCAATGCTTAAAATATTTAAGGAAAATGAATGACAAAAGGATGGCAAATTAATGATAAAAAGGATGGCAAATGAATGATAAGTGATAAGAAATAAATGACAAATGATTGGAAATAAATGATAAATAATATGAAATAAATGACAAATGATATTGGAAAGAAAAGGATAAATGATAAGAAATAAATGATAAATTATTGGAAAACATAGTAAATCATGTTGTAAAGTATGTAAAACATGAATGAAAAAATAAAATATCAATGCAAAAAAACTTTAACAAAGATATGTAAGAAGGTGAAAAGTAAGCTCATACAAGATAGGCATGTAAGAATCAAACATAAATAAAATATGAAAGAATGTCAAATGAAATGTAAGTAAGATGTAAGACAAACATGAGGAAGACATACATAAAGATAAACATATAATAATAGCAAAATGGTGCAAACTTAATTGTTCACAATAGAATGGTAGTACAACAAAGAACAAATGGAAGAAAAGAGTGATCCATAATTACTCAAACATGTTTTTGTTCTAAGGATAGATAAAACTAAAACAAAGTAGTGCTAGCATGTTTTTTATGAAATGAAGAAGGAATTTAAAAAAGAGTGAAAATAGATTTGGAATCACCATTTGGCTGTCAAGGGGGGAGATGAAATGGGTGGAGGGGAGAATGAAGTAAAAATCAAGGTAGAGAAACTCTTAATCAAAGTCAAGACACTCAAATTTGGTTTGTCAAAACAAGAGGATTGTCGACCTTGGGGACTCTGAAGAACTTCTCTTAGCTACACAAGTCTTAGGTCAACAAACGGAGTATATAGATAATCCCATGAAGGATATATGCATGAAAATTAAAATAGACCTACCTCACCACGATGTGTTCCCCATTCTTTAGGACCCCTTATAGATCCATCGGTCTACTATGAAGATTGGGTACTTGCATGAGAAAGTGGGTAACACCATAGAGTTTTTTTTTAAGTCCCTTATTCCAATCTATTGGCCTATCATACCCCAAAGGACTTCAAATCTATGTGAAGCTAATTGTAGAGTTTGAGCTTTGGCTAGGGATAGGAGATGTGATTGGAATCATGTCTTTTGATGTGATTTTGAATTTTAAGATTTTATATGTTGCCTTTTAGATATCATTACCTTTTGTTTCAAATGATTTGGATTTTACTTTCTTTTGATGGATTTTTCATATTCCTCCTCCATAAAGATTTGGAAGATCAAACATGGGTGCTAAAGATGACTTTAATTTGAAAACTTGGGATAAGGTTGCTAAGAGATAAAACTTAAAAGAGTATGGGATCTAAAAGTGTTATCTTGAATTTGACCTTGTTTTATTCAATGTGGAGGTGAAAGAAAGGGGAAATCAAGAGGAAATTACATGTGGAAAAAATTGAATTGCTTCAAATCATAAAAATGTGTGACAAAGGGAAAAGAGGGATATAATGACAGTAAAGTGTGATTCCTTATCATAAGATTGAGGCAAATGGAGTACAATATGCTAAAATAGATTTTTATGTAAATTCCATCTAGCAAAAGAAGCAAAAGTTAATGTCTAATAGCAAGGATCACAAAGAACATGAAAATATGGAAATTTTAAATCCAAGTGAAATAAAAGTGTTATCTTGACTTTGACCTTGTTTTATCCAATGTGGAGGTGAAAGAAAGGGGGAAATCAAGAGGAAATGACACATGGAAAAAATTGAATTGCTTCAAATCACAAAAATGTGTGACAAAGGGGAAAGAGGGACATAATGAAAATAAAATGTGATTCCTTATCATAAAATTGAGGGAAATGGAGGAAAATATGCTAAACATATATTTTTGTGCAAATTCCATCTAGTAAAATAAGTAAAAGTTAATGTCTAATAGTAAGGATCACAAAGAACATGAAACTATGGTAATTTTATGAGGAGGGTTGGGTCTTATTCATGATCTTACCTTGAAAATCAAAAAATAAAAACCCAAGGGGTGTCAAAAAGATAAAATGCAAGAAGATAAAGAAGACTATGGTACATCAAGAGGTAAAATTATAAAGAAAGAGGTAAAAATGATTATAAATCTAATAAGGCAAGGAATGACATAAAAAAATACAAAGAATATAATAGATATATAAGGACAAAAATGAAAAAAAAAATGCCAAATGTGATGTATAAGAAATCCAAAAGAATATAAAGGAAAATGATGATGCTTAAGAAGATGAAAAAAGAAGAAAAATTCATAAAAATAAAGAAATATGAGACAAAAAGAACAAGTAAAATCTATGTTAACGTCTATATCAAAGATGAGCATGTGAAATACAAGTCTATAAGTCTCAAAAGGTTTCTTGAAGTTGGATGTGTTTGTTATTATGCATTGGAGAATAAGATTAGGCATCACAATATGCCCCAAAGGGTAAGTAGATGCAAAGATGGGCATTGCAAGATGCCCCAAAGTTTGAATGAATATATGGATGGGCATCACAAGATTCCCCAAATTTTTAAGGGACATGTGGATGGACATCGCAAGATGCCCTAAAGTGTGAGTTGGAATGAGGTGATGGTGAACCATTAGAATGGTTTGCATTGGATTGATAGGTACATTTAGAAATAGGTAAATGTGTTGGTTTGTTATATTTTAAGGAGGTTGAATGTGACATATGATGTGTAGGAGAGGTATGAGGAGATAAAGGAGGTAAAGGAGGACCATGTATAATATGCTTTGGAGTAGGCATTTGAACTAGGTATTCTTTTGGTTTATGTGGACTAAAAGGTTGAAGTTCAATGGATGCCATAACATGTTTAAATTTGTTCATGTTAGATATCCTTTCCTTATTGGTGTAATAAAAAGGATGAATTATGGTTTAAACAAAATTGGAAAATGAGGTTTTTTCATTAGGTAATTGATGTTGATGTTATTTTGGTTCTTGAGATTCAATGTGAGAAGCTTAAAGATAATCTTGATAATATTGTTTTGTGAGAGTATCAAAATTAAAATGTGGACCAAGTAAGGAAGAAATAAGAAAATGGTGAATATAATGATAAGACTAATGAGAATGACCTATATTAGCATGCCACCAACAAAATTTATCCAAATTTTACCATTTTGGAGGAGGTTTGGAAGGATTAAATCTCATGGGTTTAGAGGGTGGCAATTTCATCATAAGTTGTTCTAGACTCAAGTGAGGGTGGGTTGGGTTAAAATTGGTTGAATTGGATGCTCCATGTTGAGGTTGGGGAGACTTGGATGAATCAATGGTATGAGAATAAGTTTGGAAATATGATTTAGTAGTTATTTGAGATGGTTCAAATTGAGTCATAAGAATGTCTTATCTTTTTTCTTGGTCTAAGGCTTCTTCTAAAGTTTTTGGTGAAAAAAATTGAACTTTGTATTGAAGAGGAGGTTTAAGAGAATTGAAAAATAGTTTCAAAAAAGTGTCATCATTCATGTTATGGTCTAATTTATGAGCAAGAGACTTCCATTACTTGATGAAAGTATGGGTTGATTCATTAAGATGTTGCTTGGCATTGATGAAATAGCTAAATTAGTCTTTAGGAAGGTCATCATGTTGGAATTCCTTCACTAGATCATTGAATAAATACTCTAGTTGTGAGATGGAATGTCTAGGAAGTTGGTTGTACCATTCAAGTGCATCAACAACAAAGGTTTTGACTAAGAGCTTAGTGGTAGAAAAGCTATTAGTTTAGACCCATTCCTTATAAAGATTACCAAAATACATAAGAAAGATAGTAAGATCCTTAGTCCCATTATATGTGATAGTTGGAGAAATGTTTTCAATATCTATGGATTCAATAAATGGGGCTAAAGGTTCATTTTGAAGATGTTGAAGAATTTTGTTATTCATTGGAGGCTGAGGGATGATATTCCAATTAGCATCTCTAAGAGGAGGAGGGATAAAATTTTGATTTTTTTGAGACATGATGACTTGAGATGGTTTACTAAATATGTTGCATAAATTTTGTTTCTTACTCATCCTTTGAGAATGATTGGTTGTTTGCATGATGTTCATTTATTATATGACTTGGGCAAGAAGTTGAGTTGTATCAATTTGTGGATTAGTGTTTATTGGTAGAATATTAGTGTGGGTAGGAAGAGGATTGTTAGTTTTGGTGTGAGGATGATTATTTTTATATGGAGGATTCTTAATATGATTGTTAGTTATCTTCTTAAGTGTGGTAGAAGAAGGAAGCTTGGTAAGGCCACCATTTTTGTGAGGAATGTAGATAGTATTATCATCAAGGTTTTTAAATATTTGGGAACCATCCATATTATTAATTTTATTGGTATTATGTGATGAAGGATTCCAAACATTGGTATTGGGATGAGGATTATGACTAAGTATCTCAACTACATTGCATTGTGTAGTGAGTGGTTTAGGCTTAGGAGAAGGGGAAGGAAGAAATTGGACAGTTTCATCAGAGGTAATGAAATAATTGAGGTTACTATCCAAGTCCTTAATAATAAAATGTTATTGACTAAGGAAAGTATGAAAATATGTCATCATGATGAAACCAAACTATATAACCACATAAGGAGAACAAAAAGTGATAGAAAATATTACTAGGTCGACCTAGTCAACCTAGTGCCAAAATAAAGACTATAAATCTATACAACGTTAACTAGGTTGATCTATTACAATTAAAAGAGGTTGGAAAAAATGGTAAAATGGATTAAGATATTACATGTTCGACCTATCATAGTATACAAAGTTTGAAAAGACACTAGGTCAACTAGGTCGACCTAGTATAGTGAACAGGGGCTGATTTTTTATTTTGCCTATATCTTTAGTTCTACTCATCCATTTTGCAAAACATAAAATGCATTGGATTCATGATGAATTAGGGAATATTAAATTTTTTATATCAAGTTATTAATTTAAATAATACAATTTACAAATAATGAAAATCAATAATTACTAAAGGGAAATAAATAATCAATTGAATTGATACTAGTCAATCTAATTGATGTACACAAAGAAAAATATTGCACTAATGCTAGATAATGAAAGATTTATCACACATAATTGAACAAAGAGAAATAAAACAACTTGAAATTAAATATAGATAATTTTTCAACCTATAATGTTAATTAGATTATTAAGAGTAATTTTAAATGATAGGGAGTTCGCTGTAAGCAAGGTACTAGATAGAAATATATGGACGGTTTTAGGTGAGTTTAAAATGAAATGGACTATAGTGGAAATGATATAGGATTGGTATCAGGTTATTATCATTCACTTAACACACTAAAATGATAAGGGTGTTAGATTCTTAACTAAAATATACCATTAAATACACTTTATACTTGACCAGAGCATCAAGTTGGCTTCCCCCTTGGTGATGAAGTCCAAGTAGGCTGGCCTAGGTAGTCAAATGTTAAAATGCTTATTGATGTTATGTGATTTTTCCATGTGTTCATAAAATAGAAATAGTGAAACTAAGTGATTAATTAAAAACCTCCTAATTAGACTATGTGAACTATTATAAACATACAAATAATTAAAAGAAAAGATGTGATTAACATACAAGGTGAATGTCAACTTTTAAACAAGGTATAATGAAAACACTATATACACAACATAAAAAACTAGGTCAACAAGGTCAAATTATTACTACTAAAGATAGGGTCTAGAAAATCTACTAGGTCGACCAGGTCAACCTAGTTGTTTTAGACAACACATAAAACATAGAACTAGGTTGACTAGGTCAATCTAGTTGGTTGTGTAGTAGTTTTGAAGACTACAAAATTGAAAGGAAATCATAGAATAGAAAGAGATAGAGAATAAAATATTGAACCTTATAGTTTAGATATGAAAATGAGAATATTATTGATTAAGAACCTTGGAGAAATATGTCAAAAACCTACAAACTAGGTCAAGCTGGTCAACCAAACAATACAAAAACCTACTAAAAAAGTGTTGAAAATGCACTAGGTCAACTTGGTTGACATAGTAGGTTGAATAGGATGTTTGAAAATGCACCTGGTCAAGTTGGTTGACCTAGTAAGCTAATCTAGAAGTATATAAAACTAAAACTTGTACTAACTTGAGCTGATTGATCAAGTTATATAGGAACCTACTGTAAAGTGATTAAAAATGTGCTAGATTGACCTAATTGACCTAGTAGGCTGAATTAGAAGTCTAAAAAGTGATAAAAACCTATATTGGGTCAAGTTGATCAATCCAGTTACCTATTCTTACATAGAGAGAAAAATAATTGGGTCGACAGACTTGAACTAGTATGTCAAAATATATGATAAAAATGATGACAAAAAGAACAACATAAATGAAATAAAAGTGAATAAATATTACAAGGTTTTGATTCATGTTAGGTTCACTAGAATGTATGCAATTGAAATTGCATGATGTACATGAATTAATCTTGGATCAGATAAGATAAATCACACCTACACTTTGATTGGGTATATACTTACTAAGCGAAAGCATGACCAATATGGGGATCCACTAGATTCAACTAGGGGATCACTTGTATCATTTTTCACAACATTTCATGCTAGGAATTCCAAACCCTACAGTCTAACACAATCACACAATAACCCTAAAAGAGTCCTATGATTTTATATTTCACTTATGCTAATTAACAAGAGAGTAAATTATTCTAATAACAAGAAAAGTAAACTAATCTAGTGTACACTGAAGCTTGTGGCCACAAATTAGGGGTTAGAAAAATAAAATAAAATAAAAACTATATTAAACATACATATGAGACATATACTCATGTCAATGACTATGGAATCTTAATACATAGAAGAGGATAATACATATTGCATTATCTATCTACTCTTACAAAAGAGAAATAAAGTTAGAAATACTTACCTTTGAAGATGAACCTATTCAGCCTCAATCTCTCCCTTGGCCAAGGTGCTTCACAAGAGATTATTGTGGTTTGTAAGGATAACCAAGATAAATCAGCTCTAGGCTACACAACCTACTTAAACATCCAAAAGACTTCTTCACAAGACAAGATTAGAGCTCCAAATAAAGTATTAAACCCTAAATCTTTATTCCTCATGTAGAATGGTTAATAATTAGATGTTCATTCACACTTCTTCACTTAATTTATCTCTCTCTTCTTAATAATGACAAAAATTAACTTGTGTATATAGATGGATCTTACCTAATAACTTGTGAATATGTTAGTTGTACTAGGTCGACTAGGTCAACCTAGCATGTTTTTGAGCTAATTCACTAGGTCTATGCTAGGTCAACCAAGAGGCTAACAAACCAAAAGAGCTAAAGTGTACCCAAAACACACTAGGTTGACCTAGTTTTTTGAATAGGTCAAAAGGGTAATAAGGCAAGAAATGAAGGAATAAAGCATGACAAAGACTAGAATAGATAGGAAAGAGAGAAATATTCTTAGGGTTCAAGGTTTTAGGAGATAAGAGTGTGGATGGAAAGTGGAAAAAATAACAATAATAGTATGAAGCACTAATGGTATACCCAAACCTTTCTCAATGCACCCCTTAAGGCTTGAACTCAAAGAGATTGAGACTTGACAGTTTCATGTAAGATAAAAAGTGTTAGTAATCAATAAAAGTTTGCAAATATTATGTGTGTATAAGTTCCACCTAGAACATAGGTAGGATCCCAAATTCCACATATTCCATTAGGAGGTTTTTAGATTTGGGATGTTCCCTTAGTCACTTCTCGATGAACTACCTTCTTTATCCCACTAGCCATAATGTCATGCCCTAACCTTACAAGCTCAATAATCACATTAGTTTCATTCTCATTCAAGCAGGAGGAGTCACTTGTATCTTGGTTGCCTTTGAATAAATAGTTTGAGGGTGCCACAACTTTTCAAGAGTCCATCACATAAAAGGTTTCCTCCCTATAGTAAGAACATGATTAGGAAAAAGAAGATAATATGGAGCTTAGGGTTCATCTTCATGAAGTAATGAATTTGATCATGGACACTTGCCTAGACTTGGAATTTTGAGTAATTGGAGACCAAGTGATGTCATATTCCAATAGGCTTAAGACCTTGATTATGGATCTCATAAAATATTGGTGTATAACTCAACAACTTCGAATAGTTGGAAATGTGGGCTATAATTTAAACACTAACACCATAGCTTTGGCTACTCTATTAGAGGAGTATCATAGTATGAAGAACTAATAAACATATAAATATCAACTTCAACAATGCAAATTGAAAATACATCTCATGGAAATGATATATTATCTACTCCCCTATGGTTAAAATACCTCAAGTGGATACCTCACAAACATAAATTGGTATTTATTATACTCAAACACAACAAAATTACCAAATATACAACCACATTGCCTAAAACAACAGAAGTACCTTTAATTAGTCAACTTATCTTAACCAAACCTAGAAATATATACCTTATCAACATAAATTTAGATTCACTTCAAAACTAGCTTCAAATTATCTATTACAACATTATTCACCTTCATCTAATAATACTCTAATGGGTTATTATGAATGTGATCCCATAACAAAACTTTCACATCACCCATCGTAGATTCATTTCTTAAAACTTATTATAACTTAAAGTCATAATCATAATAGACTAATGAAATTATTATTTGAAATGAACATCCATAGTCATCCACCCATGGGAAATAAGCTACCTTATTAGTATGTAAAGATAACATCCTTTAATATGTGAATAAATGTATATCTATATTGACCAAACAATGGACACTTCTCTTTCACTCAAATTGCCTATCTCTTCTATGATTCTTGATGAGGTGTTACTTCATGTAGATGATCACCCATTATTAATTAGTGTGTAAATAGGATATATATTAGTTAAACAAGCTTTAATTGGTCAAGGATTAGGCACTTATGTTGCTTCCCTTAAAATTATTAAAATACCTTGATACTCTGAATACATCTTAAATCCACACAAAGTACATGTCAAGGATATGATAGAATATAAATGCCTCAACTAGGTTGTGTTTTTATTCCTATCATGGTTCCTCTATTCATAGTATATGTGAAAGTCATGGTATTTAACTTTTCACTCTTTTACACAACCAACCTTAGACACATCACATGAGAGAAGTTGCCTCATCCATATGCCAATGTGTTAAATTTCCCTATAATGATGTTATATACAAGATTCAAGGAGATAAGAATCCTTGGAATTTTGAAAAATTCCAAGAAATAGGTGTTTTAAAAATACCCACCCTTGAAACCTTACCAACATCCCATTTCATGAATCGTAATGTTTCAATTATCTTATTATCTCTACAAGAGGTTATAATGGTCACCCTAAATTACTAGGAAACATACCACCTAACCTTTTAGATTTAGACAATGATGAACTAGATGAGATAAGTTTAAAAATCAAAACTTATAATATCTCTCATATAATAATCACTCAATTACCCCCTTTATAACCTTGATCTCATCAACTACCATGTGATAAAATTCTGGTTGCCTTAGTAAAAACTAGGAATTCTATTAACCATGCCTCTTTAACTGATAAAATCTTTGATGCATTTAATATTGAACTTAATACTCTTGATTATGATGATGGATATTATTTAGATGATCCATTTTTAGTTGAATTTTCTCAAGTTAAAGATGCATAGATACTTAGATATCATTCTTCTTTACAACATTATATTAGTTATATTCCTATAGTTCATTTTATTACTATCATACCTGATATTATTTCTTCTAATGTTCACAGGTCCAAGATGGAGCACACACACACTACTCCTCCAATCATTGTTGATCCTCTTTTGAGTATGCTTATGTACTATGCCATGATGGGAATGTACTAGTTTTTTAGAGACCCTAATCCTTATAGATTACTTAATCTAGAGATGTTAACTATATTAATTTGACTTGCTTTGAGTTCATTAATTAATGTGGATCAACATAGTATTGATCCTATTTTAAGTTATCCTATTAATTATAACATACTACCTTTGTTAAATCTTGATATTTTACTAGGGCATATGAGTCTTATTATGAGATCCATAGATTTACCGATCACTATACCAAGGATTATAGCGCACATCAATAGGAATAGACATCCTCTTTTTATGCTATAGATAGATCACCTTCACCATCTAATACTAGACTTACTTGTTTCTATCATGATACATGTAACTATTATTTTAATCATTACTAATAGCTTAGATAATACATTGATACACTTCATCTAGCTATGGAACAACTTAAAGGAAAGAGTATACCACTTACCAAGGTACTCCTAGAGTATATTCCTAAATATGGTGAGGTTTATTGTCTTTGGAATCAGTGAACTACACACCATACTAATATATGTTGAGTGTTTTATTAGCATTTTAGGGATTTTCCACAACCTATGCCTTCACTAGCTCATCCTCATGATATAGGTCATTCATGGACAAAGGCTCTTCTTTATTCATATCCATAACCTTTACATATATCTAAGGATATATTTATTCTAGCATACTTATCTTTTTAAAAGAGATGATATGGTAGGAAGTTGTTTCATGACTTTTTGTGAAGATTGATGAGACTTTGATTAATGTCAGAATTTAATTACACAAGGATGTGTTAGATGTTATGGATGATATTCACATCGATATTTTTAGTATTTATTAAAACATAATGTTATTCTATCACATTGTTTCTCACACTATTGTATGATTTGGATTTGATTTATGAGTATATATGGATATTTTGTTTATTTATTATGTCTCATGGTTTATTTTCATTTATTTTTCACATCTTTTAATTTAAAACAAATATCTCATGCATTGATATTATGGTGTAATTTCATTTTACATGGTTTACTTTTTCTTTAAAATTCTTTATCTTGTGTTTGTTTTATCTTTTAAAAGATAGTTATTATTATGACATGGTTATTAAACCCACATCCCTTTTTATCCTATCCTTAACATATGATCAAGTTAACAAACATAGTTCTCATTGTATCACTACATACATAGATCTATTTTGATCTTCATATATCCATTATTATTTACTTATTCACACTAATCAAACATAAGTTTAAGAATTTAGATCACAAGCTAGTTTTTAGGCAAACCTAATTGTTTAGCAATACATGTTAGTATCTCTCCAAAACATACAACTCATTTATGTTTGTCACTTTTATCACTCATGATTGGTTATTTCAAATCCATATGGAGTAGGAATAAAAAATATATAAAATTTAAAATCCAAATCATTTAAACAAAAGGCAATGATCAAAAGGAAAAAAAGAACATTCAAAAGTTAAAACCACACTAAAATATGTGATTCATTACTAAGCACATCTCTTATTTTTAGTCAAATCTCAAAATCCACATTTGGCCTCATAATAGAGCCAAGGCCGATTTGGCTACATTAGGCTAGTAAATTAGAAGATGATATTTCAAAATTATATATGGTGCTAACCAATTTCTCATGTAAATACCAAATCTTCACAATAGACTGATGGCTTTGTAAGGGGTCCTAAGGAATGGGGAACATGATTGGGGAAGGTAGGTCCATTTTATTTTCATATATAAATTAACCTTCATGAGTTAATCCTAGTACTACACTTATCTCTCCATAAAGTTTTGTGTTTATTATGAACAAATATGTTATGTATTTGACATCCACTAGTCTCTTAGTCTATCTCTATTTACCTGATATGCCTAATTTATACTAAGGTTTTATTAAAAACACCTGTGTCATGCTTCTTACACTCTGTAATTCATTAAAACAATACCAATATTTCCCCTTGACAAACATGTTTTGTTAACTGATCATACCCCTAGGGCTTTATTTTGTGAGTTGCAATATAAGACCATGGATAGGATTAGACCTTCCTCACAAACATTTCCTTATTTCCTAAGAATATTAAAAAATTATAATTCACCTCATTAGTTTATATTTCATGAGTTGAAGTATAAGACATTGTATAAGACCAAGTTTTCCTCACAATACATTCCTAAAGCCCTCATACCATGACTAGTCACAACAATAACTATCAATATGGGTATTTTGTGTTACACGCTTAATTATGTGATCTTGGTGTGTCTTACATTTTTATTTTTATATAATGTGCATACTTCCCATCATGACTTAGTATGTCCCATGTTTTCTTATCTATCTTCATTTTACACACATTTTCCAAAATATTTGATTAAGTATGTTTTACATTGATATGTATTTTACATACTTTTCATTTTAATTTAGTATATTTTATGTATTTTTTTCTAAAACAGTTACATCTTACACATTCCTCAACTTGATTTAATGTGTTTTATATGAACTACATTTGTAATACAATACATGATTGTTAAAGATTATTTCCTTTATTTTACACATTTCCCATCATGATTTAGTGTGTACTACATTTTTCATAATCTTTTATACATCATTGTTACACATTTTACATCATATTTTCCTCCTTTATCATTCCTTTTAACCATGCAATTGTTCACAAATTTCTAGAAAAGAATCAAAAAACATATCACACATTTTCTCATAGCATATAATAGAAACTCAAAGACACATGATATAAAGAAAATATATATCCATAGACATCCATGATAAATATAAAATAATAAAATTTAGAACCATATATATCCATAGATCAAATGTCTTATAAAATAAAAACATGATATAATTACAATAATATCAATAGCTCAAAGGTTGTGATCCATCATGTATATCTGGTGGATGAGCCACACTACCCATAGATGCTTATGACTATCCTCTTTAAATGATCTATTGTAATGACTCTGTATGTGATTGAAGGTGATCAATATATCCCTATAAATTAGCCACCTAGGCATGTACTTTTGATAACTACCTCATTGTCTCCATATGAGTGGTTCCTCCTTAGCCACTATCTACCATGCCTATAGCTCTCCATCTCCTAATCTAAGGGGTAACTATGTGGCATCTCATCATGTCTATAATTCATGTTCTACCTCACCAACCAGCTAAAACCAACTATCATCTCTAGATTGGATGGTATAATAACATCAACAATAACTATATTATCATGATATGATAGTACACCATCCAAAATATCATTATAGGTAGCTCATACTATATAATTCCATCTAAAATCCTCCTTAGTATTATCTACAAAAAACCAAATGTATATTACATCTCACATATATACAAAATCTACAAACATCTATCAAAACAAATATGTATACAACTATATATATCTAGTCATCTATTTTTCACCATAAAATAATAACAAACACTTACTAACAATGGTATCTCCAACAACAATCTCTTCATATACATGGCCTCCAAGTAACTCTACATGAGCGTGTCTCTAAGGTGATTAAAAAATAGGAGAAATAACTTAAGTACATATTGGACCCCTATAGATCCAATGCTCTATCATCTAAATTTACACTACGTGGGTTGTAAGATCTCTCTTTTCAACTACCTCCTCATGTGTATCCATTACCAACCATTGATGTATATATCATCATGGTGCTTGTAGTGGTAAATATAAAACATATTGTCTCTTAATAATCAACACATCTACATCCTCAATATCAACTGATACCATCTCCACATCTATAACCACTACCTCTTCGATAGTAACTCTTATTGCTCTTGACTATCATCTCTAACCTATCCAAAGTATTGACCATTATGGTTAAATCACAAGTACATCCATAGGTACTTACATTATTCCACTACCACTCTACTCTCTCACATGATGTGCCCAGCATTCATGCATGACTATAAGATTTGTGGGATGTGGTAAACCAAACTATCGAGGTAATCAAGAAATAGGTTTTGGCTCCACCCACCAAGTATAATTATCGGTAATAAGAACATGATCTAATCCAAGAGAAAATATAGGCGAAGTTGGAAAACTAATATAAATATATGTTTAAGGCTTCCATATAATGTCTTCACAGGTAACCATCTACAAGGCTAGAGTATTTGGTATAATATGTATAACATGGTCTTGTCACCATATAATAACATGAGGGACATTATCATCAATAGTGTGGGGCAACCCAACTAGTCAATACATGGGAAATATCTCATAGATATAACTACATAGTAAAATAATGGAGCCTATTATCTTCTACCCATGGGACAAAATACCATACATATCATGGAATAATTACACCCAAATAACCAACCCTAGGTAATACAAAGTACCCTAGTCTAAAATAGAATGATATAAGATAATCACATATAATGACATCTTCCCATATAACTTGTGAAAAATTACATGTGATGTCATAAGGCCTATCACTACATTCTAGATATCTAAAATGGTATATATATACATCAAATAATTTCATCTATAATCCCAAAAAATTCCTCTTAGAGTTGGTCACACATAGGGCTAGGGATCATCTCTTTAAATCTGCCTCAAAGGCATCATAGATAACATGGGTCCCAATAATGGGAGGTCCAATTAAATCATGAACATCCTCTAAAGTGATGCCCAACTCTATCATGTCCCCATCTAGCTCTCATCAAAAAGTGTTGGTTAATCACTCCCATGTTCTTAAGAACATCATGACTAAATCAATACTAAGGGGGATCATATGCATATGCATGATGCCACTAAAACCTAATGATGTAAACTATGAAAGTCATATATTTTCAATCTATCTAATAAATTAGGTAACCATACTACATCTATTAAGCACTAGAGTATCTATCATCTCTACAAAATGCCAAACAATAAAGGATGTATTAGTATTTGCTCCAAGGTAATCAAGAAAATACACTTTGAAATTGATCACAATGATGCTTAGTTTAAAAAATTAACTACTTCATCAAAAAAAATTAGAAATTTTTATACCAATTTATACTATGTCAACCACATACTTCACTATGTTGTTTAAAAATGATAAATTTTGTATTAAATTATCCAGGCAACAAACTATGTCAAACATTGTGTCACCATTAAAACTAAGTCATCCCATTGTTATGCAGCCAACCATTTCATATGAAGTCAATCATTCTTACAGACTATGTCAACCACTTTCATACATTACTATATTAACCAATATATATGTATTCATATAATTGTAATTACAAACTAGATTATCCTTCTTATACATAGTCAGTAACTTATTATCAAACTACATCGACCATTTTTTATGCAGTAAACCACCCTTCTCCCTTTCATTTTTTGAATGGAGTCGGCCTGGCTAACTCTATTCAAATACTACAGTGATTTTTTACCTATTTATCATTAATGCCTTAGGTATTTATGACTACTTATAGGACCTACCCATTGACCATCTTATCTTCTAATCTACCCTAAAACTATTTAGGGAAAATTTTGTTCTATGGATTTGCTCCACCATCTAAATTTTCAAATTTACTATATTTTCCAATAAAATTTTGAAAAAATCAAAACTTATAGAATTATTTACCTGATTTACACTAGTTTTTATTTTTTATGTGTCCCCTAACTCACACTCATCATCTCTGGGCCATATTCTCTCTATTCACTCTCCCAAGTCTCGTAAAGTTCTATTTTTCTCATAGTAGTAAAATTAAAAATTAATATTTTAAAAATCCTATTTATATTTTATTTTAAAATTATTTAACTATCAAATATTTTATGACAACTTTTGATTTTTACTCATAAATATGTTTTTAGTAGCTCTTTTCATGAACCAAAAGATATTATAAAATATTGATATTGTAGATAATTTTTCTACATATAACACATATTTTTGCAAAAAAATGAAAATTTCTCTTATTTTATAGGTTCACCTAATTTTCCCTACATTAGATGCCTCTTCATTTATCTCACATGGCTTCTATTCTAAAACAACAAGGTAAGTAAAGGTATGCATTTTTCAATTATTTATTTTTAATTACTCTTATGCTTTGTACTATACTTTTTATTACCTCAACATTGTGAGTTGTTATGGTATTTTCCTAAATCACCATCCCATGTTACAATTGTGTGACTTGTGATGAGCTTTGATTGGGTCATATGTATACACACAATATTTTTAAATTTTATCAGTTATTGATGCTTTTTATCTTTTAGAAACATGTCGAATCTCAATATCTCTAAGTGTATTCCTTAAAGGGTACATCGTGAAAGGGGTTGGTAGACATTTTATGCTTCATAGGATTATTGGCCCCTATACCATCACTTAAAATGAATAAAATTTACTCCTATCCATTTCCCTTAGCATTGAAACCCTTACTATACATTTCCCTAAGTAGATAATCACCTAAAATATCCCTTAATTAAGTAAAACCCATTTTTACCATGTCCCCTACTAAGTTAACCAGGTCGAACCCATTCTAGGATTTACCACACATTACAAAACTATGTTAGCTTTATTTGACATAGCTTAAGACCTAACAACTCTATTTCCCACCCAACAAGGTCGACTAGGCTAACTATATTAGTTGAAATACTAGGAGGGTTCATGGTTAATCCATGGATATATATACCCACTTTCATTTCATTTATAATAAAGAATCAATCAATTACACATCATTACTACTCATAAATATACTTATAAAATCAATAGGAGGTTTCATTCCTTAGGTTTTTGCCTTAGATAATTAGTAATTATCTTTTGGAAATCTTGGATGCATAAGAGGTCTTGTAGCCTATAAATTAATTATCCTTTTGATCCTTACAAACCCACAACCTCTTTCAAAGCACCATTGGCCAAGGGAGATATTAAATCACAATGGGTTCACTTCAACAAAGGTAAGCATATTCTTAGACCTTCATAATTTGATAATTATATGTTATAGAGTTAGTATATATATTGGATTATGTAGACACTCTGATTTTTCACTTCCATGTCAAAATTAAAAATTGGAGAATTCACATTCTATTTACATAGATTGTATTTCTCCTTGTTTATATCATTTCTAGGAATATATAGATTTATCTTTACATGTTTATTATCTTCCCCATTTGTGCCAAAATATTTGGTGAGAACTATATTATCTTGCATATGCATTTACTAGATTACCTTACATAAATTTTTAGTGTATTAGCTTGTTTAATATTATTTAAAATAATAAGACCTAGCTATGGTTATCACAAGATGGCATTTGATTAGAGGATTTGGAAACCTCTCCTTTGCCATAGTGTGATAAGAGATCCCTTAGTGTAGGTTTAAAGGATCCATTATTTGTCATAAACCTAATTTAAACATATTCCCAAGCATACTTTTAAGTTTTTTACCTTCTCAAAGGTTGACTATTATTGAGTAGGATAAGTTATAAAATTGTCTAGTTTCATTTGCATATAGATACCATGACTATTTAGGTAATCATGGTCACACCATGTTTTGACATCTCATTAAATTGAGATCAAAGGTCAAAAATATAAAATTCAAAGTTTGACATCAAGTGATTAAATTACTAACAACCTGTGTCACATTCTAAATAAAACAATAAAATCAAAGGGTAATAATCTTAAATTGCATGATAATGGACATATGGTAGAATAAACAAATTAATAAAATAATTAAGCATAAAAAACAAAGGAAAATACATCATGTTTAAAATAGTCCTATGAAAGTGTTTGTCATGAAATCAAATTCAAAAAATGGAGTTGAAATGAGTCTAAACCATTGTCTGAAATTAATTCCCATGCATGGATAATCCAAGGCATGAAGTATTGAAACTAGTGAAATCTATGATATATTCCACCATAAACACAAAATTTATACTACATTTTCTTTGAGATAACTAATGAATTAATTCATAGTTCTATTGTGATAAAAATCCATAACTTTTAAAAGTCTACTTAGAATGATACACAGAATTATAATGGAATTATCATATAGACAACCAACCCCATCTATATTTAGTCTTGTTGGGTGGACTAAATACACACATTTAGTATTCAACTAAACAATATTGAAACACAAGTTTCATCATTATACTATTGTTTGGTTTTAGGTTGATGCAGTAGAGCCATGTGGCATACGCAACCAGTTTTCATCATTCACCAAAAGATACATAAATGATATACTAATTATCAATGTGGTTTATATACATAATAATGATACCAAAGCTAAGGTATTTCCATGTATTGATCTCCTATTTAATTTATTTATTTCTAGGAAATTCTTGGTAATTATCCTCCACCTACCACACAATCCAACTCTTATGGCTTATGCATATGTAAATGAATTTTAAAAATATTGTAGACTCCTTGTCCTAGACATGAATAATAAACAATCCATACCAATTTCTTGGTTATAAAATAATAATATCAACAATATGTTAAATACCTAGGTAGCAGACCCAAATACTATTATGTTAAGAGTTTGTACTAGTAGCACCCTAATAGTGTGATTTAAGATAGAAGTGAAGATAGATATGACTCTATTGAATAGGTTATATGGTTTCCCAAATATCACTTATGTTAGATAGATTTGGGTCCCCTTACTTGACATCATTTTGACTAAAAATCAAATTCTAGCTTTAGGGGAAGTAATCAACTTTAACTTAAAGTATCAGATGAGCGAGACTCAGAATGATCCTAATGTAAATTTTTATATGATGTCGTATTTATTGGATTTAATGTTGATGCACCTAAATGTATTAGTAGGTTCATATATTGTTTAAGAAACAATTCTCATTTTCGAATTCAAAGAATCCATTACATGAGTTATTGTTTGTGATCTTCCTAAGATCTATGGTAGAATAGTGGCCAAGCTAAATGATTGTTTCACAAAATGAACATGTAAATGGTTTTTGGGAGTAACTATGGTCCTAAATCTTTGTGAAGATGAAATTAACCTGAACTAAGTCCTATGAATGATGCCCAAACCCTAAAAAATAACCATAATCTAGCATGAATATGTACAATGAAAAGCTAAACTATAGTGATCTGATTAAAAATGAGCAAAAGGGAGGGCAGGGTAGAAATAAGGTGTTTTTGATCTTTAATCTAGACATTATGATAGACCTTAAATTTCATCAACAAATGCACTAAACTAATATATAACATGAAATTGCATAGGCATATATCCTAGTGTATTTCAGGAAAATGTCTAAGGAAAGGTAATTCAAATAAGAAAATAGGTTGAATTTAAATATTTAATTATATAGGAAAATAGTTTCTACACATCTTCAACAAAATCAAAAGAGAACAAAATGAACCTAAGATATTTCAATCAACCTAGCATAAGCACAAATTGACAACTTTGCATTAACATGTGCACATCTAGGATCCATAAAAATAATTCAAATCTTAATATCAAACTAGATAACTTAGGAAGTAGCCATGATATAAAACACATAGATAAATATTGGACAAACTTTGTAGAATTCCTTAGTTGTATTGCTTGCTCCAAGTTTACAAAGTAATTTTGGCTCAAAGAACTCCCCGTATTTTACAATGATAATACCTCCTTTTAGAGGTTTTGATATAAACCTATAAGATAGTTTAATCATCCATTTTCAAATGTAGCTCAGACACATTTCAAATACAAGTATCCTTTTATAATGACAATACCTCCAATGGCCCTATTTAATTGTGACTAACTTCCCATAACTATGCATTTGATGACCAGTATAGCTCAGTTATTGAAATATCCAGATGTTATATCTATTTGGAAATGCCATGTCATTCTATTTATTAATTAAAAATGTGAATGTTTCCCCTAAGACACTTTTCAACAATCTCATTAGGTCTAGATCTTTAAAAAGTCCACCTAGGCTCACACCATCAGATCTTGTCCTATGTGATTGAATGTGAGCATGCCACTTGGTAACTTAATGGGCTATTAGCATCCCTTTAGCATTAGATTTTATTGTGAGCTATTATATCTCTATTAATACCCCTAATATCATGCCACTTGGTAAATATAAAGTCTCTTTATGAATCTTACAAACATACTCTATCACTTAGCATATTTTCACCACATGGAAGCCTCTCATTAGGTCCCTATGCTTGTTGAAGTTTTGACCCTCACATGTCATTAGATATTAAATATGCCTCTAATATGGTGAAACTTGTCACTCTTTCACTGATCTTATATCTTTTTGACATTTTAATGTTTCTCATACACCATTTTATTATTTTCACCCGAGTAAACACATTCCATCGAATCTTATCCACTTGAAAAAAATGCTCTCTATTGGATCTTGCCTTTAAATTATGGGATCTTTCCACTTAGAGAATCCATGCTTGTCCTAGGGATCTTGTCTTTATGACTTTTAACTTTGACATGTAGGTCATTGATTCTTTTTTTCAAGCTTTAAGATATCACCACCTGACATCTTCCGGTTTGTCCACTTTTGTGGGCATAAAATAAAAGACGTAAGTGTTTGGAGGCTATAAATAACTTAGGATAAATTTTTATCCTAATGTTTTAGTTTTATTAATAAATACAATTTAATACTTAGGATAAAACTTTAGATTAAGCTTTAAAATATAATAAAAGAGCCCTCGTGTCAATTAGTCCTCGTGATCTATAAGACATAAAGGAACTAGCATAAATATTTTAGACCAAGGTCTGATTTTTATTAATAAATATGATGAGGAATTAGGATAAAATTTAAAATACACCTAAAATGTAATAAATTCTCTCACATAAAATTGATCCCACTTAAATTTGAATCTTATTTCAAAAAAGACCTAGGCTAAACATTTAGACTTAAGGTTTTTTTTTAAATTTGAACCATAGATTCAATTAGACAATTAAGGGCCAAAAATATTAATAAAAGGTTTAATCAAACATGAAATCATAAAATTGACTCAGGAACATCCTTTTCATACACATAGAAAAGTTGCATGTAAGACAAAAACATATTCAAGAAAATTAACTTGTAGAACACCTATGGTAACACTTCTATGATCTTCCAATGGATTTGTGTGATCCTTTAGCATCCTTAGATCATATTTGTAAATATTATTACATGTTCATATATAAATATTTGTCTTATAGATCAATCTCACTATGTCACTCTTCATAGACTCCACTATGTTAGATACACCATTTTGGTGACAAATTTTTGCATAGGTGTAAATATCATCAACACTTATAGATAAAGGGGATAATATGTATAGGTATTTAATAATGACCCCATACCTTAGGATTCATCCCTAGTCCTTTTTAAAAAATCCCTAATCTCATTCTCATTCTCACCTAGTTTCTTCAATGTTCTACTCATTAGGCCAATTTAGTGATATGCTAAATTCCATGATTGGTTTTGAAATTTTTTTATCAATAACCTAGTAATAAAATTTCATGATCATAAATTATAAGTCTTGAACATCATCCTCCATCCACTTTCATGCTTTGACCTAGTCAACCATACCTATAGCATCAAAAACCCTAAAAACAAGGGTTTTCATATAGCTTCTACTCATTATCAAGAAAAAAACACCTAAGGAAACCTTGAAGAGTATTTTACATATTAAAAACACAAAAATAGGTCAAATATACCATTATAAGCTGTAATTGATTAGATATTTCTTATTGGGTCTTTATTAGGGGTTTAAAAGGGTTTTGATTGCATTAACTTCTTAGCAATCATTTATAAAGGATTGCCCCTCCATTAAAAAACAATGCCAAAGAATTAAAGATAGGGACCTTAGCCATCTACCATGAAGTGGTTAGTCTCTCATGCAAAGGTTACATGTGAGCATGAGAAACTTCTTCTCAGGTCTACAACACCCTTTCTTGTGCACACAGTCAATCTTACCATCAAATTTATTGCTTTATTATTTAAGGATTGAATTCAAAATTGGTCAAAATGATTATAAACATACCTTATACCACTTTAAATACTCTCAAGAGATCTTCCATCTTTGGAAAATATCTTGACCACTACTTAGGCCATTATAGGTTAGTTTATACACTAGGCCTCATACTGCCAAGCATACTTTGAGTATGATAATGACTTGAAACCTCTTTTACTATATTCAACACTCTAACCTCATGTTATAAAACATCATAACATGATATCACACTACCACCCTTTTTTACACAAGTATCCAATGGTTAAATTCACCATGTTATCAAGCTTATCTCACTAAGGCACTAAGGCTGTAACTTCTCACTATGTCTCTTCATACAGGAGCTAAGCTTCAATATTGTCCTTTGAACTCATATAAAGGATTTTTTTTCTTATTTCCCATGTTCTCATTCTTAGAATACTTACTCATGCATGTAATGACCTAGAGAAAAAAAATTTACCTTGCATCATGCATACATTTTCTCATAGAGCTATGCCATTCTACTCAAGATGCCTAGTGCTCAAATTTTGGACACAACAAGATAATTCAATGATGTCATTATTTTTAACCAATATTTATTGAAGACAATTCCATTCTCAATAGACTTTATAATCTCTATCATATTTATAACTTTTTACCAAAATGTACTTACCTTGTATGCTTCTCACTACTTAGAGCTCAAATAAGATGCTTCTCTTATATCTTGAGTATGATCTTGATATGTCATCAAACCTCAGAAAGGATACCAGTTTGCCTTAAAATTTTGTCTCAATAAATAAATAAAACTTCTTAGTCACACACCACTTCACCAAGAATGACATCAAATATGACTTTTGTCATGAAGGACTTTCAACTTGTCTTTGACATCAATGAAAAAATTAATTCCTTAAAACCAATACTAGGAACATACCTCAACACAAAAAACTTAGAAACTTCTTCGAATGGCTATGGGTTTAAGATATCATAGTGATGCCACCTATCCTGGTCTTGTGTATAATAAAGTGAATCCCAATAATGAATAAGAAATGAACACCTCCGATGGTCTTAAAAATATACAAAATTTTATAAATACTAAGATGAAAACATTATTCTTTTTATTCCATATAAGTCACAAGAACTATGAAAACATAATGTTTAGGATAAATCAAGATGATCATTCAAGCTTTGATTTTTAATTTTAAAATATCTATATCTTTACACTTCCATGATGACCTTATATTATTTTATGAATAAACATTTTATGGATTCCTAAGGTTCAAAGGGAACTAAATAAAGATGTTCAAAAAAATGGGCCCCTAACTTGAATATTAAAAATGGGAAGTGTGTGTGTTAGAGAACAACAAATGGTGACTCATAAGGGAAAATAATCTTGAGTATTTTGAGATCCCAAAATTTTAGTAATGCATCATGATAAAACCTAAATTCCACAAAGGAATAATAAGGAAGCAAACCTTTGAAATATACCCCTACTTATTCATGCAACATACTAACCCTTTCCATTCTTTGGATTTGTGTGTCTTTTAGTGAAATTAATTCCTATTGATTATGAAAATTTTGACATAGACTTGAATAACCACTGTAGGTTTTATTTTGACTTATGATTTAGTAATAAAAAATAAGGAAATCTTAGACATTACTTTGCTTCTAGATAGGCATCCATAGCCCTGACATAAATACCTCTAATTCCACTCAAAGCCTTGCTCTACTACCAACCAAGCATCCATAGCCTTCATAGATATTAATTAAATCACCCATATTATATTGGTTTATATGATATGATTTTTTTCTTTTTCTTTTACCAAGGATAAAAAAGGGTTGGGAACCACCATTGGTTAGGTGTATGTATAAGAAAACTTATTTTGTCAATACATCTCTATTAGTGTATATAAATTTATGTGTTTATGATCTCAATTAGTTTCCTTATGAATACTAATTGGGTTCCTTTATATATTTTCCCCTTGTTTTTACATGTCCCTTTTTTATAGTTTAATTATAGGAAATTGATGAATCTATCCTGTAATTTAGAAAACTAATCAAGAAATCATAATGACTAGTCTATTAAAATAAAACATGCATAAAATAAGAAAATTGATTCCATAAATCAAGAAATCTATTTGGAGCAGCCATGAAATAGTGGATCAAAAATTATCCATTGATTGGGAAGGTGAGGTCATTACCTTAGAGGTCTTTCAATTGAAAGGTATTATTACTAAGAATTTTTGATATCTGATAGCATCCAATCCACAAAGGAGTGAAATAATCATGTTGTACCTTATTTTCATGTGCTTTATCCCATAAAAACACCAAGTCTAAAATCCTAAAGTCCTTTATCTTGGATCTTTTATCAAACTATTGTTTGATAATATCTTGATATTTATTGAAATTGTGTAGTGCTTTAACTCTTAATCTTCCATCTACACTATGTCTAATAGTTTAGACTATACCCTTTCATATCCTCTCATATAATCCTATATGAAATGGTATGTTGGCATGTTGAAATTAATGAGGAATACTAGTTGTCATCCATACATTAGTATAAAAGGTGAAGCCTTGTGGGCTTGCTTGTGCCTATTTTTATCTATCCATAGTACATATTTTAATAAGAGATGCCATTCTATTGGTTTATCTTGTGTTGAATTCTTAATGGCATCCTTCAAATACTTATTTGTGTATATAGAAACTTCATTTCCCTATGGATATTATTTCAATGAGAACTTCATTGTGATTTTATTTTTATAGGCCCATTATATGAATTCAAAAGATTGAAAATATGGAGTATTATCACAAACTAAGGAAATTAGGGGTGTAAAATCTAGTCAATATATTATCTTCCCTAAAATTGATGAAATCAAATACCCTAGAATTATTTTTTGCAATAGTTTCTTTCCACCTATTACAATAGTCAATAACTATTAGGATAAATTTGTGCCCTACTGAGGAGTTTAGGTTTATCACCCAAATAAAATCAAGGCCCCATTAGGCAAAGGGATTTTCTTCTATGACTAGCTTCAAAAGCATGGCATCATTTATTTCTCTTTTTTAAAATACTTGGTAGTCATGATAAGTCCTGACACGATTGTGGGCATCCTTGTAGATTATAAGCTAGTAGTATCCCATTCTCATAATATTAAGATATGTTGTGTTTCCTTAGGGATGCCCACTGAATAATATTTTACTGCAAGTCATTTATAATATATACAACCTCTTATTTTGAAATGTACCTTAGATATATGCCCTCATAATTATTTCTATATATAACTCCTTTATTTATCATGTAATACACTAATTTGAGCCTAAGGGCTCATATTTACTCTATTTGTAGTTTAGGAGGACAAGTTCTTAAAAGTAGGTAGTGGATAATCTATGAGTACCATTCTCCACCATCTACCTGAGCCTCATTGATATGCTCAATGTGGATGCATGGATAATTTTTAGTTATCAACTGGATGATTACGTATCCTCTTATCATCTTAGTGGGTCTAATTTCAAGGTCAAACTCTTGGAGTTTGGCCATCCACTTTCATATTATTTCACCCAACTCATTTTTTCCAAGCATGATTTTGATATCTAGGTCTAGGATGATGGAATATGTTTTATTCCTCAGGATATAATGCCTAAATTTTTTGATAACTTTGATTAAGGCATATATCTACTTTTTAGTCATGGATTATTTCAACTCTACATCCTTCAGATTGGTGTTCATAAAGGCAATGGGATTTTCATTATATTCCACCTTTTGTGTAAGTATTGCAACAATAATATGTTTTGAGGAAAATGGATAAAGATAAAAAAAACTTTGTTGATATCAAGACTAATTAGAATTGTGACCTGAGTGATTAAATTATTGATATAAAAAAAGGCTTTCCTGGCTTATGTTGTCCACTTGATCTTGGCATCCTATTTCATCATAACAAAGTTAATCTTGCCAAAGAAAGATTTTAGATCTTTCTTGTTTTTAGGTGGGGTCAACTTAGAAATGGCTTGAACCCATTTTAGATCCCATATTTGGTGATGATATGACACAAGAGCTTTCTTTTAGTAACTCCAAATATGTTCTAGTTTATATTGAGAGAGACCCCATATCTTCTACATCTATCAAATATATTTTGAAGATGTTCTATATGATCAGCTATTTCTTTGAAAACATAGTGAGTTCATCCATGTAGATGATGATACACTTTCCTACTAATCATTTAAAGGTAAAATCCATTACTCTATGTAGGGTATCCCATGCATTAATTAGGTTTAATGACATCCTTTTATATGTGAAAGTTACCCACTAAGGCAATGTCCATCCTATCTTCTACTTCAACAAGTACTTTATTATAGCTTGAGAATCCATCCAAGAAATACAACATCTTAGATCCACTTACCATATGAATTACCTCATCTAAATAGGTTAAAGGGTAATTGTCCTTTTCTAATGCTCTGTTTAGGTTTATGAAATCAACACAAAGTATGATTTATCCATTATTCTTTCTAATAGGTATGAGATTGGATACCTAGGTAAAATGTCTAATTGGGAAAAAAAAATATCATCTAGTACCTTTTGTAATTTAGTTTTTATAAAGCATTCTAGGATTGGATTCATGGGCCTCTATCTTTGCCTAAAAGACTTGTTGCTCTAGTTTTAGGGGAATAGTATGTGTGATCACCCTATGATCAAATAACTTCAGGTAATCATATTTCCATGTAATGATATATTTTTAATCTAAAATTAATCTCTTCAACCTTTATTTTTCATTGTATGTGCAACTCAAGGACACATTCAAAAATTGGGGATGTTGGTTAGTTCCCAAATTCTCTTTGATGAAATATGTATCTATTACTTTGAGCTATTTTTTATTTTAAGCTTGGGGTTCTATATCAAAATATCATTCCAAGGAGACCATTCTTAGAGGGATGTGATTCTCCTTAATTTTTAAAACACCATCTTCTCCATAGCCTTCAATCTACATTAGTACAATATCTTCTTCATTTATTATCTAGGATTTAAAAACTCTAAAACTATTCATTAATTACAACATATATTAATCATCTTTGAACAAATAAAAATTATCCACGTTGTTTGGGACATAAGGGAAAGGAACTAGTTACTCTAATAATTTATGCATTTTATATTTCTAGAGTGGTGTTAAATCAACAACTAAAGCTACTAACAAGTCTATTATTTGGTGTTCTTCCCTTGGGATGGATTTGATGATTAATGATTCATAGGACTCAATTAGGTCCCATGATTAGTGCTTATACTTATTTAAATAAGTGATTTTGCACTGGTATTTTTTTATCTAACTTACAACTAGTTTAGAGTCACTTAAGGCTTACAACTACTTGACATTGTGATTTAGTGTAAATTATAGGCAAAAAATTAGAACTTTATATTCATCTTGATTGTTAGTATATGGGAATTATAACCTATAGGCAACTAAGTACTAATTATCTTCTATATATATGAGTTCTATGCCAACACCATAAGCTTATTTTGATTGAGCATTATTGAAATAAAGGGTCCATAATTAAGAAGGGCCTTAAATTTTTATTCATAAAGCTCCTATTCTATGGTAAAAGTATACACACCTACATATTAAGACACAAAATATATTTTCTAATTCTCTAAGCTATACTCGATAATCAAATACCTTATCTTTGGCTCTCAGTCTAACCTAATTTAGTTTATGTTGAGGTTAACATACCCCCTTTTTTTTTAAATTAGAACCCTTGGGATATTTTTAAGCTTAACCTTGAAATCATGGCTTATTTTGAACATTATTAGAATTTGAAGATCATCCAATGTGATAATATTGGCTTACTAAGTTATGTTTTACTTTGAGCTTGCCTAAAGTTGCTAATAATTGGTCTTCATGTCTTAGAGATGTAGGTTTTATAGAGTCCTTGCTCATAGATTCATATTATAAAACCCTATAATAAACCCTTGGTTTAAATTTGAATTTGGTAGGATTAAATTGGTGGGAATATTTTTAACTTGTTTTGGACTTAAGCCCCAATTTGTATATTAAGGCATGATCATGTTTTTTAACACAACCAAACATTAGCCTATAAATTAAGCCTTGGTCCCTTTTATTTTCCCCCTATTTTTTTGTATCTCTAATGTGGTCTAATGTTATGTTGGCAAGGTCATTTTTACTTTTTATAATGGTTCCTTTATCACTTAATTAGCCTAAAGCCTTATTGTTAAGGTCCCATTCATGTTTATTAATACAAATGATACATTAGTCTAAATGCCTTAGCCTAAGTTTCTTTCATCCTAGTCTTAACTTAAATATCATGTATTTTATAGGATTTGATGATCCATACTTCCTCGTGCCTTTTGATCCAATGAAACAAAGAAAAACTTGATAGAACTGAGCACTTAATCCTTCAGACCAATCATGTTTGAGCACTTGGATCACAATCAATAGCTCGTATTTCATCATGGACCAAAGATCAGATAGAGCAAAGATAAAATTGAAAATTCAAAGTCCTATAAATCCCCATGGAGTCACCACATAGTACTCTTGCATTCAAATTTTAAAAGCAAAGGGTCTCATATATTAAATGGAACCAATGGTGTGTGATTATTTGAATCATGATTGGATATCTCTCGCTTCCTCATGGTTTTCAATCTGATGGAGAAAATTGAGTCTAAGATCTTAGGAAGCCTTGTAGAGTCACCACATGGCACTTTTGCATTAGGATTTAGGAGTTTGACAAGCTTAAATTTTAGGTTTGTGTTACCATCATTTGACATCTATGAGGATGTATTTGATGTCCACACAACCATCAATTTAAGCCCATCAAAAATAAAAACTTCATGAGCTTAAATTTAAAATTCATGTGACCATATACATTCACAAGGATGTCTTTGAAATCCATGAGGCTATCAAATTTAAGCTAATGGATTATTTTTCTTAAGAATAGGATATACTCTAAAATGTTGTTAAAAAACTCATGAATTGCATTATAGACTAATGGGATGCCTAAGAGGATTTTCAAACACTTGAGATCTTTGAACTACAAATAATGAAATGATCTCATAATCTAAATATATGTAGAAATGAATTTAATCTAAGTCTATATCCTAAGGTCCCCATTGCACTTGTTTGAATGCCATGAACCTTAGGCTAGAGACTTATACTAAGACTTATTTTAAAAGAGTCATTATGACATAAACCTAGCCTAAATGCTTTTAACTAAATATTTTATCATGTTTATTAATAAAATAAAGCCCTAGGTTAAAATATAGCATTTAGTCCTTATATCACTTTGACCCATTTATGCATGTTATAAGATCTTAACATAAGTATTTTAGACCAAAATATGAATTATGTTTACTAGATACAATGTAAACCTTGGCTTAAAATATTTAGCCATGGTCCCCTTTTTGTATAAATTCCAATAAACTTAGGCATAAACACTTTAGCCTAAAGTTTATTTCATGTTTAATAAACACAAAATGAACCTTAGCCTAAGGTATTTAAACCTAAGTCCCCACCTAAATAATGCATTGATTAAAGATCATGCATCTTACAAGATTTGATGGTCCATGCTGCATCACACCTCATGATCTAATGGTGCAAAATCAGTGATGACTTTTCAATGAAGCTTCGATAACATGTAGGCTCAACACATGGTAGATGCACATTCAAAATATGATTGATAAAGGTGTTAAAGCTTAGAAATCCCATGAAAGTGCCAAGTGGCACAACCACAAGGCTTGGTACCAAAAATAAACAATGATAAGAAAGGGCCTAGATCACAATCAATGGCCTGCATTGATCTATGGATCTTGATCCAATGGCACAAAGCCAAAGGACATATTTCAAAAAATAATGACTAGTGCTCAAAGGCATTTATGAAAAATGCCATCAAAAGTGATAGATTGATTCTAAATAAGTTCCATGCAATCACAAAGTGATAAAATAGAATATCTTGTGTACTTGAAATGAAAAGGTATAAAGGCAAATGTTAGAATCAAATCTAAGGCATGTATGAGCCTAGGTCCAAATAAGCTACTACCATTAAAGCTTCAAATCCCTAAAACATGCATAAAAGGCCTTAAGTAAACTCAGATTGATTATAGTAAATATAAAATAAGTTCAATTGTGATTTGAGCATGAAATAACTAACCTAGAGACCATTTTTAATCTAATTATAAATAATTCACAATCTATGGCAACTCAAAAGAAACAATACAGGGATGAGATAGAGTTAAATTTATCTAAAAATAATGAAGGGATGGTCTTCAAGGACACTAATCTAGACATTACTACATTGAACACTTACAATAAGAATTGGTCTAAGCTCTTTTGGACCATTGAGGAGATGCAAGCCATCACCAAAGAGGAATATAAATTTGCCACTATAACCAAAAGGTACTATGACCTAGTTGTAGTCTAGATGGTTAGTCTCCACTATGTTATCATCAAACTAGAGGCAATCCACTATATTGACATCCTTGCTCCCATTTTTAAGGACTAGAGGCTTGAACAAGGTTGGATCATTCATGAAAGGACATTTAAAATAATTTCATTCATTTCCCCATTGGCCTTTGATATTTATTACAAGCTCCCAAAACCCCAAGTTGGTTTACCCACTATTAAGGAATGGACTGGAGAAAATGATCCAAACACCATCCTTAGGCCATGGTTACTCCAAGGGAGCCATGTGATTTGAGACCCTATTGGAAACATCCTAATTGCCAAATTCAAAGAGGAGGTTAGGGTAATTACGACCCTATTAAATAGAATTTTTAGAGCCCCATCAACCATGTATGTTGATAAGAGTTAGGTGTCTTATGTCTACTTTGTGATAGAGAAAGGGATCACTCCTCCAATTGGAGAGATGATCAACATATATCTATAAAAATAATTCATATCCATAAAAAATAATACCAAAAACTATTTTTTCATGATTTGTTATATGTTGGATTCCTTACTAGCCTCCAACTAGATCCCTCACATCAAGAACTAGCCACCTAAGGGTAGATTCACAATTTCCCACAGTTACTCAAAGCTACATATTTTCAAATATAGACACCATAAGTAACTCATTTGTGACTATGTCTACCCTACTTTAGTAAAATCCATCACAAGGATCCCTATGCCTAGGGTAAGCCCTTTAATTAGGAAATATGTGGAACTAATGGGAGATATTTGGTTGTATCCATATTGTATAGTAATCAAAATTGAAGGGCTCTTGATCCAACCTTATAGGTTACTTATCTATCTTCCCCTCAAGTTGGTAGAGAAAGAAATTATATACCAACATCTTAATGGTGTGGATAGAATACATAAATACAAAAGGAAAGGCCTCATACATCACTTTCCTTTGACTATTGGCAAGATTATGTAATAGAATTTGGATCAAGTGAATACTATGGTCAGGGATAAGGACTCTTTCAAATTATAACTTGATGAGTTTAAGATGTAGGATCCCAATGGCATGGTCTCCAAACACTTGAAATATAAGAATTTTCCCAAGACAATGTATGTGCATCAAATTGGTGTCCATGACACCATATATATCAAAGTAAATAGGTTTGAAGAAGTATTGGCTAGGCTCAAGGGACATAACATTAGACTTGAGAATAGATTGACCAGTGGTAAAAATTCACCAAGGGGTATATGGAAAATGGGACCTATGTAATACCATTTTCTACCTAGACCTTCAAGGCCCCCTAAGGAGAAACCACAAGTGGAAGGGAAATAGGCCCAATCATAGATTACACAAGGTCATGGTGAAGAAAACATAGGTGATAGACCTGGTGAGGGCCCATCATCCTTAGTCCCTCCTGAAAGACTAACATCTCCAAAGGAATACTTGGACATGATTGCCTTAGAGCCAAATGAAATAATTGAGGATGCCTTCAAGATCCTTATTGATGCATATGGTAGTGATGAAGAGGAGGAGCAAGCTCAAGAACCCTAGGCTCAAATTGAAGAGGCTAAATAAGATAAAATAAAGAAGGTTATTTTGGATTTAGTTCTAGTAGCATCCCAAAGAAAAGAAAGGCAAAGTTATCCTTGGTCTTAGTTGGATCAAAGAGGCTAAATTTTACTTTTATTCATCCTAAAAAAGAAATCAAATTATTCAGTGAGGAATACCATATTCATGGACCAATCATCCCTAATTGGTTCATCTATGAAAAAATATAGAAGATTCCCACTTTGTCTCACTCTTGAGCCCTGACCCAAACTATTAGCATTGATGTGAATGATAATATCAATCCATGGATAAAGGCTTTGATGAAAGAGGAATAAGAGAGAAGAAAAGTGGCCACTGCAAGGCTAGATAGAAAGTAGAAGGATGTGCAAAGAACATCAAGTAGTACCCAAATAGATGCTCTTGAACCTTAAAAGTTTAGTGAATCAGGTACTACTATACAATTCAATCTAGAGAACCCTAGATTAGAGAGAGTGACAACCAAAAAAGCCATGGTGGGGACTAAAGAGTTCCCATTCTAAAGGGTTGATCCATTTTCAAGCTTAACTCTAATTGAGGGATAACAGCATAGTGAATTCCCCATCCATGAAGAGGATGTTGAAAGCCTAACTTAGGCTCATTTAGCTCAAGTTAGATTTTGCATCTAGGGGATGAAATAAAGGATTCATAACTTGGAGAAAGAAAAGGAGAATTTAGAGACCCAGGCTATCTTTTCAGTTCTTGAGGCTATAATAAATATGTTTGAAGCATCCCTTTTTAACATGTTTGAATCCTTAAAGATAATGAACCTAAGACAAGATGCATTGAGCCAGTAGAGTGAGGTGGCCAAAGGATTGATGATATAATGATAGGATGCAGAGGTGAAAATAAGAGATCTCATCAATATATTAATTAAGAATAAAATTCCTAAATTTAAAATCATCAGCCTAGCCTACTTAAATGTTATTTTAAGGATAGTGGTGGATAATATCCAGAGCTTAAGTGTTTGGTCAGTAGGCTTGGATAGACTCTTAAGGGATGATGAAGAGTTGATTTTTAGGATTAAGCAACTCCTTGACACCATTTTTGCTAATCCTATGAAGTATACAACCCTGGGCATTATTGGTGATGAGAAATATAAGCATAGATTCACTCTAGTGATGTAAGAAGTAAGGGGAAAAATCCAAGGTTAATTAAGTAGTGACAATAGAAGAATTTTGGGCATGATCTTCACTATTGAAAATAAGATTGTAGAAGCCTAGAGTATTAAAGAAGCTATGGCAAGGGATGATAGGGATTTTGAGGATTTAGATGATTAAGAAGATGTCTATCTCCCAAAGCTAGCTGTGGATTTAGAACTTGTCAAGGATTAACATCAAAGAGCTATGGAGCTTCTATAAGAGTAATAGGGGAACCCTTTAGCAATGGGCCCACCAATTAATTACTATTCTTTTTTTTATAAAAACACTATAATATATGAAATAGGAATATTATTTTATAAAGGCATATGCTAGTCTATTAGTATATATGCCTCTAGGCTAGTTTAGTTTGGAAAAGCAAGTGTATTCTATAACTTTGTTGAAAAAAGGATAACTATTCTTATCTTTTGTAAATTTGTATCTTGTAATTAACTGGTATACTACCTTGTATTTCTATAAAAGGCAGTATGACCATCTTGTAAAGAGAGAGACTTTTGAGAAAAAATTATATACTTTGAGTAGTTAATACAATCAAGGAATTTTGGAAGGATTGTCCAAATTTGTTTGTGTCAATTTTTAAATGTTTTTATCTCAATTTTTAATCTTAAGTCTTAAATTTGAATAATTTTTATGAATTTTGAGTTGCATCTTTGATTAAAGGGTTGTTAATTTGTGCTTATGATAGATTAGTTGAAGGATCTTGAATTTATTTCATTTCATGTGTTTTGTATTTAGATGTGCTAATGTTATTTGAGTGTGGTAGCAAATCTTTAAAGAAAACTCAGTTCTTACTTATAGTTATTCATATCATCCTTTGAGGTTTGCCTAGTGTGTAGTTAGATCTGAGTTTATGTTATTTTGCATTATATGGTCATTAAATGTATACTCAGTTGAAATTGGAACTTTGTCATAATATTTGAGGCTAAGATCAATAATCACTTATTTTATTTCTACCTTACCCTTCTCTTTTGCTTCTTTTTTTAAACAAGATCACTTTAGTTCAAACTTCATTATAAATATCCATTTACATTAGTCTATAGTTTAAGATTTGATCCTAATTCACTAGTATTAGCATAGATACTTACACTTTGTAAAGATTTGGTCCATGATGGGTCCCAATCATCAGTTAACATAAATTTTGTGGAATAGTTAAACATTTCTCTGCCTCTATTTCACCATAGGTAATGTAAGTTACCAAAACCTACTATTCATGCTCTAAATTCCTAGAATTCTAAAAAGTAAAGTGTTATTTGAACACAAAAGACACCTATGATATATTCAAAGGCATCAAAAAGTCTTGCTAGTGCTAGAAGGAGGGCCATCTTTGTGAATTGATTGAATCTTTTTAAATATTAGTGTGTTTTGATCTTAATCTTTGCACTTTTGCATAATTATTTACTTAAAAGTGTAAAGATCATGTATATTTATGGTCCATGACATATCTTTGTGCTTCCTTTAGATAAAGATAAAATTTCTTTGAAGTTTTATGGTTAGTTATGGTAAAAATAGATTAATATTAGAAACTCCCTAGTATTTGAGGTTAGAATAGCTTGTTTTGATTAAGATTAGTATATTTTTCATATATTTGGGTTTATTTGATCTTATAATTATAAAGATAGACCATATTTGCATAAATGGACACATATTTGAGCTACCTTGGTCAAAATTTGATGTCCTTTACTATTCTTTATAAAATATTTACAAAATGAGCTTAATGTGCAGGTTTAATCCTTGTTCTTTATAAAGATTAATTTGATACATCATATTTCAAATAGGATCTTCAATCTTCAAGATAGAATTTCCAAAGATTTAAACAAGATCACAATCAAATACAAGGGAACCTTTTCTTGAGCTTGGATTCCATAAGAGAACCAAGAGAGATAAAGGTAGGTGTAAACATTCCAAATCTTTGCCAACCTCACCACTTCAAGGTACCTTTGCCTTTGACCTTCATATAGGTATGGATTGGTTGGGAGACTCTTCAATCAACATGTCAGGTGTGGTACATGATCTCCCATATAACCCTAAAAAATACTTGCCAACATTTAGTCCAATTGGTATTGTAACTACTGAAGAACACATTAAATATTTTAAATCTACTTTAAGGTTGATAAATTTCATATATGAAGATGTAACAAGTAGATTGTTACCCTTTAATTTTAAAGATGCTACTTATGAATGGTTTCTCAATTTGCCTGATAATTATATTACTAGCTGAGATGGTTTCACTAATGTTTTCATAGAATAATTTGGCAAAATTATTAGTTCATGTGTTACACCAATTCACCACCATTAAGAGGGATAAAAGTAAGCCCATAAGGTCCTTTAATTCCAAATTATAGAAAATGTATAGTAGGACCATAGAACCTTATAAACCTAATGATGTTTTAGCTCTATAAATCTACAAGGATGGAGTATATCCCATGACTTATGTATTCTTGAAAATATCTCTTCCATCTATAACTTCATTAGCTAAGGCTTATTCTAAAGTAGTGATCATTAATGATCAAATGCATCCCTAGGGACAAATGGCCTAATCTATCCTAAATATCAATCCACATATGTCCATTCTAAACATATTCCCCAATAATAATCAAAATATTTGAACCTTGAATCAACTCCTAAATCTGAATCAATTGCCTTTGAGTCATGTTTCTCTTAATCAAAATTTACGATTCTTGGGTTATCATGCTACTAATGGATTCAATGCAAATGATCAAATATATTTAGTATCAACTACTAGTGTTAACAATAACTAGGTGCATAATTTTGAAACAACCAAGAATGAGAATGAGTTTATCCTAAAAATGGTCCAAAAATTAAGCATTGATTGCCTTTACCTACAAAAATAATTTGAAAATATTGGGGAGATCTCTGGTAGGAACTTCTCATTCTAAAGGCTTAATAAACCTAATAATAGATTTTAGAATGATAGTTTCCATAATAATAAAAATAATGAACCATCTTCTGAAAAGAGGACTATGGACATTAATCTTACTGACATTGTTTTGCCTAATTACTATAGAGTGCATTGTATATCCAAGCATGGTGAGATTGATTGTATTGAGTTTGGTAAGGATTTTAAAGTTTTACAAGAAGAGTTAGATACATTTGAAGTATTCCCTAACAAGGATAGTGGTGTAGGAACTTTAGGGTCTAATCCCGATGATCAACCTTTCATGGTGGAGACATTTGATTTCCCTTTTCAAGAGGACAATGAACCTAATGATGTCCCTGAGGAAATATAGGCCTTACAACAATTCTTTAAAAATACTTATCCTTTGAGTAATAGAGAACAAAGGTAGCCCTTTACTACCTCAACACCTCCAAATAATTTTGGAACTCCTCTAGACACTTCTTCAAGCAATGATCCAGAACCACCCAAAGGGAGTATGTCTAAGCATAATGTTGATGTTCCTAGTTCTTCAAACAAGACTAGTTATAGTATTGTTGAAGATATGAAGAAGATAAAATCTAACATCACATTGCATGAATTGACATAGATCATAGAGCAAAGGGACCTCTTGTTAGATTCATTGTCAAATATATCCAACAAATCACCCAAAGCTGACAATGTTAATGTGACTATGCATAAAGCTAAGGCAGAATCTCCTCCCTTCCTTCTCACATTTAGGATGTTTGGTAAGAATTTGAAAAAAAAATTATTAGATTCTAGTACATCTACCAATATAATTCTAGTAGGTATGTGCAAACAAATTAGCTTGATGCCTATTAAGTTTGATTGAGTTTTTACTCAATTAGACAAATCTAGAGTCAAGGTATTTAGGGAGTTATTAAATTTTCATATGCAACTAGCTTCTAAGCCTATAGTACAATAGTTTATTGATATCCAAGTTATTCACATTCTTGATGTTTTGGGGATCCTATTAAGTAGGGAATGAACTAAAGATATGAATGGTTACATGTCCATATATTGTTCACATTTATGGCTACCTTATAAAGGAGTTACAAACTAGATCAGGGTTGAAAGAGAGTCAAAGATGGGGTACATGATCACTAAGTACAATTTTGTGAATGAAAATGTCAACATAATTGACTTAGACTTAGGGTTTTTTACCCTAGAGACTATAGAGGTATGTGATCCTAAGAGTACTCAGGTTATGTGTATTCTATGAAAGATAAATTTTAATAGTGTTAGGTGTAAGGCTAGATTTAGGATAGGTGTTGTACTATCCCTACTAATAAGAAATATCATGCATCCTATAGGCTCCAATTTCCTTATACTAATAATCTTGTTGAATATGAGGCCCTTATCCTAGGTTTGTAATTTGATATAAAAAATAAGGTCAAAGAACTAATTGGTTACAGGGATTCAGAACTAGTAGTCAACCAAGCAAGAAGAAAATATCAATGCAAAATCTCATACCTCAAGAGATATAAGTTCTGGGTCTAGGATCTAATTGAGTCTTTTGATGCTTTTGGTATTGTTTTCATTCCAAGAGAGGATAAATAAGCTATTGATGAGCTAGCATCTATTACAACCAATCTCATGCCCAACCAAGACTTCCCCAACTTTAGCATTGAGTTGATGCCTTATCCTTTGATCCCTAATAATTTAAATCATTTTCAAGTCTTCAATGATGATCAATATATCTTATATTTCATGACTAATTCTGGAGCATTTTAGGCTCACATCATTCATGAGACTAATGAAAATTCACTTAGGGAGGACAAATTTGATGGTAAAGGCATTCAACTAAATGACAATAAAAATTTTAAAGGCATGATTGCCTTAGAGAGGTTATTTGATCAAGACAAACTAGTTGAGGTTTCTAATATTCCCAAGGTAAGTGGGAAGGACTATAATGATATTGACCTTAGACCCTAAGATCAACCCCAATTGGTAAACATCAAGAAAGCCTACACTAACACTAAAAAAAATAAGGCCAAAGAGTTGATAACCAAGTATAAGGATGTCATATCTTGGTCTTATGATGACTTGAAGATATTTGATCCAAGATTCATCACCCATATTATGCCCCTTAAATAAATTCATAAACCTTTTAGGCAAAATCAAAGGCCTATGAACCCTATCTTAGAACCAATGATCTTTAAAGAGGTCAAGAGATTACTAGATGCTATAATTGTTTTTCCCATTAAGCATTCTACTTGGGTGGCTAATTTGGTGGCAGTTAATAAGAATGGTGAGATTAGGCTATGTATTTATTTTAAAAACTTAAACAAAGCATCTAAAAAAGATAACTATCCTCTTCCCTCTCTTGGCCAGGTGATACAAGTTATTTTAGGATCAGCCATGATGTCTTTTCTTAATGGATTTGTATGATATAACCAGGTGTTGGTTGACAAAGAAGATAGGATGAAGATAGATTTCACCACCAAATAGGGGACCTTTTCCTATAAGAGAATGCCTTTTGGATTAATAAATGTAGGAGTTAATTTTCAAAGAGCCATGGACCATGCCTTCCAAGTTTTGATTGGTAAGTACATCATTATATATATGGATGATCTAGCCATTTTTATAAAAATATGGAAGATCACTTTATGAATTTAAAATAAGTTTTTGAGAGATGCATAAGGTACGAAATCTCCCTAAATCCCCCAAAAATCATATTTTGTGTTACTAAACACAAATTTTTGGGTCATGTCATAACTAAATATGGGATCTCCATAGATCCTAAGAGAGTGGAAGCTATATCTAAGATAGAGCCTCAAAATAGAAGGAAAGAGTTAAAATCATTCTTTTGTAAGATAAACTTTGTAAGAAAGTTCATTTCTATCTTTGTAGAGATTATCAAGCCAGTAAATGACATGATAAAAAAAGGATGCTTAGGTCTTATGGAATGATGAATCTAGGAAGGCATTCAATGACATCAAAGAAGCAATGAGCTAGGCTCTAGTTTTGATAAGTCCTAACTTTTCAAAGGACTTTTATCTCTATTCTTTTGCATCTGACCATACTATGTTTGTAGTTTTAAGTCATAAGGTTGATGGGTGTGATCACCCAATAGCTTTCATGAGTACTAACTTTAAGAATGTTGACTTCAATTATTCATTAATTGATAAATAAGCATAAGCATTGGTTAAGGTAGTGAAGAAATTTATGCATTATACCCTTATAAATAAGGTGTATGCTATTCTACTTGACCCTACCATTAAGCTCATGCTAAGACAAAATGAAATCGAAGAACATAAAGGTAAATGGATGTCATTTTTTCAAGAGTATGACATAGAAATGAAAATGGAAAAATTGGTAAGATGCAAAGGTCTGATCCAAATGATTATTAACACCATCCCTAAGCTAAGTATTATGTAAGTAGATCAAAAAAACTTTTAAGCTAGTGAGTGGTATGATTCCATCATTTGTTTACTAATTAATGGTACCTATCTTGTAGGACTGACAAGCGAGAAAAAGAGGGATCTAAAGCTCAAGGCAACCCATTATCTGATCAAATATTGGGTCTTACATAAGAATAAATTTAAGGGGGTCTACTTGAGATGTGTCTCAAAAGAGGAAGCTACCCAAATCATGAGCACCCTCCATGAGAATTTTGGTGATGGAAACCCATCTGGGAAGACTATAACCCATAAGATTCTTAGAGTTGGCTATTATTAGCTAACTATTTTCAAGGATGCTCACAATCACATGAGGGAATGTCACTCCTACCAAATATTTAACATCAAAGAGCCTAAGGCAGCAATGCCTTTACAACCAGTCATAGTTGATAAACCATTTACATAATGGGGATTGGACTTTGTAGGGGTGATCAACCCAAATTCATCAAAAGGTCACAAGTACATCCTAACTACCATATATTATTACACAAGGTGGATTTAATTTGTGGCCACCAAATAATGAAGGACAAAAAAAGTGATCAATTTCTTGGAAACATTTGTAACAAATTTGAAACTCTAGTTTCTTTAGTGTGTGATAATGGATCTACATTTATATCCATTAAGATGAATAAATGGGCATATTATAATGGCATTCGTCTCAAATTTTCATCTAATTGTTACCCCCAAAAAAATGGAGTGTCTAAGTCTACCAATAAGAACTTAATGAAAAAAATCAAAGCGTCTACTATAGACAAGCCTAGGACTTGGCACAAACTTCTCAAGTATGCCCTATAGGTAGATAGGATAAGGATCAAGCAAGCCTTAAAAGTATCACCATTTTTATTGGTGTATGGCCAATAACCTATCTTCCCTATCACTCTCAAACTACCTACATACCAATTCATGCAAGAGTATATGGAAGAAATTTAGGAGTTTAAAAATTCAAGATTTCAAGACATCATCTAGATGGAAGTTGCATGTGAGAAGGATTTTGTTGATTTTAGCAAACATCAGACCATGGTGAAGAGGTGGCTTGACAAAATATCAAAGATGAAGGTGTTTATACAAGGGGATTTAGTTTTCCTTTGGGACAAAGCATCTGAGCTGAATGGAAAACATAGAAAATTCACACCTTTGTGGATTGGCCCATACCAAATTAAAGACACACTAGGAAACAAAACCTTCATGCTCAAAGATCTACAAGGAGCAAAGTTCACACTACCCACCAATGGGAAGTACCTCAAGCATTACTTCTCTGATGCTCCACCTAATGTCTTTATGGAGTAACTCTATAAGATTATTAGATTTACTGTAGGTAGGCTAGTTAGTTTCTTTCAGTTAATTCCTTTATGTCCCTTATTTGTACATAAACATGTATATATCTATTTTTTTCCTTTTATTTCTTGATTTTCTTCTTTTTTATGTGTGTTTATTTTTGTTACCTTGTTTATTGTTTCTAATAAGTCCTTCTAGATAACCCTCGGCTCAAATTTTATTTATTTTGCTTGAACCTCTAGAGTTCAAGAATGTGGGTTTGAACCTAATAACATATGTTGACCATGGTTCTAAAATGAAAGCCTAATGTTGTGAATTTAATAAATTGGTAAAGACTAATTAAAGAGGCCAACTATTCCATGAGAGCCTAAAAATTATCTTGACCTAAAATTGGTTTTAAGAAGAGTTACACTTGTAAGATGAAAGATTAATCTATTGAGGCACAATCATGCTCATAATTAGCAAACATGCTTGCCTAGGACAATGGTTATAACCATAAGTGATTTTCTAAGGTTAAAACACTTGACCAAATCCCTAAACTTGGCTACCTTGGTTCTCAACCTTATTCAAAGCATAAAATATCTAGAAATATAAAAAATGAGAATGCAATGAAAAATCAAAAGCTTTTCAATCATAGGTGATTTTGGTAATCTCCATCAGGGCTATGAATGCTTGGTTAGCATTGGAGCAAGGCCATGAGTGGAGCCAAAGGAATCTCTATAGGGATGCGGATGCTTGGCTGGTAGCAGAGCATTGCCCAAGCCTTCCCTAAACTAGAAGCATGGTTCTTAATGAATATCTAAACATGCTCTAGGTCAGTGTTAATGATTAAAGATATGAAACCTAAAATTTGTCTCCTAAAGCACATGGTAAATAGTAAGTGAAATCAAAGCACACACATAATATGGATATGTCTTAATGTTTGATTTAACTCTATAAGTTCAAGGTTTGTTTCACCCATAATATGATCTAGATAATGGAATTGATCAAAATGGAGTGGACTTAGTTGTTTGTCTGAACTAGAGTTTCTAAGTTATAACATATTGTTATGTTTCTCCTAGAAGTCACCATTTTTTGAGGTCAACATACCCCTTTTTTTTAAATTGGGACCCTTGAGATATTTTTAAGCTTAACCTTGAAATCATGGCTTATTTTGAACATTATTATAATTTGAAGATCATACACTATGATAAGATTGGCTTACTGAGTTATGTTTTACTTTGAGTTTTCCTAATGTTGTTAATAATTGATCTTCATTTCTTTAAGTTACAAGTTTTTTGGAGTCCTTGCTCGTAGATTCATGTTCTAAAACCCTACCATAAACCCATGGTTTAAATTTGAATTTAGTGGGAGAAAATTGGTAGGAATGTTTTAAACTTGTTTTAAACTTAAGCCCCAATTTTTATATTAAGGCATGATCATGTTTTTTAACACAACCAAACCTTAGCCTAAAAATTATGCCTTGATCCCTTTTATTTTCCCCCTATGTTTAATGTATCTCTAAGGTGGTCTAAAGTTATGTTGGTAGGGTCTTTTTTATTTTTTAAAATGGTCCCTTTATAAATTACTTATCCCAAATCCTTAATGCTAAGGCCCCATTCATGTTTATTAATATGAACAAGACCTTAGTCTCAATACCTTAGCCCAAGTTCCTTTCATCCTGGGTCCTAACTTAAATATCATTCATTTTATAGGATCTGACAATCCATGCTTCCTCACACCTTTTGATCTAATGGAGCTAGTAAAAAATCAATAGAACTAAGCACTTAATCCTTCGAACCAATCATGTTCAAGCACTTAGATCATGATCAATGGCTTGTGCTTCATCATGGACCAAAGATCAGATGGAGTGAAGATAACATTGAAAAGTCAAAGGCCAAGGAAGCCCTATAGAGTCACCATGCAGCACTCCCACATTCAAAGTTTAAAATCAAATAGTCTCACATATTAAATGGAACCAGAGGTGTATGAATATTTGGATCGTGATCAGATGGATCTTGCTTCGTCATGTTTTTTAATCAAATAGAGTGAATTGAGTTTGAGATCCTATGAAGCCCCATAGAGTCATCATGTGGCACTCTTGCATTGGGATTTAGGAGTTTGATGAGATTAAATTTTATGTTTGTGTGACCATCATTTGATAACATGAGGATGTATTTGACATCCATATGAATATCAAATTTAAGCCCATCAAAACTAAGAACTTCACAAGCTTAAATTTGATGTTCACATTACCATCATTTGATGTCCACAAGGATGTATTTGACATCTATGAGGCCATCACATTTAAGATAATGAATTGTTTTACTCAAGACCAGGATATACTCCAAAATGTTGTTAAAAAACTCATGAATTGCATTGCATACTAACAAGACCCCTTGAAAGATGTTCAAACACTTGAGATCTTTGAACTATAAATAATGAAATGATCTCATAATCTAAATATATGTAGAAATGAATTTAGTCTAAGTCTACATCCTAAGGTCCCCATTTCATTTATTTGAATACCATGAACCTTAGACCAGAGACTTATACTAAGTCTTATTTTAGAAGGGCCCTTGTGACATAAACTTAGCCCAAATTCTTTTATCTAAAGCTTTTATCGTGTTTATTAATACAATAAAGCCTTAGGTCAAAATCTAACATTTATTCCTTATATCACTTTGAAATTTTTGGGCATATTATAAGAGCTTAACATAAGTATTTTATCCCAAAGTATGCATGTTGTTTACTAGATACAACGTAAACCTTGGCTTAAAATATTTATCCATGGTCCCCTTTTTGTATAAATCCCAATAAACTTAGGTATAAACAATTTAGCCTAAAGTTTATTTCATGTTTAATAAACACAAAATAAACCTTAGCCTAAGGTATTTAAACCTAAGTCCCCACGTAAATAATACACTAATTAAATCTCATGCATCTTTAGGATCTAACGGTTTGTGCTTCATCGTGCCTCATGATCCAATGGTACAAAATCACTGATGACTTTTCAATGAAGCTTTGAGATCTTGTAGGCTTGACACATGAAAAATGTGCATTCAATATGTGACAAAAAAAGGTTCCATAGCTCAAAAATCTTATGGAAGTGCTAAGTGGCATAACCATAGGGATCTATACCAAAAGGAACCAATGACAAGTTTGGGCCTAGATCATAATCAATGGCCTATGCTTATCCATGGATCTTGATATAATAACACAAATTTAAAGGATATATTTACAAAAATAATGGATAGTGCTCAAAGGCATTTCTAAAAATTACTATGAAAAGTGATATATCGATGAAAAATAAGCACTATGTAAGCAAAAAGTGATAAAATAGAAGATAGTATGTGCTCAAAATGCAAAAGTATAAAGGCAAAGGTTAAAATTAAATCTGAGGCACATATGAGCCTAGGTTTGAATAAGCTATTATCATTAAAGCTTCAAATCCCTAACACTTGCATAAAAAGCCTTAAGTGAACTTAGATTAATTACCATAAATCTAAAAGAAGTTCAATTGTGATTTGAGCACTAAAGAACTAACCTAGAGACCATTTGAAATCTAATTGTGAATAATTCACAAAGTTTGGAAGCCATGATAGCTCAAATCCAACAATATAGGGATGAGATAGAGTTATATTTATCTCTAGATAATGAAGGGAGGGTCTTCAAGGACATTGAATTGGGAATTATTGTATTGAACATTAGAAATAATAATTGGTTCAAGCTCTTATAGACCATTAAGTAGATGTAAGCCATCACCAAAGAGGAATAAAAGATTGCCCCTATAACTAGAAGGTACTATGACCTAGTTGCAGTCTAGATGGCTAGTCTCCACCATGATGCCACCAAACTAGAGGTAATCCACTATATCAACATCCTTACTCCCATTTTAAAGGACTATAGGCTTGAACAAGGTTGGATCATTCATGAATGGACCTTTAAAATAATTATATTATTTTACCCATTGGCCTTTGAGAGTTATTACAAGCTCCCAAAACCCCAAGTGGATTTTCCCACTATTAAATAATGAATTAGAAAAAAAATCTAGACACCATCCTTAGGCCATGGTTTCTCCAAGGGAGCCATGTGATCTGAGATCCTACTAGAAAAATCCCAGTTGCCCAATTTAGAGAGGGGGTTAGGGTAATTATGACCCTATTAAATAGAATCTCTAGAGCCCCATCAACCATGTATGTCAATAAGAGTTGGGTGTCTTATGTATAATATATGATAGAGAAAGGGATCACTCCTCTAATTAGAGAGATGATCAACATATATCTATAAAAACAATTCATAACCATAAATAAGAATACCAACACCTAATTTTTCATGATGTCTTATCTATTGGATGCCTTACTAGCCTCCACCTAGATCCCTCACATCATGAACTAGTCACTTAAGGGTAAATTCATTATTTCCCACCATTACTCAAAGCTACATGTTTTCAAATATAGAAACTACATGTAATTTATTTGTGATTGTGTCTATCCAACTTTAGTATAATCCATCACATGGATCCCTATGCCTAGGGAAATCCCTCTAATTAGGAAATATGTGGAGCTAATGGTAGATATTTGGTTGTATCTAGATTGTACAGTAATCAAAATTGAAGGGCTCTTGATCTAACCTTATAGGTTACATGTCTATGTTCCCTTCAAGTTGGAAAAGTAAGAAATTGCATACCAAATTATTGATGGTGTGGACAGAGTATTTAAATACAAGAGGAAAGGCCTCCTCCATCCCTTTACTTTAACTATTAGAAATACTATGTTATAAAATGGGGATCAAGTGAATATTATGGCCAAGCATAAGGACTCTTTCAAATTAAAAGTTGATGAGCTAAATATGTGGGATCCCAAAGGCATGGTATCCACACACTTAAAATCTAAGAAGTTTCCTAAGCTAGTGTATGTGCATCAATTTAGTATCCATGACACCATATATATTAGAGCAAATAGGTTTGAATAAGTATTGGCTAGGCTCAAGGGACATAACATCAAACTTGATCATAGATTGACTAGTGATGAAAAACCACTACGGGACATATAGAAAATGGGACCTATGTAATACCATTTTCTACTTGGACCTTCAAGGCCCTCTCAGGAGCAACCACAAGTAGAAGGGAAACGTGCCTAAGCACATATTACACAAGGTCCTTGTAAAGAAAAGATAGAAGAGAGACCTAGTGAGGGTCCATCATCCTCAGTCCCTCCTAATAGACTAACATCTATAGTGGAATACTTGGACATTATTGACCTAGAACCAAATTAAATAGTGGAGGATGCCTCAAGATCCTTACTAAGGCATATGGCACTAATGAAGAGGAGGAACAATCTCAATAACCCCAAGATTAAATTGAAGAGGATGAGTAAGACAAAGGAAAAGAGGTTATTTTGGATTTACTTCCAGTAGCACCCCTAAAGAAAATAAAGGTAGAGTTAGCCTTGGTCTTAGTTGGATCAAAGAGGCCAATTTTGAATTTCACTCATCCTATAAGTGAAATCAACTTATTCAGTGAGGAATACACTAATCATGGACCAATCATCCTTGATTGGTTCATCTATGTAAAAATGCAAAAGATTCCCACTTTGTCTCAATCTTGGGCCTTGATCCAAACTATTAACATTGATGTGTATGAAAATATCAAGCCATGGATAAGGGATTTGATTAAGGAGGAAGAACAAATAAGAATAGTGGCCACTATAAGGCCAAAAAAAAAGTAGATGGATGTTCCAAGAGCATAAAAAAGTACCCAAATGGAGGCTCTTGAACCTCCAAAGTTTATTGAATTGGATATTATTGTATAATTCAATCCAGAGACAAATGGATTAGAGAGAGTGACAACCAGAAAAGCCATGGTGGGGATTGAAGAGTTCACATTCTAAAGGGTTGATCTATTTGCAAGCTTGACTCCAATTAAGGCAAAATAGCCTTGTGAATTCCCCATCCATGAAGAGGATATTGAAATCCTAACTGAGGCTCACTTAGCTCAAGTTAGAGTTGGCATCAGGGGGATGAAACAAAGGATTCATAACTTGGAGAAAGAAAAGGAGAATTTAGAGACCTAGGCTATCTTATCAATTCTTGAGGCTATAATAAAGATGTTTGAAGCATCCTTTTTTGACATGTTTGACTCCCTAAAGAAAACAAAGCTAAGACAAGATGCATTAAGCCAACAGAGTGAGGTGGACAAAGGATTGATGATAGAATTATAAGATGTAGAGGCTAAACTAAGAGATCTCATCAATATATTGATTAAGAATAAAATTCCTAAATTAAAAACCATTAGCTTAGCCCACTTAAATGCTATTTTAGGGATAATGGTGGTTAAGATTCAGAGCTTAAGTGCTTGGTCAATAGGCTTGGATAGACTCTTAAGGGATGATGAAAAGTTGATTGCTAGGATTAAGACAATCCTTGGCATGATATTGGATAATCCTATAAAGTCTACATCCCTGGACATTATTGATGATGAGTAATATAAGCATAGAGTCACTCTGGTGATGCAAGAAGTAAGGGGTAAAAGCCAAGGTCAATTAGGTAGTGATAATAGCATAATTTTGGTCATGATCTTCACTAATAAAGTGAAGATTATAGAATCCCAAAGTATTAAGGAAGCTATGACAAGGGATGATAGGGACCTTGAGTATTTAGTTGATCAATAAGATGTCTATCTCCTAAAGCCAATTGTGGATTTTGAACTTATCAATGAACAACCTCAAAGAGCTATGGAGATTCTATAAGAGCAATAGGTGAACCCTTTAGTAATGGACCCACAAATAATTAATATTCCCTTTTTTTCTAAAAACATTGTAATATTTGAAATAGGAATATTCTTTTGTAAAGGCATATGCTAGTCTTTTATCATATTTTCCTCTAGGTCATTCTATTTTGGAAAAGCAAGTGTATTCTAGAATTTTTTGAAAAAGGACAATTGTCCTTATCTTTTGTACATTTGTATCTTGTAACTGACCAGTATACCACCTTGATTTTCTGTAAAAGGCTATACTACCATCTTGTAAAGGGAGATATTTTTGAGAAAAAATTGTATACTTTGAGAATTTAATATAATCAAAGAATTTTGAAAGGATTGTCCAAATTTGTTTGTGTCAATTGTTAAATGATGTTATCTTAATTGCTAGTCTTAAGTCTTAAATTTGAATAGTTTTTATGAATTTTGAGTTGCATCTTTGATTAGAGGGTTGCTAATTTATGCTTAAGCTAGATTAGTTGAAGGATCTTGAATTTGCTTCAATTTATTTGTTCTGTATTCAGATGTGCTAATGCTATTTAAGTGTGGTAGAAAATCTTTAAAGTAACTTAGTTATTACTTGTAGTTATTCATATCATTCTTCAAGGTTTGCTTGGTATGTAGTAAGATCTGAAATTATGATATTTTGCACTATATGCTCATTAAATGTATACTCAATTGAAATTGGAACTTTGTCATAATGTTTGAGGCTAAGACTAGTAATCACTTATTCTCTTTTTGCCTTACCCTTCTCTTTTACTTATTTTTTTAAACCAGATTAGTTTAGTTTAAACTTTATTATAAACATCCATTTATATTAGTCTATAGTTTAAGATTTGATCATAATTCACTAGTATTAGCATAGATACTTATACTTTTCAAAGATTTGGACCATGATGGCTCCCAACCATTAGTTAACATAAATTTTGTGGAATAGTTAAACATTGCTCTACCTCTATTTCACCATAGGTAATATAAGTTGCCAAAACTTACTATTCATGCTCTAAATTCCTAGAATTCTAAAATGATAAGTGTTCTTTGAACACTAAGGACACCTGTGATACATTTAGAGGAATCAATAGTTTTCTACTCCTTTATAGGGCATCCACATGTGTGATAATTTTGTGGCCATGTACCCATTCAATGTCTTTAACCAGTC